>JAMZRA010000002.1:10922474-10936387 GCA_024499935.1 Tyrophagus putrescentiae | reverse complement strand
GTCCGACCGGTGTAGACGCGGTCCTTTCAGTCGCCGGTCTGGTTCTCTTGCGAATGGACCATTGAGTACTGCAAACGCCACGGCCTACTTACCAGGTGACAGCCGCAGAAGCGCAAGAAGCTGCACAAGCTCTACGCGGACAACTTTCTGGAGCAAACGAACGCGCGTCGGTTCCAAGTAGAGACGGTTCTTTCTTACTCTTTGTACTATTGTATTGAAATTTTTCTTTGTAATAAAAAATAGAGTATCTGGGCGTTTTGCCAGTGTATGACAACAGTAAACTTTGTGATTCCATTTTATTTCTTTATTTGTTCTACCACCTCATTTCTGATTGTTTGAATTTGTAGTGGGGTGATGTGTTTGCTTCTCTCCCTTGACGCAAAAACAATTGTGCAGACTGTTAATCACGTCTTTTTAGTATTTGTGATAATTGGCATCAATGAGATTAATAGTATTACTAATATGTTTGTATTGTAATGTTTCTATTTAAATGCAATTACTGCAAGGCAGTAAGGCAGTTTTGTTCTGGTTTTTACTTTGAAAAGATTAACCAACCTGAGGTGAAGTAGTCAATTACTTGTAACTATTTTTACAGAATTATTTTAATAGGGTGTTTTAACATTTATTTAAACTTTAAGTACTCTGCGTCATTGCACTTTTTGAAATTATAAAATGGCTACCAACGTTTCAAGCAGTAAAATTTTGTGGTATGTGGGAGACTTTAAAAATGTAAGTCTATTCTAAATTGGGTGCTTCAAAATATTTTCATTATATTGTATATTTAGATTTGGGATGACAATTGTGGACGTTCTGATATTTTGTCTCTTGATTATATTGCATTTTTAAATATTCTTTCTTCGGAGTATCTTTACGTTACAAATGAATACATAGTTTGGAAGGCAATACATGATTGGGTCAACTTTGATAAAATCAATCGTCTTAAATACCTGCCAGATTGATAGAAAACTGCCTCCGGTTTGGCCGTTTAGAAAAGCACTTTATTGATATTTTCATTTTTGAATGTGATCTTTTTATGGAGCTCTCAAATGCTGAACAAGGAGGTTTAAAAGATTTTATAAAGAATGTCCTTCAAACCTGCCAACAAAACACTGCTGATAGTTTTAACTTATCAAAATCAAATTACGGCATTCACTTCCTTCCAAGAGTTACAAAACAACTTCTTGTTTGCATTGACAAGCGTAATGGTTTAGTTACATATTACGACCAGCAGCACAACAGCTGGCACTCATCCTCATTATTACTACAACCGCCAGCTGAACAACATGAATATCAACTAGCACTACTTGGCAGTATGCTGTACGCAATTGGTGGTCATGATGATGACAAGAATATTACCAACAGATGTGGAGTCGTGACCTGAGTGATCCCTCGTCTCAGTGGACAGCCAGGGCAGACATGAACCATGGAGGAAAACGTTTTTGCAGTGTCGCTCTCAATAACACCATCTACGTTCTAGGTGGGGAGGACACTAACAAACACAATCTCGTAGCTGTGAACGCTACGACAGTCAACTGAACCAGTGGTCAACAGTGGCAGAGATGAACAGAAAACGTTATAGTGCCTCAGCAGCAGTCATCAATGGATGCATCTATGTTGCTGGAGAATGGAATAAAAAATTTGAGCGCTCTGTTGAGAAGTACGACCCCCAGTCTGACACCTGGAGGGAGGTGGCACCGATGACCACTGCTCGCTTTTCCTTTGCCCTGACCCCCTTTGCCGGTCGTCTCTGGGCCATAGGGGGTGTGGATAATGGCTATATCGCATTATCGAGTTGTGAGTCCTACGACCCAGTGACTGACACTTGGCGAGAGGAGGCAGAGATGAAAGAAAAAAGATGGTGTCCTGCAGCCATTGAATTCAATGGGGAACTGTATGTCCTCGGTGGAGAAGAAAAAAAGTCAACGGGTAGGTTTTCTACTTTAAAAACCAACAGTTGATAACCATTTTTTGTTTTTTGGTAGGCAAAATAATCGTCGAGAAATACCTGCCAACTATTGGCAAATGGGTAGAAGACAGTACTTTGCAAAATAAAATTTCTGAACCTAAACTACTGATCATACCACCCACTTTCTCGTCCTGCTTCAAATCCAGTTCAAACGAGTAGTCTGTATCAATAAAATGTTATTGTCTACATTGCTGGGGACAAGGTTTAAAGCAAAGATATAAGCAGTCGGTTGAAAAGTACGAAGACCTCAGAAACAAAGAAAAGTAAGTAAAAAGTGGCTTGGTTGTGTTACTACGCAAACTGCCGACTTGTGAAGTTATCTAACTTAATTGTCAGAATGCAAATAAAATGTTAAATAAATGATTTTAATAAACTGTCAAGTCAATTTGACTCAAATCATCAGAAAAGTATAAGGTGGCCAATGAGGAGAGCGAGCTTTGTGATGGATTTACAAGTGAACAGTTGAGACAGTTCATCCAGTTTGCCAAAAGGTTTCAGTGGCGTCGCTTGCCCTTGAAGTCATCATCGCTGGAGTCGCTGTCACTGCTGCTGTACACTGCCGACTGCGACTGTCCACCGCCACCACTTTTGTACTGGTTCTTAATCTTGGCGATGGAGATGCTCTCATCGTCCTCGTCATTGTCCTCCAGGAAGCTCGAGTTGATGCCCGTCCGACCCGTGTAGACGCGGTCCTTCAGCCGCTGGGTCTGGTACTTTTTGTAAATGGAGCCATTGAGTACCGCGAACGCCACGGCCTCACCTATTGGGTAGACAAGCCGCAGGAGCGCAAGAAACTGCACAAGTTCTACGCAGACAACTTCTCCTGAAGCAAGAGAAACGCGCGTTGGCTTAAAGTAGAAACTGTTTCTTTCTTACTGTTTGTACTTGGTATTGCAATTTGTTTTGTTAATAAAGATAGTGTATCCAGGCGTGTCGCCAGAGCATAGTTTCAACAGCAACAGCAGATTGTTTTGTGATTTTTTTCGATTTTTCATTTTTGTTATCACCCCTTTTCAGATCGTTAGGTGGTAATTAGTTTTCAAAGAGCAGTTGTGGCTGAAACACTCTGCTATCTTTTTTCTCTTGACGATGGTAATTATCAATAAACACTGCCAGGGTAACCAAGTTGTAAATCAACCAAACCACTTTTATTCGATAGAGCTTGATTAAGTATTTAAGTAACAAATGTGCAAAGCTATTCATAGGGCATCAGGTTTTCATTAAATATATTTTTTTAATTGTGGAGAAGAAGTCAGTTACTTGTGACTAATAATATTCAGTTTTTTTACTAAATTAAAAAAATGGCTATTAACATCTCAAATGATATCCTTTGGTATGTGAGAGACTTTCAAAATGTAAGTCGATTGCAAATCGTGTGTGTTTTCACAGCATTTTCACGTATATTGTACCTTTAGATTTGGCTGGACAATGATTATGGACAATCTTCCGTGTTGTCTCTTAATTATGAAAAATTTTCAAATATTCTTTCTTCTATGAATCTGAACGTCAAAAACGAATACTATGTTTGGAAGGCAATACATGATTGGGTCAACTTTGATAAAAATGATCGGCTCAAATACCTGCCAGATCTGATTGAAAACTGTCTCCGGTTTGGTCGCTTAGATAAACACTTTATTGATGCTTTCATTTTTGAGTGTGATCTTTTTATGGCACTTTCTGAAGCTACTCAGTGTGGTTTAAAAGATTTTATAAACACTGTTTTTCAGAACTGCAAGCAAACAACGGCTGATAGTTTTAACTTGTTAAGCCCATCATACGCCATTTATTCCTACCCAAGAAATCAACTTCTTCTATGCATCGACAGGATAACTGGCGCAGTTGAATTCTACGACCACCAGGACAACAACTGGCACTCATCGTCATTGTCATTAAAACCGCATGCTAATCAGTATGCCTTTGAACTAGCACTGCTTGACAGTATGTTGTACGCATTTGGGGGTCAGGAAGGTGACATGAACACCACCAATCAAATGTGGAGTCGTGACCTGAGTGATCCCTCGTCTCAGTGGACAGCCAGTGCAAACATGAAACAAAGCAGATATGGGTTTGCCAGTGTCGTCCTCAATGACGCTATTTACGTTCTAGGTGGCATAGACAAAAACCTTCACCCTCTCCGTAGCGGTGAACGCTACGACAGTCAACTGAACCAGTGGTCACCAGTGGCAGACATGAACGGTGACCGCTATGGGGCCTCTGCCGCCGTCATCAAGGACTTCATCTACATTGCCGGCGGATGGAATGAAACAAAGGAAAATCTGCAGTCAGTCTCGAAGTACTGCCCTAAAACGGACACCTGGAGTGAGGTGGCACCGATGACCACTGCTCGCTGGCAATTTGCCCTGACCCCCTTTGCCGGTCGTCTCTGGGCCATAGGGGGTGTGGGTGATGACAATCAGCTTCTGTGCAGCTGTGAGTCCTACGACCCAGTGACGGACACCTGGCGAGAGGAGGCACCGCTCCAAAGGGTGAGACGTGATCATGCGGCAATTGAGCTCAATGGAGAACTGTATGTCGTCGGTGGATGGAGAAATGATGTTGAGGCAGTGACAACGGGTTAGTCTCCTACTTTTAAAAACTAACATTTGATAACCATGTTTTTTTACTTTGTGCTAGAACCAACTAAAATCGTCGAAAAATATGTGCCTACTGTTGGATGGATGGAGTACAGTACTACTCAAAAGAGTTATATTAAACTAGGACTACTAATCATACCACACACCTACTCGTCCTTTTCACAACCGACCCAAACCAGTAGTCAGTGCCAATAAAATGTTATGTCTACATTGGTGGGGACAAGGTTTTGAGCGAAGATATAGGGTCAGTTGCAAAGTACGATCCTCAGAAAAAAAAGAGGTGGTGTCGAGTGAAACCTGTTTAGTTTTATTTACTACGCAAACTACCGACTTGTGAGATTATCCAATTTAATTGTAAGAATTGAAAATAAAGTACTAAATGAATGATTTCAGTAAACTGTCAAGTCATCATAAGAGTATAAAATGGCCAATGTCAATTTATGAATGAGGAGAGCGAGCTTTGTGTTGGATTTACAACAGTGAACAGATGAGACAGTAAACCAGTCCGCCAAAAGGTTTCGTGTCATCGCTTGCCCTTGAAGTCATCATCGCTGGAGTCGCTGTCACTGCTGCTGTACACTGCCGACTGCGACTGACCACCACCACCGCCGCCGCTCTTGTACTGGTTTTTAATCTTGGCGATGGAGATGCTCTCATCCTCATTGTTTTTTAGAAAACTTGAGTTGATGCCCGTCCAACCGTGTAGACGCGGTCCTCAGCCGCCGAGTCTGGTTCTCTTTCAATGGATGCCATCGAGTACTGCAAACGCCACGGTTTCCCATAACTGGTGGACAAGGCGCAAGAGCGCAAAAAGCTGCACAAGCTCTACGCAGACAACTTTTCCTAGAGCAAGCAAACGTGCGTCGGCTCCAAGTAGAGTTCCTGTCATGTTTGTCTCTTAATTTGTACCTGATGTTGCAATTTGTCTTTGTAATAAAGATAGTGTATCCGGGAGTTTCACCAGTATTTGACAGCAGTAGACTTTGTGATTCCATTTCATTTCTTTATTTTTGCTATCACCCTATATCTGATCGGCAATCTTAAAAGATTTTATAATAACCACCTTAATACGGTGGTAAATTGCTTTCACTGCGCAGATGTGATTTGGAAACACTGTATCTCTTCTCCTTGACGATGCTGATTTAAGTGTAATAAGTGTTATTAAGAAACAAATTTTTGAGTTATGCATTAAGATTCTACTAGCCTGTCCGAGTTCGCAATGATTGGAAGTTTGCCCTGCAGTGTATATTGACTGAATTATCAAATGTATTAGTTAAAAAGGAGCACTTTTTGTGCAATGTTTTGATTTTTGAGTGTTAATAAATCTCTTCAACAAAACTCTTTTTTTGTGCCTAAGTGAGTGATAAAAGTTTAACAAGTGTGCACAACTACTCAAAGTTATTTTTTAATTTGACGTGAAACAGTCAATTTCTTGTAACAACTAATGTCTGCTTAATCTCTGCTCCATACTTTTTTGAATGAAAAAATGGCAACCAACATCTCAAATGATATCCTTTGGTATGTGAAAGACTTTCAAAATGTAAGTTGATTTAAAATTATATGAAGCAATTTTATAATAATATTGTACTTTTAGATTTGGAATGACAGTTATGGACATTCAACCATATTGTTTCTTGATTATGAAACAATTTTAAAAATTTTAACAGTCTTCAATCTGATGTCAAAAATGAATATTTTGTTTGGAAAGTATGACACAGCTGGGTCAAATTTGAATAAAATCAACCGACTTGAACACCTGCCTGACCATGATTTTACAACTGCCTTCGGTTTGGCGCTTAGAGCAACATTTACTCAATACTTTCATTTGAGTGTAAATTGTTAGATACTTCCTGATGTGCTCAGGTGGTTAAAAGATTTATAAACACTGTTTTTCAAACGTGGGGAAACAAACAACTGTTTATAATTACATATTTGTCTAACTCATCTATACGCATTTATTTGTCAAAGAAACAGCTTCTTGTTTCATTGACAATTTTTGGCCGGTTCAATTTAGACAGTCAAAAAACAGTTGCACTCGTCGTCATGTCATAAAACTCATGCTAACCAGTATGTTTTTGAGCTTGCACGCTTGCGCATGTTGTCGCATTTGGGGGTCAGGAAGGTGACATGAATATTACTAACAACATGTGGATCGTGACCTGAATGATCCCTCTTCTCAGGTGGACAACCAGAGCAGCATGAAACAAATGCAGATATGGTGGTGGTTCCAGTGTCGTCCTTAATGACATTATTTACGTTTTAGGTGGCTAGACAAAACCTTCATTTCCACCGTAGTTGTGAACAGCTACTCGAGTCAACAATAATCAGTGGTCAGCAGTGGCAGCATGAACAGCGACGTTATGGTGCCTCGGACGGCGTCATTAAAATTCATCTTACATTGCCGGTGGATGGAATGAAACAAAAGAAAGTCATGCAGTCAGTTTCAAATACTGCGCTCAAACTGACACCTGGAGGGAGGTGGCACGATGACCACTGCTCGCTAACCACTTTGCCTGACCCCCTTTGCCGACGTTCTGGGCCATAGGTGGTGTGGGTGTGACAATCACCATTATGCATCTGTGAGTCTACGACCCCGTGACTGACACCTGGCGAGAGGAGGACCGCTACAAAGGGTGAGACGTGATCATGCGGCATTGAATTCAATGGGGAACTGTATGTCGTCGGTGGGTGGAGAGAGTGCCGAGTCAATGTCAAACGAGTTAGTTTTCTACTTTAAAAATTAAAATTTGATAACTATGTTTTTATTTTGTGCTAGAACCAACTAAAATTGTCGAAAAATATGTGCCCTCTGTTGGATGATGGGTACAGTACTGCTCAAAAAAGTTATATTAAGCTCCAACTACTGATCATACCACCACTTACTCGTACTTTTCACAACCGACCCAACCAGTAGTCAGTGCCAATAAAATGTCAATGTTTACATTGCTGGGAACAAGGTTTGAGCGACTATATGAGTAATCAGTTAAAAAGTACAATATTTAGAAATAAATAGAAGTGATGACAAGTGGAACCAAGGAAAACTGATTGGTTTTATTACTACGCAAACTGCCGGCTTGAAAAATTTCATCGTTTGATTTTAAAATCATCAACGTTGGGCACTTTTTATGACATTGCTAGGTTAATTCTTTTCTGGTTTTAAACTTTAAAAAATGTTTGAGCTAAACGTTTGTCTGGGTGTTTTGCATTATTGAATTTTTTGTTACGAAAATAGTGTATCTGGCGTGTCACAAAAGTATGGTTTAGCAGGAAACTTTGTGATTTTCCCTTATCCTTTTCTTTCCTTTCAATTACACCATACTATTGATCGTTTGCAGTTGTATGTGGTGATTGTTCGCTTTTTTCCTATCTCCAGATAAGATTGTGCAGACTCTGAATCACGTCTTTTTTTTGGTGATGGTGATGATAATTGGCATCAATGTGAGTAGTGCGCAGTTTCTATTCAGAAGCAAGTGAGCTAGGCAGTAAGGCAGTTTTGTTCTGGCTTTCACTTTGAAAAAATCTTCCAAGGGAGAGGTGAAGCAGTCAATTACTAGTAAATTTAATTAAACTTTAAGTACTTTGAATCATTACTTTTTAGTTAAAAAATGGCAATCAGCGTCTCAAACAATATTCTTTGGTATGTGAGAGACTTTCAAAATGTAAGTTGACTCTAAATTATGTGCGTTTAAACATTTTCAATTATGTTGTACTTTCAGATTTGGCAAGAACGTGATGGACGTTCTTCTATTTTGTCTCTTGATTATGAAACAATCTCAAATATTCTTTCTTCCGTGAATTTAAACGTAAAAAACGAATATTTTGTTTGGAAAGCAATATACGATTGGATCAAATTTGATAAAGACAGTCGACTTGAACACCTGCCAGATTTGATAAAAAACTGCCTTCGGTTTGGTCGCTTAGATAAGCATTTTATTGATTCTTTCATTTTTGAGTGTGATCTTTTTACAACGCTATCTGATGCTTTCCAAAGTGATTTAAAAGATTTTATAAGCAATGGCCTTCAATCCTGCCAGCAATCAACTGCTCCTAGTTTTAATTTGAACAACTTACTTAACGTTCGTCACTTCTTTCCAAGATTCACTAAGCCGATTCTTGTTTGCATGAGCAGTTATGATGGCCATCTTATCTTCTATGACGACAAATATAAATGTTGGCACTCATTACCTATGTCATTGAAATTTCAAAGACAAAAATATTTTCAACTCGCACTGCTAGGTCGTAAGTTGTACGCATTTGGTGGACTAGATAATACCGGTAATCCACTTAATTTGATGTGGAGTCGTGACCTGAGTGATCCCTCGTCTCAGTGGAGAGCCAGGGCAGACATGAAACAAAGCAGATGGGAGTTTTGCAGTGTTGTCCTCAATGACACCATCTACGCTCTAGGTGGCAGAGACAATAACAATAGCAATTTAAATGACACTCTCCGTAGTTGTGAACGCTACTGCAGTCACTAAATGAGTGGTCAAAGTGGCAGACATGAACAGAGGCCGTCTAGTGCCTCAGCAGCAGTCATCAATGGATGCATCTATGTTGCTGGAGGAGGAATGGAAGAAGAATTTAAAGTCAGTCTTAAGTACTGCCCTGAGACTGACACCTGGAGGGAGTGGCACCGATGACCACTCAACGCTGGCACTTTACCCTGACCCCCTTTGCCGGTCGTCTCTGGGCCATAGGGGGTAGGATGTTGACCGTCACCATTGAGCAGTTGTGAGTCCTACGACCCAGTGACTGACACCTGGCGAGAGGAGGCACCGATGAAGGGGGAGATTGACATGCAGCAATTGAATTCAATGGGGAACTGTATTGTCGTCGGTTGAGGAAGATGGATGGTAAACAAAGTTAATGAAAAGTCCTTTTTACAAAACACATTTGATAATCATTTTTTAATTTTGTGTTAGAAACAACTCAAATCGTCGAGAAATATGTGCCCAATATTAAAAAATGGATAGAAGACAGTACTTTGCAGAATGGAATTGATAACCCTCAACTTCTGCTCATACCACCCATGTGCTCGTCATTCTTCACAACCGACCCAAACCAGTAGTCAGTGCCAATAAAATGTCATGTCTACATTGCTGACACAAGGTGTGAAGCGAAGATATGAGCGGTCAGTTGCAAAGTACGACCCTCAGAAACAAAATGAGATGTGATGTCAAGTGAACCTGTTTAGTTTTATTTACTACGCAAACTGCTGACTTGTGAAATTATCCAATTTAATTGTCAAAATTGAAAATAAAGTACTAAATGAATGATTTCAGTAAACTGTCAAGTCATCAGAAGAGTATAAGATGGCCAAGTGATCGTTTAATGAATGAGGAGAGCGAGCTTTGTGATGGATTTACAAGTGAACCAGAATTTGAGACAGTGAACCAGTCCGCCAAAAGGTTTCAGTGGCGTCGCTTGCCCTTGAAGTCATCATCGCTGGAGTCGCTGTCACTGCTGCTGTACACTGCCGACTGCGACTGTCCACCACCGCCGCTCTTGTACTGGTTCTTAATCTTGGCGATGGAGATGCTCTCATCGTCCTCGTCATTGTCCTCCAGGAAGCTCGAGTTGATGCCCGTCCGACCGGTGTAGACGCGGTCCTTCAGCCGCCGCGTCTGGTTCTCCTTGCGAATGGACGCCTTCAGGCGGTCCTCCTCCTTCTTGATCATCTCCGAGCGGTGCGCATCGGGTCGATGCCGACGCTGGGCAGGACGCAGATCTTCTGCGTCTTCTGGCTGCGGTCGGCCAGCGACAGCGTCAGCTTCCGGTGGGTGACACTGTCCGTGGAGGAGGGGCGAAAGGTGAGCTTGCTCTTGAAGATGCTCTGCGCCTGTGGTGTGGTTGTTTTAGAAAGTGATTTTAGAAACAAGGTACTAAAAGTAATCAGTGCACACTTACCGACCAGCCCGCCTGGTCACGGATAAAGAGGTGATTATTATCACCACCCTGCGACTGCCTGGTCATGTGGAAGATCTCATCGCCCAGGTAGAGCGAGCAGGTGCCGTCGGACCAGCGGACGATGCGGGCGTTGCTCTCCCGGTCCACCTCATTGCCGTCCTCGTCCACCACCCGCCGCCACCGAATGGTGTTCTCCACCTTCAGCTTCAGCCGGGCCCGGCCCTCGTCGTCCTGCCGGTCATCGTCGCAGGCCTCGTCCTCATACGTCTGCGGGTCAAAGGGATGCGTGTCGATGCTGAGAAAGTTGGGCAGCTTCACGTAGTCCACCGACTTGAACTCCTCCGCCTTGAAGTTGATCTTCATCCGGGGGCCTCCGCCTCGGTTCGAGTCACCTCCTGGCGCTCCCCGGCCTCCGCCCCCGCCTCCTCATCGTCGTCCTCCATGTCCAGGCCGAGGCTCTCCAGGCGGAGCAGACGCTGCCTCGCCTCGTCATTGCCATCATCGTCGTCGTCGTCGTCGATATCGACGTTGCTGTTTCGGTTGTCAGTGTTATCCGGGACAACATTGGCGGAACTAGGTTCGCCATTCTCCTCCTCTCCTCCTTCAATGTCCCGCATCTCCTCGTCTCTGTCACCGGCTCCGTCGGAGTCTCCTTCTCGGTCGCTGTCTTGGTGTTTATCATTATTATCACCCTCTTCTTCCTCTTCGTCGTCGTCGTCACTGATTTTGTTCTTTTTGCTGCTTCTCCTGATGTTGTCTCGCTTTTGTTGCTCTCAGCATTGCTCTCGTCGCTGCTGCTGCTGCCTCCGCCATTGCTGCTGCTTCCGTCGCTGTCCATGTCAACTTCATTCTCGCCACCTTCTTGCTGCTCTTGCTGCGGCGGACCGGGAGTTTTGGGAAAGTCTGCAAAGTGAAAACAAACAAGGGAAACGGTCAAAAATCTATCAAAACAACTAAATAAAAAGACAGCATTTACCTATTTCCCCGGTCGAGCCCTCCTCGCTGCTGTAGTTACCGTAGTCTGACATTGTTGTCGGTGATCTTATTTCTTCGAGATGATGATCGGCACTTGAAGAGAAGGTGATCTGACAGAATGTTTTTGTTCCAAAGGAGCCAGTTTCACAGTGTGAACAAAAACATGCTTTGGCATTTGCCAGTGTGCTGCAACGACTGCCGAAAACTGATTTGAGGCGGAGCAAAGCAGTGCAAAGTTAGCTTGATCAGAGTACAGTTGCTGCTATTCAGGCTCAGCCCACTTGAGTTAGTCGACAGCCTTTTTGCCACTCAAAATTATAGTCTTTAATCTAGTCCTTAGATGGCGCAACTGTTCAAATATTTAAAAAATGTTTGAATTTTTAAAATGTCTCATTTCTTTTATTCCAAAGTTTTTATTAGATAACTAATCATGTCATAAGTTTATGGCGATGTAAAAAAGTTTTTTAGTTGCACAATTGTTTAATTTGTTGAGTGGCTTTGAAGTTAGCGCTCAAATATAACTGATAAATGCAGTCAAGGTTTGTCGTCAAAGTTTTTTTAACTTTTAAACTTGACATTTTTTAGTTTAACTTTCATTTAGCTTAAACTATCGGTTTTTTAAATTAAGTCAAACATATTAAAAATGGCTATCAATGTTTCAGACAAAATCCTTTGGTTTATTAAAAATTTTGAAGAGGTAATGTTGACTTAAAAATTATAAAATTTAAATTACATTCATGTTGATTAGTTTAAAATTATGCCAAAACATTTTTAATTTTACAATATTTTTAGATTTGGCATGATAAATATGAACGTTTTTCTATCTTGTCTCTTGATTATGAAACACTTTTCAATATTCTTTCTTCTGATATGCTGAACGTTAATAGCGAATACATTGTCTGGAAAACAATACACAACTGGGTCAACTTTGAAAAAACCAATCGGCTTGAACACTTGCCAGATCTAATTTACAACTGCCTTCGGTTTGGTCGCTTAGATAAACATTTTATTGATGTTTTCATTTTTGAGTGTGATCTTTTTATGGAGCTTTCTAATGCTGTCCAATGTGGTTTGAAAGATTTTACAAGCGCTGTCCTTCAAAACTGCAAGCAAACAACAACTTATAATTTTAGTTTGTTTAGTTCATCTTGTGACCTTTACTTCCGTCAAAGAGGAGCTCACTCATCAGCAAAAATAGAGTACCTTCTTGTTTGCATTGATAGAGAAAAGGGTTTAGCGGAGTTCTACGACAACCATCTTCATAGTTGGCACGTATCACCAGTTCCCTTAAATCTGCCAAACAACCAAGATTATTTTCGTCTTGCACTGATTGGCACCGAGCAAAGTGTGTTGTACGCATTTGGCGGTTGGAAATCCGGTCATCCCACCAAACTGGTGTGGAGTCGTGATCTCAGTGATTCGGGCTCGTCTTATTGGACAGCCATGGCAAACATGAATTACAGCAGATGTGCTTTTGCCAGTGTCATTCTCAATGATAACATCTACGTTCTTGGTGGCAAAAACAGAGAAAATGATTCATTTCAAGATTTCCCTATTCGCAGCTGTGAACGATATACCAGTCAACTGAACAGTGGTTGACAGTGACACCGATGAACAGTCCCCGTGTAGATGCCTCTGCAGCCGTCCTCAATGGCTGCATCTACATTGCTGGTGGATGGAATGGAGATGGAAGTGAGCGTCAGTTGAAAAGTACGATCCCAAACTAAAAAGGTGGAAACTGGTGGCACCAACGACCACTGCTCGCATCAACTTGGCTCTCACCTCCTTTGCAGGCCGTCTCTGGGCTATTGGAGGACTGAAAGGTGATAACCGTCAACCATTGAGCAGTTGTGAGTCTTACGATCCAGTGACTGACACCTGGCGAGAGGAGGCACCGATGAATGTAGGGCGGCATGGACATGCAGCAATCGAGTTTAATGGAGAGCTGTATGTTGTCGGTGGAAGAAAAACAGGTAAATTAAAAAGTTTTTAAATTTTTAGAATTTTGTCAACACTTGATAAGCGACTGTACCGCACTATTTTACCTTATTCTAGCTAGTAATTGACTTGGCAACATGTACAGAGATTAAACCATAAACCTCACATAGCGTTTTTACATGGCGCTTTGCCAGGACTCTACAAAACTAAATTTATTAAAATAAAATACAAATTAACAATTCACTATTTTTACAGAAAACAGCAAAATGTTGAAAAATATCGCACTGAGAAAGGTTGGACAAAACTTGAATTGCTTTCTGAAAATATGCATTATCCACAACTTTCACTGTTAAAAATAAAAACATACCTTTTTCACCTTTGATCACTTTGATTAATTTAAAAAAATAACTCATTGTACTCTTTTTCTCACCACATTCTTTAATTAAAACTGTTTCTACAACATTTATTTTTTACATTATAAAACATTTGCTTTACTGTGATTTGTTTGCTTACATGATTTACAAAAATAAATG
>JAMZRA010000002.1:10864680-10921974 GCA_024499935.1 Tyrophagus putrescentiae | reverse complement strand
TATTTTTGGGGGGAAAAAATTCACTCACTTTTCTGGGTTGGGTGGTTGAAATGCAGACCGCTTATGCCCGCCGATCCAGTCAGTACGTCTTTGCGATCATTCTGGGCGTCTCTTTTCTCTGTGAGATGCACTACCAGGATGTGAATCAGCGATTTGTTGGAGGTGGGGGAAGTTTCTGATTCTTTAGATCTGAAAGTTTTTGTTTTGGGGTGACTGAAAGTATGAGGGGAACTTTTGTAGTGTTCCCGATTCCTAGTCCACGAGGCAGCACAGCAGCATTCCTTTTGTACATTTTTTCCATTTCATTTGGTCTTACCTCTAGCAAGTTCTAAGCATTATCATGCTCATCATCATCATCTGCATCATCATCAACAACAATCACATTTGTTAGTTTAACTTGTTCCGTTTTTGATTCTGTACAAAATTTTTTTCATTTCATTTTTTGTAAATCATGTAAAACCTAACACAAACAAATCGCAGTAAAACAAATGTTCATAATGTAAAAAGTTGTGAAAGCATACAGTTTTAATTAAAAAATAAAAAGTACAAAAGTCAGGAATTGTTATGAATTATTCAAATTGTTCAGCGGTGAAAAAGGGTATGCTTTTATTTTGAACAATGATAAGTTGTGGACTGTGCATATTCTCAGAAAGCAATTCAGCTTCAGTCCACCCTTTGCTTGAGTATTTTTCAACACTTTTTCCGTTTTCTGTTAAAAAATTTATTAAAATGTTTAATTTCAGATATATTTAAAAAAATACAGTTTTTACTATATTTTTAAGTTTTTTTCTATTTAAGGTGAGAGTGAGTCGAATTTTCTATTTTATTGGCTCTCGTATTATTCCTATATGAATTGTCATTTTTTGCCTACATCATGAATCTCAGCTCATGTAACAGCTAAAATTGTGGTTTTTGTTTTAAAACAAAGCTAAAGAGTTGGACCACAATCGTATGAAAGCTTTTAAGCAAATTTAAAATATTTTATTTTTTATAAGCATTTGAAAATTGAAAACATGAAATTTTGCAAATTACAAATTCAAAGTTGAGTAGACCAAAAGTACTTTGAATTTGCCTAAAAGCGTCCATAGACTGTGGCCAAATATTTGCTTGTTTAAACAAAAACCACAATTTAGCTGTACTGGCTAGGAGATTCATGAGTAGCAAAAAATGGACGATTTCATAAGGAATAATACGAGAGCCAATAAATAGAAAATTCGACTCACTCTTGCTTAATTTACTATTTTTTCGCGCCGACAACAAAATTCTCCATTGATTCCATTGTTTGCATGACTATCACGTCCTTTTTCATAGGTGCTGCTCTTGCAAGTGTCAGTCACTGGGTCGTAAGAACTCACAACGCTCAATGACTGATGTCATCATTTTTTCTTTTACCCCTTAGCACAGAGACGACCGTCAAAGTGGCAAGAAAATGGAACAAGGCATGGTCATGGTGCATACTAAAATCCACCTTTGCAAAATTTTTAAACTGATTTTCTCACTGACTTTCCACTTCTCCATTACATCCTCCTCGGCATGTAGAGCATCCATTAAGTACGGCTGCCGAGCATTCCTCGGCAATGTCATGTCTACTGGTAACCATGAGCCAATGACGTTCATATACTTCACACTGCGAATAGACAAATATGGAATAACTCTTTTCTGCTTGTACCAACAAGAACGTAGATGGTGTTTTTAAAAACGACACTAGCAAAGCATCTTCTGTAGAACATTGGGTCCCGAAGATCCACTGAGACGAGTCCCGAATCACTGATTTATACGGACTCCAAAGCGTTGGGAGACATTGAGTGTTCCAACGCCAATGAGCACAATATCATGTGGTTCAAACATGCGAAGTCGAAAATATTTCTTGGTTATTAGAAGATTCAATGAAACTAGGGAAAAGTGCCAACTGTCAAGGTGATTGTCGTAGAATTCAACTAAACCATTTTTTCTGTTAATGCAAACAAGAAGATTTTCAGATGTTGAAAGAGTTTTTCTGTGACGAAAGTAAATGTCTCTAGATAAACTGGACAAATTAAAATTATATGTAGTTATTTGTTTGCATTTTTGAAGAGCATTGTTTATAAAAATTTTTAAATCACACTGAGCAGTATCAGGAAGTTCCATAAAAAGATCACACTCAAAAATGAAAATATCAATAAAATGTTCATCTAAAAAACCAAACCGAAGGCAGTTATAAATTAGATCAGGCAGGTGTTGAAGCCGATTGGTTTTATCAAAGTTGACCCAGTTGTGTATTGTTTTCCAAACAATGTATTCGCTTTTAACGTTCAGTTTCTCAGAAGAAAGAATTTTGGAAATTATTTCAAAATCAAAAAACAAAATGGAAGAACGTTCATATTTGTCATGCCAAATCTAAAAATACAATAAAAAAAATGTTTTCAAACAATTTTAAAATAATCAACAAAAATTTAATACCAATCCATATTTTAAAATCAACATTACCTCTTCAAAATTTTTAATAAACCAACGGATTTTGTTTTTAACATTGGTTGCCATTTCTAATATGTTTTATTTGTTTAAAAAACAGATAAAATAAGGTATATAAAAGTTAAAAATATAAAATGTTAAATTTAAAAGTTAAAAAATTGTTGACGACAAACATTGACTATTGTTATTAGCTATATTTGAACGATAACTATAAAACAAGCATTTTTACAACCACACAGCAAATTAATCCAATGTGCAGCTATTAAATTTTTTTAAATTGTCATAAACGGATAACATGGTTAGTTATATTCATCTCAGACTAATAACCTCTCATATAAAATATTCTAAATACAAAAATGTCATTTGTTGTGGAAAAAAATATGAAAGGTCAGTAACCTGAAACGGGTATTAGTTATCTAAAAGTTTTGAGGTTACAAAATCAGCCTTTTCCTAAAAATAATTTTTTTTCACCACTTTTACTGACATTTTTATTTTAGAAAAAAGTTACTTGTGTTATTAAAATGAGGTTTTTACCAGTTAGTCGAGATAAATAAAAGTTAGCGAAACTTGCAACTTAACCCTAATTTTAATTAAAAAAATGTGATGAAAAAGTACAGAAATTAAGGATTGTTAAGGAGTTAATCAAAGTGATCAAAGGTGAAAAAGGTGTTTTTGTTTTGAACAGTGATAAGTTGTGGATAATGCATATCTTCAGAAAGCAATTTAAGTTCAGTCCAACCTTTCCCAGGCAAGTACTTTTCTACACTTCTACTGTTTTCTGTGAAAGGAACTAAGTGAATTGGTAATTTGTAAATTGTAGTAGAATAAAAAATACAATACTTTAATATTGTTAGCCATTTTATTTAATTTACCTATTTCTCGTCCACCGACGACATACAATTTCCCATTGAATTCAATTGCTGCATGTTCATATCTCTCCCCTTTCATCGGTGCCTCCTTTCGCCAAGTGTCAGTCACTGGGTCGTAGGACTCACAACTGCGCAATGGGTGACGGTCACTATCCATACCTCCTATAGCCCAGAGACGGCCGGTAAAACATGCCAGAGCAAAATGGAAGCGAGCAGTGGTCATTGGTTCCACCCACTTCCATCTTTTTGATTTAAAATCGTATTTTTCAACTGACTTCTCAACGTTTTCACCATTCCATCCGCCAGCAATGTAGATGCAGCTATTGATGACTGCTGCTGAGGCATCAGCACGGTCAATGTTCATCGGTGCCAGTGTTAACCACTGGTTCAGTTGACTGTGATATCGCTCACAGCTACGAATAGGGCGATCATGGAATGAATCATTTTCTTTGTTTTTGCCACCTAGAGCGTAGATGTTGTCATTGAGGACGACACTAGCAAAAGCACATCTGCTGCGGTGCATGTTTGCCATTGCTGTCCACTGAGACGAGCCCGGATCACTGATGTTACGGCCCCACACCTGTTTGGTAGGATAACCAGAGCTCCAGCCGCCAAATGCGTACAACATACTTTGTTTTGTGCCAAACAGTGCAAGTCGAAAATAATTTTGATTGTTTGGCAGATTTAATGGAGCTGGTGATACCTGCCAGCTGTGAAGATTGTTGTCGTAGAACTCAGCTAGACCTTTTTCTCTGTCAATGCAAACAAGTAGATGTTGTGTTTTTGTTGCTGAATGAGCTCCTCTTTTACGGAAGTAAAGGTCACAAGATGAACTAAACAAACTAAAATTATAAGTAGTTGTTCGCTGGCAGTTCTGAAAAGCAGTGCTGATAAAATCTTTCAAACCACACTGGACAGCACTAGAAAGCTCCATAAAAAGATCACATTCAAAAATAAAAACATCAATAAAATGTTCATCTAAGCGGCCAAACCGAAGACAGTTTTCTATCAGATTTGGCAAGTGTTCAAGCCGATTGGTTTTATCAAAGTTAACCCAGTTGTGTATTGTTTTCCAGACAATGTATTCGCTTTTAACGTTCAGTTTCTCAGAGGAAAGAATATCGGAAAGTGTTTCATAATCAAGAGACAATATAAAAAAACGCTCATATTTGTCATGCCAAATCTAAAAATACAATAAAATTAAAAATGTTTTAACAAACTAATTAGCATGAATGTAATTCAAATTTTATAATTTTTAAGTCAACATTACCTCTTCAAAATTTTTAATAAACCAAAGGATTTTGTCTGAAACATTGATGGCCATTTTTAATATGTTCGACTTAATTTTAAAAACCGATAGTTTAAGCTAAATGAAAGTTAAAACTAAAAAATGTCAAATTTAAAAGTTAAAAACTTTGACGACAAACCTTGACTGCATTTATCAGTTATATTTGAGCGCTAACTTCAAAGCCACTCAACAAATTAAACAACTGTGCAACTAAAAAACTTTTTTACATCGCCATAAACTTATGACATGATTAGTTATCTAATAAAAACTTTGGAATAAAAGAAATGAGACATTTTAAAAATTCAAACATTGAACATTTGCGCCATCTAAGGACTAGATTAAAGACTATAATTTGGAGTGGCGAAAAGGCTGCCGACTAACTCAAGTGGGCTGAGCCTGAATAGCAGCGACTGAACTCTGATCAAGCTAACTTTGCACTGCTTTGCTCCGCCTCAAATCAATTTTCAGCAGTCGTTGCAGCACACTGTCAAATGCCAAAGCATGTTTTTGTTCACACTGTGTGAAACTGGCTCCTTTGGAACAAAAACATTCTGTCAGATCATCTTCTCTTCAAGTGCCGATCATCATCTCGAAGGAATAAGATCACCGACAACAATGTCAGACTACGGCAACTACAGCAGCGAGGAGGGCTCGACCGGAGAAATAGGTAAATGCTGTCTTTTTGATTGTTTTGATAGATTTTTGACCGTTTCCCTTGTTTTCTTTCACTTTGCAGACTTTCCCAAAACTCCCGGTCAGCCGCAGCAAGAGCAGCAAGAAGGTGGCGAGAATGAAGTTGACATGGACAGCGACGGAAGCAGTGGCGGCAGCAATGGCGGAGGCAGCAGCAGCAGCGACGAGAGCGATGCCGAGAGCAACAAAAGCGATGACAACATCAGAGAAGCAGCAAAAAGAACAAAATCAGTGACGACGACGAAGAAGAGGAAGAAGAGGAGGATAATAATGATAAAAGCCAAGACAGCGACCGAGAAAGAGACTCCGATGGAGCCGGCAACAGAGACGAGGAGATGCGGGACATTGAAGGAGGAGAGGAGGAGAATGGCGAACCTAGTTCTGCCAATGCTGTCCCGGATAACACTGACAACCGAAACAACGTCGATATCGACGACGACGACGACGATGATGGTAATGACGAGGCGAGGCAGCGTCTACTCCGCCTGGAGAGCCTCGGCCTTGACATGGAGGACGACGATGATGAGGCGGGGGCGGAGGCCGGCGAGCGCCAGGAGGTAACCCGAACCGAGGCGGAGGCCCCTCGGATGAAGATCAACTTCAAGGCGGAGGAGTTCAAGTCGGTGGACTACGTGAAGCTGCCCAACTTTCTCAGCATCGACACGCATCCCTTTGATCCGCAGACGTATGAGGACGAGGCCTGCGACGATGATCGCCAGGACGACGAGGGCCGCGCTCGGCTGAAGCTGAAGGTGGAGAACACCATTCGGTGGCGGCGGGTGGTGGACGAGGACGGCAACGAGGTGGACCGGGAGAGCAATGCCCGCATCGTCCGCTGGTCCGACGGCACCTGCTCCCTTTACCTGGGCGATGAGATCTTCCACATGACCAGGCAGTCGCAGGGTGGTGATAATAATCACCTCTTTATTCGCGACCAGGCGGGCTGGTCGGTAAGTGTGCACTGATTACTTTTAATACCTTGTTTCTAAATCACTTTCTAAAACACCCCAGGCACAGAGCATCTTCAAGAGCAAGCTCACCTTTCGCCCCTCCTCCACGGACAGTGTCACCCACCGGAAGCTGACGCTGTCGCTGGCCGACCGCAGCCAGAAGACGCAGAAGATCTGCGTCCTGCCCAGCGTCGGCATCGACCCCGATGCGCACCGCTCGGAGATGATCAAGAAGGAGGAGGACCGCCTGAAGGCGTCCATTCGCAAGGAGAACCAGACCCGGCGGCTGAAGGACCGCGTCTACACCGGTCGCACGGGCATCAACTCGAGCTTCCTGGAGGACAATGACGAGGACGATGAGAGCATCTCCATCGCCAAGATTAAGAACCAGTACAAGAGCGGCGGCGGTGGTGGTCAGTCGCAGTCGGCAGTGTACAGCAGCAGTGACAGCGACTCCAGCGATGATGACTTCAAGGGCAAGCGACGCCACTGAAACATTTTGGCGGATTTTTAGTTCACTGTCTCAAATTCTGGTTCACTTGTAAATCCATCACAAAGCTCGCTCTCCTTATTCATTAATTGACCACTTGGCCATCTTATACTCTTCGGAAAACTGGACAGTTTATTAAAATCATTTATTCAACATTTTATTTGCATTCTGACAATTAAATTAGTTAATTTCACAAGTCGGCAGTTTGCGTAGTAAATAAAACTAAACAGGTTCCACTTGACACACCTTTCTTTGTTTCTGAGAGTCGTACTTTTCAACTGACCGCTCATATCTTCGCTTCTAACCTTGTTGTCAGCAATGTAGACAATGACATTTTATTGGCACTGACTACTGGTTTAGAAGAAGGAAGAGCAGGTGGGTGGTATGATCAGAAGTTGAGGGTTTTCAATGTCATTTTGCAAAGTACTGTCTTCTACCAATTTACCTATAGTTGGCACATATTTCTCGACGATTTGAGTTGTTTCTAACACAAAATTAAAAAATGATTATCAAATGTAAGTTTTTAAAGTAAAAAACCTACCCATTTTCTTTGTCTTATTATCATAACTTTCTCCACCGACGACATACAGTTCCCCATTGAATTCAATTGCTGCATGTCCATATCTCCCTTCCTTCATCGATGCCTCCTTTCGCCAGGTGTCAGTCACTGGGTCGTAGGACTCACAACTGCTCAATGGTTGACTGTCATTATCCCTACCCCCTATGGCCCAGAGACGACCGGCAAAGGGGGTCAGGGCAAAGTAGCTGCAAGCAGTAGTCATCGGTGCCATCTCACTCCAGGTGTCAGTCTCAGGGCAGTACTTAGAGACTGACTTCTTTCTCCTTCCTCCAGCAACATAGATGCATCCATTGATGACTGCTGCTGAGGCATGATCACGGACATTCTTCATGTTTGCCACTGTTGACCACTCATTCAGTTGACTGCAGTAGCGTTCACAACTACGGAGAGGGTGATAGTTCTCGTCCTTCCACCTAGAGCGTAGATGGTGTCATTGAGGACGACACTGCAAAACCCCCTTCTGCTTTGTTTCATGTCTGCCCTGGCTGTCCACTGAGACGAGGGATCACACAGGTCACGACTCCACATCTTATTGGTAGGGTTATGGTCACTATCCAAACCACCAAATGCGTACAACATACTGCCAAGCAGTGCGAGGTGATATTGATACTGTTCAGCTGGTAGCTGTAGTGGGAATGAGGATAATCGCCAACTGTTGTGTTGCTGATCGTAATAATTAATTGAACCAGGTTTAAATTTGCCAATGCAAACAAGAAGTTTCTGACTTGCGATTCTTGGAAGGAAGTGACAGCCATAAGATGATTTTGATAAGTTAAAACTATCAGCAGCTTTTTGTTGGCAAGTTTTAAGGACATTATTAATAAAATCTTTTAAACCACACTGAACAGCATCGGGTAGTGCAATAAAAAGATCACATTCAAAAATGAAAATATCAATAAAGTGCTTTTCTAAGCGGCCAAACCGAAGGCAGTTGTAGATAAGATCTGGCAGGTGTTCAAGTCGACTGTTTTATCAAAATTGACCCAATCATGTATTGCCTTCCAAACAATGTATTCATTTGTGACGTAAAGATATTTCGAAGAAAGAATATTTGAAAATGCATCATAATCGAGAGACAAAATGTCAGATCGTCCATAATTGTCATCCCAAATCTAAAAATACAATATAATTAAAAATTTTTTTATAGCACACAATTGTTAATCAACTTACATTTTTAAAGTCTCCCGCATACCACAAAATTTTACTATTTGAGACGTTGGTAGCCATTTTCTCATTTAAAAAAGTGTTATACAGAGTACAAAAATATTATGAAATTTTGTAATGTTTAAAACATTTGTTTACAATTGCTGTGTTAAAGTAGTTTGTGGTGACAATTAGTTGACTTAACTTCAAGTTAGATAATCTTTTCAAAATGAAAGCCAGAACAAAACTGCCTTACTGCCTTGCAGTTATTGCTTCTAAATAGAAACAGCGGATTAGTAATACTATTACTCTCATTGATGCTTATTATCACAATTACCAAAAAGACGTGATTAACACAATCTTATCTAAAGGGAAAGAAGCAAAGATATCACCACACTTCAAATGCAAACGATCAGAAATGATAGGGTGGTAGCAAAAAATAAAAAATGGAATAGAATCACAAAATCTGTTGACGCTTAACTCGGCCGACACGCCCGAACACTCGATATCTTTATTACAGAGAACCGATTGCAATACAGTAGTACAAATAGTTAATAAGAGACAACTCAGGAACTCAACTACTTGGAGCCGACGCGCGTTCGCTTGCTCCAGGAGAAGTTGTCCGCGTAGAGCTTGTGCAGTGAGGCCGTGGCGTTTGCAGTACTCAATGGCATCCATTTGTAAAGAGTACCAGACCCGGTAACACAAGGACCGCGTCACGGGTCGGACGGGCATCAACTCGAGCTTCCTGGAGGACAATGACGAAGACGATGAGAGCATCTTTATCGCCAAGATTAAGAACCAGTACAAGAGCGGTGGTGGTGGCGGTGGACAGTCGCAGTCGGCAGTGTACAGCAGCAGTGACAGCGACTCCAGCAATGATGACTTCAAGGGCAAGCGACGCCACTGAAACCTTTTGGCGGACTGGTTCACTGTCTCATCTGTTCACTTGTAAATCCATCACAAAGCTCGCTTTCCTCGTTCATTAAACGATCACTTGGCCATCTTATACTCTTCGGATGACTTGGCAGTTTATTAAAATCATTCATTTAGTACTAAATTTTTAATTTTGACAATTAAATTTGATAATTTTACAAGTCGGCAGTTTGCGTGGTAACAAAACTAAACAGGTTTCACTTGACATCACTTCATTTTGTTTCTGAGGGTCGTACTTTTCAACTGACCGCTCATATCTTCGCTTCACACCTTGTCGTCAGCAATGTAGACACTGACATTTTAATGGCACTGACTACTGGTTTGGGTCGGTTGTGAAGAAGGACGAGCAGATGGGTGGTATGATCAGAAGTTGAGGGTAATCAATTTCATTCTGCAAAGTACTGTCTTCTATCCATTTTTTAATATTGGGCACATATTTCTCGAGTTTAGTTAATTCTAACACAAAAAATATAAAAGTTTTATCAAATGCATGTTTTTTATAAAAAGGACTTTTTCATTAACTTTGTCTCACCATTAGATCCGTTTTTTCCGACGACATACAGTTCCCCATTGAATTCAATTGCTGCATGATTAGATCTCCACCCCTTCATCTTTGCCTCCTTTCGCCAGGTGTCAGTCACTGGGTCGTAGGATTTACAACTGCGCTTCCTATTTGCACCATTATAGCCTCCTATGGCCCAGAGACGACCGGCAAAGGGGGTCAGGGTTAAGTTTTTGCGTCCAGTGGTCATCGGTGCCACCTCCCTCCAGGTGTCAGTCTCAGGGCAGTACTTCTCAACTGACTTTAAAATATCTTCACCATCCCATCCTCCAGCAACATAGATGCATCCATTGATGACTGCTGCTGAGGCACCAGTACGGCCAATGTTCATGTCTGCCACTGTTGACCACTCATTCAGTTGACTGCAGTAGCGTTCGCAACTACGGAAACCGCTACCATTATTGTCCCTGCCACCTAGAGCGTAGATGGTGTCATTGAGGACGACACTGCAAAACTCCTTTCTGCTTTGATTCATGTCTGCCCTGGCTCTCCACTGAGATGAGGGATCACTCAGGTCACGACTCCACATCAAATTAAGTGATTTATAGGTATTATCTTCTCCACCAAATGCGTACAACTTACGACCTAGCAGTGCGAGTTGATAACGTGTTTGTCTTTGAAATTTCAATGACATAGGTAATGACCACCAACATTTATAATTGTCGTCATAGAAGCTAATACGGCCATTATCATTGCTGATGCAAACAAGAATTGGTTCAGTGAATCTTGGAAAGAAGTGACGAACGTTAAGTAAGTTGTTCAAATTAAAACTAAGAGCAGTTGATTGCTGGCAGGTTTGAAAGCCATTGCTTATAAAATCTTTTAAATCACTTTGGACAGCATCAGTAGCGCCGTAAAAAGATCACACTCAAAAATGAAAGAATCAATAAAATGCTTATCTAAGCGACCAAACCGAAGGCAGTTTTTTATCAGATCTGGAAGGTGTTCAAGTCGATGGTTTTTATCAAAATTGATCCAATCATATATTGCTTTCCAAACAAAATATTCGTTTTTTACGTTTAAATTCACAGAAAGAAAGAATATTTGAGATTGTTTCATAATCAAGAGACAAAATAGAAGAACGTCCATCACGTTCTTTCCAAATCTGAAAGCACAACATAATTGAAAATGTTTTAACGCACATAATTTAGAGTCAACTTACATTTTGAAAGTCTTTCACATACCAAAGAAATTGTTTGAGACGCTGATTGCCATTTTTGTAACTAAAAAGCAATGATACAGAGTACTTAAAGTTTAATTGAATTTACTAGTAATTGACTAGCTTCACCTCAACCTTGGAGGATTTTTTCCAAGTGAAAGCCAGAACAAAACTGCCTAACTGCCTAGCTCACTTGCTTCTGAATAGAAACTGCGCATTACTCTCATTGATGCCAATTATCATCACCATCACCAAAAAAAGACGTGATTCAGAGTCTGCACAATCTTATCTGGAGAGTAGGGAAAGAAGCGAACACATCACCACACTACAACTGCAAACGATCAGAAATGATGGGGTGATGGCAACTGAAGGTGAAAGTGAAGGATAACGAATGAAATCACAAAATCAGTTGACGCTTAACTCGGGCGACACGCCCGAACACTCTCTATCTTTATTACAGAGAACCAATGCAATACAATAGTACAAATAGTTAGTAAGAGACAGCCCAGGAACTCTACTACTTGGAGCCGACGCGCGTTCGCTTGCTCCAGGAGAAGTTGTCCGCGTAGAGCTTGTGCAGCTTCTTGCGCTCCTGCGGCTCGTCCACCTGGTAGGTGAGGCCGTGGCGTTCGCAGTACTCGATGGCGTCCTCCTTGCTGCTGAAGTACAGGTTCAGGTTGGAGAGGGGGTCACCGCTGAAAAATAGAAAGGAAACGAAAAATGAGCATAAAATTAAACCATTTAGAAAGGGAACGTACGTTGAGGTCCAGCCCATGAGCGGGTTCTCCCACCGCTCCCGGTTCTCGTAGTCGAGCTTCCACTTCTGCGTGTCGTAGGTGCCCGACTGCATGGCGTTCTTCGCCTGCTTGTAGATGCGGACGCGCCGGTTGACGATGTGCTCCTCGGGCACGCCGGAGACCACCGAGAGGAGGTTCGGCTGGTCGACGGTGATCGCCGTGGTGCGCAGCTTCTGCAGGTGACTGCGCCGCTCTGCGGTGTCCGCGTCGGCGATCGCCAGGTCGGTGTCCTCGCGCACCAGCAGCTCGCCCTTGGGGGAGTTGCCTTTCGAGGCGAGGAGGCGCTGCGAGAGGATGAAGAGAGTCCTGGTGGGAAAAAGCTGGTCAAAACAAGATAGAAACATCACTTCAACAAACACTCACCTTTCTGCATTCAGCCGACTGGCCGAAGCTTTGAGCAGATTGAGGGCCATAATAGTTCTGCCTTCAGAGGAGAATGCTTTTGTTGTTGATCTAGCTTTGACTTCAAAGCAAAAAGAGGAGATCTAGAAGATGAATGAAGCTTCACTTGATTGAACACGGCTGGAGTTTTAGAACTTCCAGCAAAAAACAAGTTCAGAAATCAACAACAAACACCACTCTTCGCGTTGACATTCAGGGGCAGCTGGTTTGGGGGGCGCTAGGTAATTTGCTTTGCTCCAACTCACTGCAGTACAGTCACAGCACCGGTGAACAGCCCCAAAGCGAGGTCGCCAGCACCCACACCAGAGCGTGGCGCCGCTCACACTGTACGAAAGCAGCAACAGCAGCAGCTGACGCCAGAGAAAACAGAGGTCAACTTCTTCGAGCCTTGTTGTTGTTGCGAACTGACTGATTGAAACCTCGACTTTCTTGAGATTCTCTGCGGATCTTCCCTCGAACACTAAAACCACCACAGCTATGGCACAGCAGAAGCCCGGAGTTTGGCCCGGCCGAACGATGCCCTACTTTGCGATGCACGCTCGTAAATGGTAAGTGTCTCGGTGTGTGTGTGTCTTTTTAGAATCACTGCTGATCACCATTTTCTCCTCAGGGCCCGATCTGGTCTCACCTACGGCGCCGCCGGCTTCCTCACCCTCACCTACTTCACCGACTGGAAGGCCGTGCTCATCTACGTGCCCTACATCAACCGACAGTGGACCAAGAAGGTGGAGTAGCGGTTTTGTTTTACCGTAGCATTGTTTTAAGAGTCACTTGATGATGATGAACGGCATCTGATGATGCAAAGTGGAATGTAAATGGACGAGCAGACGGAGCTCCTCCTCTCTTCTGGCTCTGATTATTATTATTCTTATTACACTACTCTCATTAGTAAATAAAAATGATTCAAAATTGTGTGGCTCTTTGGATGTGGTTTGTGAAGGAGAAAGGAATCACGGATGCCCCTTCTTGTTTAGTGATCTATGCGCCCGAAAGGTGGCGCCGCCACTGTCTTTAGCGCACATTTCCAGAGGTGGCGAGGAAAACATTGGCCAACCAAAACAGCAGCAACAGCGGTTTTTTGGTACTTTTTGTGATATCTTCTCGAAGTAGAAGTTCATCAGGACTTCATCATCATCGTCAAACCGTTGTTCACCCCTTCTCCCTCAAATTCACATGTCGGTTGCCGTCGACCTCAAGTCGATTCTCTTCGTGGCGGCACTGGGCATCGGCAGCGGCTACTACATCTGGAATCCACTGGTGCAGAAGCGCCGGCAGGAGGCGATCAGGCAGATTCAGCAGCAAACCGGAGGAGATCAACAAGGAGATCAACAAGGTGATCAACAACAGCAACAACAGCAGGAGCAGACAGTCGGCGAGCAGGTGAAATAACTTCAACAACAACAACAACTTCAACAAAACCCGAAATAGAATCTCTGAGAACCTCTCGCATCAGCAAAATCAAAACAAAATCGAAACAAAATGGCCAACACCAAGGTGATCCTCCCGCTGGGCGTCGGCATGCTCCTCCTCTCGGTGTACATTGGCTTCCGCGTCGGCAAGCCAATCTGGATCGAGCGAAAGTTCCGCTACTTTGAGGAGGAGGTAAAGCCTCTCGCCCAAAGTCGGATACAAAGTCCCAGCGCCGCTGCCGATGATTGATCAGTAGTAAGCCAACAACTGCTCAAGAGTTTAGATCATTTAGAAAATTTTTCTATTTATTAGTAACTTCTATATTACTATTGCTAGTGCATCAAACAGAAAAAAAAGAATGTAAATCCCGTAGGCGTTATTGTACAAAAAAAAGATCATGATATTATGCAGGCGTCATTGCTGTTGGTGGTGGTGCTGTTGTTGTTCTGCTCGGTAGCGTTAGTTTTCTGCTGGGCTCGGTAGTTGACCAGGTCAAAGTCGCCCAGATCATCATCGTCATCGTCATCGCTGGAGGAGCTCGAACAGGTGGAGCAGCTGGAGCAGGAGTGCGAGTCGCTGCAGTCCTCGTGGTGCAGCAGTTCTTCAGCCGCTGATGACCGCTGGTGGTGGTGATGTCCTCCACCGCCGCCTCGAGGCTGCACAGCTCTCGCAGAGCGCAGCCGGCGAATGTACCGTCGCTGACTTTCGTCCTTGTCCTCGATGTTCGGGTCAAAGGAGACCGATTTGGTGGCCGAGGCGGGCTGCTGCTGCTGCTGTTGCTGCTTTTCATTGACCTGAGTCGAGCCCGAAGCAATCGGTCTTTGCTGATGATGCTGCAGCTGCATCTGATTCTGCTGCTGCTGCATCAACATCATTTGCATCATCTGCTGTTGACTGAGCGGCGTCGAAGTTTGCTGAGGGTGAAGGTGTTGGTGGTGATGATTGAGAAACAACTGCTGCTGCTGCTGCTGAAGAGCAAAGCCCGTGGGGAACAACTGGCCCGGCCGCGGACTGTTGTTCGTGTCCACCGAGCTGGCCTGCCGGTGGCCGAGGTTGAGCTGCAGTGAGCTGCTGTTGTTGGTGGCGTCCGAGTCGTCGCTGTTGTTGGCCGAGTTGTTGGTGTTGCTCGCTGGCGGCGAGGGCGAGGCTTCCAGGCTGCTCGAGGGCTTTGGTTCCATGGCTGCAACTTTAGAGAGCAGCAGCTTTTGCACCAGCAGCGTCTCTTCCATTAGCGGTGGACTGCTTTTGGAGGTGTTGGCAGTGGTGGATTTTAAAATGCCATTTGTCATTTTAGTTGGCGAAGGCTGTTGCTTTTGATGATGACCACCGGTGATGCTCGAAGAAACCGACGCAGAACTCTCCCCGCCGTCTTCCACCGTACCGAGCACTTTGGAGTACTCGGGCGGCGGAGACATTGGCTGATGTTTTCCCGACGACGAGGCGACCGTCCAAGAGGGCGGCGTCTCATTTGAAGAGGAGTTGGAGTTGGAGTTGGCAGGCGAGTTGAGCAGCGAACCGGAGTTTGAGCTCTTCGGGTGGATCTCACCATTTCTCAGGTTGTAGTAAGTAGGCATTTGATGGTGATGATGAGGTGAAGGGGAATAGGAGGTTTGCTTCGCTTGAAGATCACCTGTTGTGCGAGTGTTCAGTGGTAGTGTAAAGCGAGAAGAATTATCAATGGAGGTGGTGGTGGCGGTGGTTTGACTAGAAGAGATGTTGTTGTTGGTGATGTTATTGTGATTAATCGTCGAGTAAAGGTGGTGATGGGGATACGGCAGTAAACTGTTCCCATTCAACAGGTGCTGCTGATGCTGCTGA
Source organism: Tyrophagus putrescentiae (assembly GCA_024499935.1). Taxonomy (NCBI): domain Eukaryota; kingdom Metazoa; phylum Arthropoda; class Arachnida; order Sarcoptiformes; family Acaridae; genus Tyrophagus; species Tyrophagus putrescentiae. Next base: position 10,906,426 of record JAMZRA010000002.1, on the reverse strand, counting down.
TTTTGATGCTGTTGTTGGTGGTGTTGGTGCAGTTGGTAATCACCACCTCCGGTAAAGTAGGCCGGCGAACTCCTCTCCAGCGAGTTGGAGCACTCACTACTGGAGGTAATGTTTGATGGCCGTTTGATGATGCCGCCTGCTGAGGAGCTCTCCTCGGCGTCGCTCAAAGTGGCCGTCGTCAGCGAGGAGCTCATCGCCTGCTCGTGTTGATCCACAGATCCATTTGCTTCCTGAGAAGTGATCGTAACTGCAGCCGCCACCGAAGCAAACTCCTGCTCCTTCGACCAGTCGTACTTGGAGGTAAAGTACTGGTTGCTCTGGCGGATGAACTGCTCGTAATTTACCAGCTGACTGAGGTTGAGGGCCTTCAGCCGAGCGGCAGTCAAGTCTTCCACTACTTGATCTTTTGAACATGCTTGATTTAGATTTGGACTTCCGTTCACCACTGTTCGATTATTCTGCACCTGGTTCTGCGCCTTCACCTTCTGCTCGTAGCGGCTAAGGGTCATCGACTTGAGAAACTGGTCCCGGTTCTCCTTGATGGTATTGCTGGTAGTGGTCGTGGTGGGTTTTGTTTCATTCGTAACAGAAATTGCGGCACTTTTCTCCTGATCACCGGCGTTTCCATTCACTCCTGTCACCGGACTTTGCTGCTGCTGCCGCTGCATCACCATCTCCGCTTCCGGAACAGAATTTCCATTCTTTGCAGCAGGAGAAACTCCTGCTCCACCGGCACTCCGATTCCTCTTCTGATTCGTCTCATGCTGCTGCAGCCCGTGCAGCCGGTTACTCCTCCGTGCCTTCTCCCGTTGGTGGCTGACCATCGCCTGGCTGCAGGTCAGCGAGCAGTAGATGCGGCCGTCCATCGCCGGCAGGAAGGGCTTTCCCAGCAGTGTCTTCAGGCAGAGCGAGCAGCGGAAGCAGGCGTCGGTGGCGTGCCAGGAGCGGCCCTCGTGGATGATGGCGCCCACCTCGCAGCCGATCAGCTCGCCGCACTCCTCGCAGAGCTCGCCGAAGAGAATGTCAAAGCAGGTGAGGCAGTAGGGAAGTTGCTGCTGCTGACGATTGTTGGAGTTCGAATTGGATGAAAGTCCATTCTCCGCTGCTGAAGACTTCCGGTTGACCACATCGGCGCTGGCCATGATGTACTGCTGCCCGCCCAGCGACCGGCTGCACTCCGTACAGCAGAAGTGGCCAATGTGCCAGGCCTTGCCCTCCGCCTCGGTGCACTCCTCGTCGAGGATGAGGCGGTCGCAGTGGGGGCAGCGCGGCTTGAAGATCTCCACAAAGTGCCGGCAGCAGAAGAGGCTGTACTGAAGAAGGTCACCTGGACTGTTATTGCTGATGCCATTGCTGCTGTTGTTGACTAGTTGCTGGTGGTGATGATGAGGGTGAGGGTGATGATGATCAAAGGTGGTAGAAGTGGCAGTGGAAGGTGTCGTTGTTGTTGGATGGAGGTAAGCCTTCAGGTCGACCAGCACCTCCTGGCACTCCTCGCACTTGAAGCAGTCAATGTGGAAGAAGTGATGGGCGGTGGCAGTTGTGGTAGTGGAGGATGAAATACTGTTACTATTGCTGTTGCCATTCTTTTGCCCTCCAAGCCAATCGTGGAGGCCAATTTTGACGCAAGCTCCACCGCTGATGAGCTGCTTGCACTGGAAAAGAAGAAGAAAAAATGACAACAAGAGTATTATTAGTAAAGAGTTGAATTGAAAACTGAAAAGTAAAGCGAACGAGCTCAATTACGATGTCACTCAACAAGTACTGCTGTTAACTTACCCGATGGCAGGTCACCGGCTTTGTTGGCGTCGCCAGGAATAGCTCCGAGCGGACCAGCGCCCGTCGCTGCTTCCCTCTGATGAAACGGCTCTCCGCCGTCGGCTGGCGCAGCAGCTCCGCATCGTGGATGGGCATCTGGTGCTGCAGCTGCCGATGTCGCCAGTTGGCTCCTAGAAGAAGACGTAATGATGGTCAATGAATTAAGTTGGTCAATTAAAGGCAAACGGGCAGGTGAGTACAGAAGAAGAAGAAGTGGATAATTGAAAGCATAAGATGAAGAGAATAATCTTTTCACTAAATGCTCAGTCAGATTGCGAATTGTCTGATTGTAGTCTGAAGAGTAATCTGAGATGCTATGGAGCAACAATACACACACTGGCTGCCTCCCTCGCCAAGGCTAATTGAGGCACAGCAGCAACAGAGAGAAACAACTGCAAACATTAGCAGAGTGGCCAACTCACTTCAGCTTTGGCCACTCTCCTCACTGTGCTGCTGTGGCTTCGGTGGGTGGATAAAGTAGAGAGGGCAAGAGAGGGAATGCAACAGAAAAAGAAAAGACAGAAGAAACTGAGCCCTCCACACGCACACACACTCGCTTCTGTGTGTTCAGAGTTCTGCTTTCCTTAGTGTGTTTAGGGGTGTGAGCAGAGTGAGCAGTGGCTGAAACAGAAGAGAGCAGAGGGCAAAGGCTGAGAGGCAGGCAAAGCCAAAAAAGCACAGCTCACTCGCTCGCGCCAGTCGTAGCTTTAAACGCCGTCACCGCCGTGTGTGGTCAACATCAGCCGGATTCATATCATACATGTATGTATTCCGAGTGATGCTAATTGACCACCACTGCACACAGTGCACAACACCAGAACAATTTAGAAACAATGACGAGAAGAAGAAGAAGTTAAAGCTCACCTTTAAGCTGCAGCAGCAGCTCGACGGCGTCCGCCTTGCCAGTGCTGAGGTTCATCTGTTGCTGACCACCAATGCCATCTCCGACCATCTTGGTCGCTGTGACCGTCGCCGCCGCTGATGATCTACTCCAGATGGCCAGTGGCTGGCGTGTCGCCTGCTGCAGCAGACTACTCGGTGAGAGGATGTTCTGAGGACCGTTGTTGCTGTGGCTGCTGCTGCTGGCGCAAAACCGGGCGGCCATCCACTCCCGCCGGTGGTGGTTAATCTTCTCCACCAGGCGAAGCTGGCTGGGAAAGGAGAAAAAGGGAGAGGTGGAGTTGAGGAGTTTTGTGTGTTGATTGCTGCCGCTGCTGCCATTGCTGCCACTGATGTTCAGCGTCAAACATGGACTTGCATTTCTCGGGGCCCTTGTAATTGAAAGGGTGTTGTTGTTGCTGGTCGCCACCTGATGCTGCCGCTGACTTTAGATCACCTTTGGAGCTGTGCAGGGAGTTTCTGTAGTGAATGGCGGAAAGAAGAAGAAAATGGTTAGTTAGGGCAAAAAACAGAATAAAGCAGAAGAAAAAGCGTTGACACTCTGAAGTGCACTCTAACTAAACGCGGATGTTTTATCTGTGCTGCTGCGTAAAAAAAACAGAGAAGCTCTCGGGGACGGAACAACAAACGAAAAAAGCTGTCACAGCTGAAAAATCTGCTGCTACATCTTAGTGATGGTAATCAAGGACCAAAAAGGGAAAGAGATAGCAAAAAAGCCATTCTACTAATGCACACTGCGAGCTCGCCTGCATGACGAAGCAGAAGCTAGGGGGTGTAAGCGCAAGGCCGTAAATCTACTGCCCTTTAATTGCTCCTGCTGCTTCAGCAGACGGTGCCCCGAGAAATGCTGGCACTGCTTCTTTGGGTGAACTTTTTCATTTTGTCGTCATGTCTCGTTACTTGGCCCGTCCTCCTGTCCCCCTTCGTAGTCGAAATGAGCGGCCGGGGGCCACGGCGGGGGGGGAAATGAAAGGGGGGGGAAAATCTGGTTAGGCCCTCCACGGGGCCTTGGGGAAACGAGGCGACCGAGGGGGCTGAGGTGGTGAAGAAGTTGGGACTTTTAGTAGGGTTTGAGGAGCGATGGTAGTTAAAGTGACAAAGTTTCCCGTTTTGCTGTTCCAACAGGTGGTGGGCCCCATTGCCGCCTTGCCCCGTAAGCCAGCAACCTTCCCCCCGTTATGCTGGTTTTGTTGATGATGGCGGACGGTTTTCAAAAAACCCCAAGCTCCGGATGATATCCACTTTGGGCCCCCTTTGGGCCATTTTTGTCAGTTTTTTAACAGAAAAGCTCGTTTCAGGAGACACTGGACACTGCGCCAGAGGGGTTCCCAATATCGAGGTTGGAAAAGTTGCTGGGGATGTGGTAGTGTTGCATAATGTATCGGTGGTTGTTGCTGCTGCTGCCGTCGTCGCTGCAAACTGCTGGCAATGTTGTTTCCCGGTCAATAGTTGCCCCCCGAATTTTAATCGATTTAAAGGGGGATGAGCAGGAGCTCCGACTACCACCGAATCCATGGCACGACTGAGACGATCAAAAAGATCGGAAAAAAAAAGAAAAAAAGTCGACGGGTACTGCCAAGCAGCATGAGCACCTAAAGCCCGACTGACTGGGCTGAGACTGTGTTTTTTCAGTTAAGCTTAAATACTAACGAAGTCACTGAGGGGGCTGGGCCCGACTTTAAAAGTAAAAGTGTTCCTGCGTGAGTAAAAGCGATAGGCGAAACGACGAAGATGATGTGGCCCCCTTTTCCTTTGCCTTTTTCCTTTTCTTTTTCCCCGCGCAGTCCCTCCCGTTTTGCTACCTAATTACTAAGCTGGTAGCCGGGCCCGGCGCTTTGGGCTTTTTCTCCTTTCTTTAAATTCGTGCGCGCAAATTAAAAGGCCCCCAGGCGACGGTGGTTTATAGGGGATCGACGAAGTTTAAAAAAAAAAGGAGAATGAGAAAAACCTGACTCACTGTCAGGCACTTTTTTCTGTTGTTCTGGCCGTGGAGTGGGGGGATCATTAGTGGCCCAAAAGACGCAGACAAACAGGGACAGACAATCGATCTGCTCTTTAGACCCCTCTTCTTTCCCTTTTTCTTTCTATTTCCAAAAACGGGCCCGAGAGCATCAGCCAGAGTACCAAATTTTTTACTGTTCTTTTCCTGTGTGGCCCGTCTTTTTTTTTCTTTTGCTCTTGTTGCTGCAAGGTGCTAAACATTTCAATCATCTTTTTCCCCTTTTTCTTCTTCTATTGCCTTTTCCCTTTTTAGGTATGCGCATTTTTAAAACATAGGAGTGTGTTTGAGTGAAAGGCAGCCGAGTAAATTAGCAGGTAAATTGATTAAAAGAGGGTGAGGGAAAGGACACACGATGGGGCCCCCCCCCTCCTCCCTTTACAACTTCGACTCTTCACTCACTCAACTCTACGATGACAAGGGCACACAAGGACAAAAGGTGTTGATATGGGCAAGTGTTAGGCAGTTAGAAAAAGGGGAAGAAGAAGGGGAAAAGCCAAAGCGGGGAAGTCTAAATTTCCGACAATTTGAAGCGACGGGAAGAAAGATGGTTAGAGCGAAGAGCGGTAAGGACAATTAAAAATTTGGTGAAAGAGATAAAGAATGTTGGTCACCCTGAGGCGGGAATAAAACGAATGTGAATTTTTAAAAAGCCCAAAAGAATAGAAATTTAAAAAATTTCGTAACATCTTTTCTTTATAACGTTTCAAAGTGTTAATCTTTGGTGCAGTCAGGGCAAAAATAAAATTCAAATTTAAAAAAAAGGGTACCCACCTGAGACCCACCATTTCAGATGGTCGCGAAACCAGGACGCGGAGTTTTTTCTTGGGCCCCCCAGAATGAAGGGGGAAGTGGAGGGGGTGGTGGTGGGGCTGTTTTTTTTCGAACCGAAGCCGAAAATGCTCCCTCTTTCCCCCCTCCTTCTCTTGGGCCATTCTTTTTTTGTTTTTTTGATGGTTTGGGGATCAGGTATGCCCTTTTTTTTGACACTAAAGTAAAGAAAAAGAGTTTGGGACCCTCACACGACGGCGGTGGGTGTATGAAAAATGTTTGGCTTTAGGAATGGGGATCATTTCTGCACTGTGTTGTTTGGTTTTGGGTTTTCGGGCTTTCTAGTCTGTTTTGGGATGTTTTCATGTGCACTGCCTGTTCCCCCTTTTTCAGTGGGTTTACGTCAAAAGGAAAAAGAAAGGGTGATTGTGCGGCAGGAGATGCAGAAAAGATAGCTGGGAAACTTAAATGGGGAAAAGGGGAAGAAAAACGAGCAGGCGTCCCCTGAGTTGAGTTGGTACCTGTGTTGGGGGCCCGCTTTGTTTGGGGGGTGGTTTAGTGGACGCCAAGGGACGCCCCCCAAGACTGACTGGGAAGTCAGAAGACCCGAAACACACTTTAGAATTTCTTTTTTGAAGTGGGCTCAGAAGTGGAAATGATGATAAAGAGGAAAAGAGGGGGGAGAGGAAGACCGGTGTTGGTGCTCTATTGGCCCCACTAAATACACTACTCCACTTGGCCAATCATCTTCATCATCATCAGCTTCAGCAGCAGCATCAACATCAACAACGTCGTCTTTTTTCCAAACATCATTTATCCTCCTCCCGTCCGCTTCTTCATCATCCCCTGAGGAGGCTGTGTTGAATCGGAATACTGCCAGCAGCAGCAGCGATAAATGGCCAGTCAGAGACAGTCGGGGGGCCGTTAATGGCGAGTAATTGCAACAGCAGCAGCAGGGAGCAGCAGCAGCCGTAGGGCGCCTGAAGGAGCATCGAGCAGACCGAAACAGGTTTCGACGCTAGATTTTTAGCTTTAGCTCGGGCAGCTCTGGACAGGCAGGGCCCAGGGTAGACAGGCAGTCGATGATCGAATTCCCCCGTCCAGGCTGTTCGCATTCCCTTCATTCATTCAGGTTTTCGTGTTGGCTGACAAACACCCCTGTTTTTTTTGGAGCAGGGAGCAAAGTAAAACAGATTGTGTCCAGCAGCACAAAAACGGTTTCAGTTCACCTGCTGAACTGAACTCTCCTCTTTTTCCTCCCTTTCGATGTATATCGTTGGGGGACCATCCTCAGAGAGTGGGGAAAGGGGTGCCAGCACAGCAGTGGGAGCCACTGCACCGTTAGTCGATCAGCGGCGTGACTTCCTTCATTTCTTCTCCCCACCTTCTTTTTTTTCCTTCTGTCTTGCTTCAAGTTCGGGCAACATGTTTTTGCTGAAGCTGTTTTTGCTGTGTTTTTTCTGCCGTTGTTGTTATTTTAGGGCACGGGCTTTGTCTGAAAGTCAGCCATCAGTCGTCAATCGAAGCCCCCATCATTTCACAAGTTTGCGCCCAAAAAGCGGTAGCTGTTGCTCTGCCCATTTGATTGCTTCTCCCCCCGTGCTGGTTATTGTCGGGGGTTTACATCACTTCAAGTGTGAAGAGAAAGGAAAAGGGAAAAAGGAGGGAAAATTGAGAAAGAAAGAGAGGTGGTGGATGATCAAGCGAAACCAGGACGGCAATTCTTCATCTTTAACTTGGCGCACCGCTTTGTTTTCCCATTTCAGTTGTTCGATTGGGCTCGATTTTTTTGGGAAAAGCTAAATTGAGATTAATAATTTTTGAGAGTTTATTTTGAACCGAATAGAAATAGACATTTTGGAAGTAATTTTTACCTTGTTTTCCTTTCGGAAAGTGATTGCTTGAGGTGATTGGAAAAAATTGAAGTCGAGTCTTTTTGGCCATTCTATTTGGCGGCCGAGCTTCCAACGCTCTTTCTGTTTCACTGCATGACGAAATTCAAAACACCAGGTCCCGTCCTCTGTGAGCGCGCCAAAAATTGGAACAAATCTGCTGCTGCACATTTTTTTCTTGTTTTGTTCTGACCCTCTGAAAACTTACCCAAGGGAAACTTCTTAATGATCACCTAATTAATTTGCCAGTAAAATGTCCTGTGATCTTGCCACCATTTACTTTTCCTCCCTTCAGGATTCCCTAAATCCTGTTCTCGTGATCTCTCTCCCCCTCCACCATGGTTGATCATCTGAAGATTGCCGTGGTGTGCTCCAGCAACCAGAACCGGTCAATGGAGGCGCACAACTTTCTTAGTGAGCCGCAGCATCTCTAACTTTTCATAACGTGTGTTTGTAACTTGTCCTTGAATCTTTCTTCCCAATTCTATTTCCCACTTGACCACCACTACACAGCAAAAAGGCTTCAATGTCCGCTCCTTTGGATCAGGTCAGTTCAGTTCTTTTATTTGTTTCTTACTTCAGTCAAGGTTAACTTACCTCCACTTTTTCACCACCACCTCCCAAACAGGAAACCAAGTAAAACTGCCCGGACCGTCGCAGGACAGGCCGAACATCTACGAATTTGGCACGCCCTACGAGGTCATGTACAGTGATTTGCTAAATAAAGACAAAAATTTGTAAGAACCCCAAAAAACTCCACAAAAAAAGCTGTGTTGCAGTGTGCACTTCTTTTTTTGCATTGCAGTGTGCTTTGTTTGAGAGCTAATTTTTTTCTGACAAACACTTTCCTTTTTCGCTTTGCGGTGGTTCTAAAACCTCAAAACAACTCCACTTCTACTACACAGGTACACCCAGAACGGCATCCTGCACATGCTGGACCGCAACCGGCGCATCAAGACCAGTCCGGAGCGCTTCCAGGACTGCCCGGAGAAGTTCGATGTGATCTTCACCTGCGAGGAGCGGGTCTATGACCAGGTGGTGGAGGACCTCTGCGGACGGACGCCGCTGGACAACAGCACCGTGCACATCATCAACATCGACGTGCAGGACAACGCCGAGGAGGCGACGCTGGGGGCGTTCCTCATCGTGAAGATGGCCACCTCGCTGGCGGCGGCAGAGGACCTGGACAATGAGATTGACGAGCTGCTGCAGGAGTTCGAGACGGACATCAATCGGCCGCTGTTGCACACGATAGCCTTTCAGTAGACGATCACTGGATCGAACTGATCAACTCAGCACTCTCACTAATTACGGCAATTACGGCATACTTTTGTTCACCCCTCAAATCCTCACCATCACCATCATCACCTCCACTCACATCAGAACAACTCACACTTCTCTCCTTATTCTTCACTGATATTGCAACTTTTTCCTCCTTCTCACTGAACTCAAATGCTACCGTTTCTTTTTCTTGTTGTTATTGTTGTTAAAACGCGTTCCTTATTCTTTTAATTCACCCCCTCCCCCACCTTTCCTTCTCTTCATTTACCCCCCTTGTGCAAACAGAGAGTCCATTTATAATATATTAACAAATAAAGCATGAGTTATACAGGCAAAAATAAACAGAGTCAGAATCTTCCACACTTCTTCACTCATCCAAGTGGGCGTACACCTTGCGCAGCTTCTCCTTCTTCTTGCGGTTATGATGGCGCTTCCAGGGCTTTCCCTCCACAGCCGCAGCAGCTCCAAAAGCCTCCCCGCCCTGCTGAATAAACTCCCGCGAGTGGACGGCAATGCCCCGGCTGCCCTTGGTATGGGCGGCACTACCCAGCCCGGCAAAGTACTCCTCGTTGAAGTTACGCTTTTTAAGGAGGGCCTGGCCCTCGTAGGCTTTGAGCAGGCGGCGGTCGGTGATGACGTTCGCCGTGGCGGAGGCCTCCTTCGCCAGCGCCTTTGAGCTTCTCGGGTAGCGGTGAAACTCCTGCTGGGGAACGGTGGGCGGCGCGTAGCAGAAGAGGAGCCGTCCACAGACAAAGTCCTTGAGGAGGTAGCGGGCGGCGCGGGAGGTGTCGGGGAGGCCGCGGGCCGTCATGAAGCCCTTGGCGTAGCCGTAGGCGCTGAGCAGCTCAAGGGCGGTGGCCTTTCGATTTTCCTCGTCCTCCTCCTCCGCTTTGGTTTTGAAGTCGTCTTCAGACCGCCTCGGCAGCATCAGCCCGTACCGCGTCTCAAAGACGTGGCCGGGAATGCGCGCGGCTATGGCGGCAATGGGCGGCACCGCCTCCTTCATCTGGTCGATGGGGAGGATGCCGTTGATGATCATCTCCGACTTGCTGCTGACGACGTTGGGAAAGACCAGGCCGGGGCAGTCGCAGATTGTGAGCTGGTCGTCGAGGAGGATCGTCTGAAAGTGCTTCGTCTTGCCGGGCATCGCCGAGACGGAGACGGCCTTCGAGCGGAGGAGGGCGTTGATGGTGGAGGACTTGCCGACATTTGGGTAGCCGATCAGGCCGACGGTGAGAGGTGACTCAAAAGCGACGTCCTCCGGAAGGCGGCTGCGAAGCGACTTGAAGTAGGCAATCAGCTCGCTGTAGCTGAGGGGCGTGTAGAGGCGCTTTCGAGCTTCGGAGTCTTCCGCTTCTGTTTCTTTTTGAATGTTAAGTGATTCGAGCTTTGTTTCCACAACCTCTTCCTCTTCCTCATCTTCTTCTTCTTCAGAACTATCAGCCTCTTTCTCTTCCACTTCTTCTTCAGCGGCCGTCGTCGTGGGCTGCTGCTCGAGGGCGGAGAAGAAAACGACCACCTTTCCAATGGAGGTAAAGTAGTCGAACCAGTGCCGCCGTTGGCGCTCCGTCAAGTAGTCCGACTTGTTGAGGAGGATGACGGGCAGCTTCCGCTCGCCGCCCACCTCCTTGATGTACACGTCGGGTCCTCGCAAAGAACAGGAGCGGTTTGCGGGCGCGAGGATCTGCACGAGGAGCGTCCTGCGCTCGACGACGCGCCACAGCTGCCGCCAGAAGTCAGGTTCTTCTCAAGGGCGTCAGGACGAGGTCGTCGCGCCCCTGCAGCTGCGCCAGTCGCCGACCCCACTTTAGGAGTTTTCCCTTTTTCCGCCTGGTGCAGCTCCTCCGGCGTGGTGTTTCGATCCCAGAGGGTCGTCGAGGGATGAGCAGCTCCTGTTCCAGGCTTTCTCTACGACTGCCAAGGTGGGGGGCTGGAGACGGCCGCCGACTCGATGATTTGATTTTTGGCTTTTCTAAAAGAGAAAAGGGTTATTCGGGTGTTTGGTTGGAATTCCTGAGACTTCATCCACCAGCAACAAACTGTTTTGTGGGACTTTCCGCCGTGGAGAGAAAGTCATCGAGGGAGGTATTTTGGGTGATGCTCTTCGCATTGGGGGGGTCATCGTGGGACGGGTGACGCTAATGAGGAGTGAAGATCATTTGGGAAAAAATGGTTAGAATGGAAACAACAAAACTCAAACCCAAACACTCTACTCACTCAGCTGATCAGCCGTCGGCCGTCGTTCTTCGACTTGATCAGCGACCGCCCGAGGACCTGCATAGTCTTTTGGGTCGGGCTCATTGTCGGTCGGTATTAAGATTCTGGTAAACAAGAATCCTCGAGACGAAGCAAAACAAAACCGACCAAAGTAAAAAACGCACGTGAAACGTCAGCAGCACCCGGCAGCGTGGTCTACTGGGGCGCCCTCTACAAAAAAACTGAAACAGCTGTTCTATTTTGAAAATTTTTAATTTCTTAAAGTTGGTTTACAAGAAAGAATTTATCTCCTATGACTAGAGGTTTATAATTTGAAGATTGTATAAAAAGCAGTGGCCAAACTTGCAAAAACAAAGGCTTTCGCCTTTAGAATCGCTTCACATTGACCGGTCGGTAGTTTCTGATCCGTTTGTCAATCTCCACATGAGCGGGTCCTTGAGGGAGACGCCGCGCTTCAAACAGCTCCTGCCGTTTCCCTTTTTGATCTTTTCGATGATCAGCGGCTGTGGTGATCGGTGGTTGTCTTTTAAACGGAAGGAGGTTTGGGAATCATCGGACGGTCCTGTGGAAATGGGCCCATGGTTAGCTGCTTTGACCGTTTTTAGCGGGGCGGGCCCCGGGTTGGCACTGGTGCTGCGGTGTGGCTGCCGGCGAGCCGATTCGAGTGCTCGTTTCGAAAACAGGTTTTCCCCCCCTGCTGGGCTCAATCATGCTCTTGGAGAGGGCCTGGAAAAAGAAACGAAAATCAAATAATGTCCTTATCACAAAATAATCCAACTTTCGGCCCCTGCTGTTTTCTCGGTGATCAAAGAGCACATTTCCGGTGTTTTTTCCCCGTGCCGACCCACCGCCAGTGCTGCCCGGAAAGGGACTTCGAGTCAGCGAAAAGTCCGCTGAGCGCGAGAGCCCGTCTCGGCGGGAAGTTTTACCCTTTAAATTTAACCTCCACTCCCGAATTTCATTCCCGCCCCCTTACCGCCGCTCCAGCATAGAAACCCCCCCTGGAAAAACGGGGCCCCTTTTCCGCCTTTTGGGGGCCTTCCGCTGCGCCTCTGGGCGGAGGGTTTTTCCTTTGAGGGGAGCCCAACTTCCGCCGTGGCCCACTCAATTTCCCAAGGGGAGGCGGGGAAGACGGCCATCAAGTTCCTGCTTTCCCCTGGCCCCCTCGGGTTTTCCTTTTCCCCAGCAGGCCCTTTCCCCTCGGCACATTCTGGGAGGCCGGGCCCCCTCTCCCCTCTGTTTTGCTTTTTGCCCCAGCCCCTGCTGCTCCTTCAACTTTAAAAAGGCTCTTGAAAATTTCCCCATCTGCTTCCCTCCTTCCCGCTCATGTCTGCCCCGTCCGAAAGATCTGTCGTTTAGGCTTTGGTTACCAGGTTAGCTTCTCCGGGGAAAAATTTTCCTTATTTTCATCGGGGATTGAGGGGGCCAAAGGACCGCGCCGACCCGGGCCCCCTCCACCCGATTAGGGGCCCTCGCACAGTAGCTGAGGGGGGGCCTCTCCGGGGGGAACATCCCACCGCATTTGCAGATCTGGTCGGTTTAAACTCGTCCCCCACGGGGACCCGGGGGTTTTTGCGACTGGTCGGCGCCCATTTGGGTTTTTGGACCCTTTTTTCCGGGGCCCCCCGTCTTCTTTTTCCCCCCTTTTTCAACAAACACTCAAATCACCCCCTGCCGTACCGAGCCCCCGGAAACATCCGCCTCGAGGTGCAACGTTGGGTAAAGGAAAGTGGGGAAAGGGGTATTGGGTTTTTCCCGCGTGGTGGCAAAATTTTAAACCCCAGAACCGTGCGGCCCCGGGGAATTGGGTTCCAGCGGGTGGGCCCGGGGGAGGGAATCGCCGGGGGGGTCTTGATTTTAGTCGCTGTTTCCGAGAAGGCGAGGAAAAGCAGGTAAAGGGGTGAAAGAGCCCGTCCCGGCTGGGGGAGGTTGCTCTGTTTTGGGGGGGAAGGGAAGGGTGGACTGGGGTTTTGCTCACAGCAGGGCTTCATTTGACTGGTTTTGCAAAGGGCCCAAGGGAAAAAGTAGTAGGGATTCACCGGCTTTTTGGTGGCCGCTTTCTGCTGCCTTTTGCGGGGAAAGGGGAGATAAAGAAGCTTTGGGCTTTGGTGCTGTGCTGGGTTAAAATCGGGGGTTTTGGTTTTTTTGATTTGGGTGTTTTTTAGGTTTCCTTTTTGGGGGGCGGAAGTCCCTTTCGTGGGGTGGGCGTTTGGGTCACCTTTGCATTTTAAACACCTTCTTCTTTTCCCCTTTTTTTTCGCCTACTGAGCAAATTAGGTCGAGGCGTTTTACAGCATTTGAGTAGGTTTTTTGGTGGGGGTGGTCCATTTTGCAGATTGGGCCAAATTCACTGCACCAAAGGGGAAAAGGGGCCCCTTTAGTAGACGGGCTCCCTTCGGGAAAAATCTTTAAAAACCCAAAAAAAAAATAAAAAAAACCCAAAACCTTCCCTCTTTCCCCCTTAACCCCTGTAGTCCCCCCTCAAACGCCGCCGGGTTTTTCCCAAAAAGGCGCAGCAGGTTGGTGGTAAAGAAACCCCAGACCCCCCGAATTTGCACTGCACAGGGGAATTTTTCCCCGTTGGGTACCCCCCAAAATACTCCCCCTTTAGCAAAGGGGCCATCAAATGGGTTTAAAAAGGGAAAAGAAAACCCGGGCGGGGAATCGGGGGCCGTCGCAGTCGAAAGCTGGCGCTCGAACTGTTTCCCCCAAAATGGTGTTTTGAATGGTACTGGTTCTTATTTCTTCATTTTTCCCCCTTTCTTCTCACCGACAGGTTGCAGTTTCCCGCGGCCGGAAATTAATTAATAGGTACATCTCGTGCAGTCCGCCCCCCGGGCAGCGGTTCTCGCCCCGACAAAAAAAGGGGTTTTATTTTTTAGCTTCCCCTTAGATTGAGTCAATTCTGAGTGCTGGTTCAAAAAAGGGGGGGGGAAAGCAGGCACCGAGCGGGACATCCCGCGCCGGCCCCTTTTTTCCCCCAAAGGGGCCAATAAAGGCCTCTCGGGTACTCGTGGTGGCTTTCATTCGATACCCCCCCTTCCCCCCCCCCCAAGAGATTTTGCAGGTCATCGACGGACTCAGTCACCCAGGCTCCCCTCTTTTCAGCTTGTTGACCATGAAGGCGGGGTAAGCTGGGGGCCGTTCGTCGAGCGCCCTTTGTCTTGGGTTGAGCACCCGGGCCACCGGGTATTTCGGCTCCGCGGCCCGGGCTATACTCCGGTGTCGCGAATCTCCCCGACGAGTGCCGAAAAAAGTCCCGTCCTCGCCCCCGGGCCTCGTCGATACCCACAAAGCACTCCTTGATGGCTTGCGCTCGAGGGGGAACTGCTAAAAGTTTTTTGTTAGGCGAAGCCAGTTCGGGGGCCCCCGCCCGGGGTTGAGGGATCAATGGGATGGGGCCCTTTGCAGCCCCCTCCTCTTTAATTGCCTGAGAGGGGCGGTGGTTTGGGCCGCGAGAGGAACCCTCCTAGCGGGAGGTTGTCGCCCAGGCTGACGCGATTAAAATTTTCTATTCAGTTCAATTTTGGTGTGGGGAAAAAGGGAAAAAATAGAACGCGCCGACCCGGCATGAAAGTGAAGGGTGACCACCGCCCCGGGCGGATTTAGTTTTAAGGGGCGAGGAGATTCTGTTGGGTGAGATTTGAGGCTCTGAAAAGAAGAAGAAAAAGAAGTTGCCCCCTTTAAAGTCTACGGGGGCCGTCGCCCGCCGCATCACCCGCCCCCCCCAAATCAGAACCAGGAGGGGGAGGCAAAGCCACAGAGAAAAAGAAAATTTGAGAGAAAAAACAAACAATAAAAAGCAAAAAAATTTCCCTCAGCGCTTAAGAATCAAATTTTTAACCAGGTCTTTAAATTTTTTTTTCACACCCAAAACACCTCAACTGCCGTGCACTTTGGGGGAAAAAAGATTTTAAATTTTTTTTAATAACAAAAAATAAAATTGATGATGATAAAAAGGGAAAAAAAATTGAACTGATAACGATTTTTTTCTGTACAAAATTGGCCCAAACTAGAACCATGGCATGGTCAATTCAGCGTTGCCCCTAAAATGCGGCGGTGGGGCCCCTTGACCGGCCCCTTTGGGATTCAAGAATTCCCCCCAGTGTTGGTCTCCCGGGGAGCACCGCCAGGCAATTATCTTCACAAAAAAACCGGGCAAAAGGGGAAAAAATGGAAAAACAACGAAAGTCAATTTTTAACACCACCCCCCTTACCTTTCCTTATTTTCATCCGCCCCACCCAAGATAAGGGCTTGGTGCCGGGAGGGGCCAACATAAGGCTGGGGCACTGACGGGAGGGCAAAATAATGGAAAGAGGTTTACCCCAGGCGCGTCGAAAAAAAATTATCAAACCCTTATCAACTCTTTCCACCCGTTACCATTGTCTTAATAACCGGCAAAAGAAATACAAGTGGCCGTTTCGATAAACTCGTCTACCAGCGAAAGGGCCCCAATACCGTTATCACGGCTCGGAAGGCTGCTCAGCGTGCCAGACGATTGCCTGGCCCCCGACAGCCGGACGTTCGCCCCCTTGGGCCATCAAAAGCCCCCCAAAAAGGGGGATCACGCCCCAATGACCCGTCCGGGGTGCTCTTCCATCGAGGGCATTGGGAGTCTTAAGTTGAGGTCGGGGGGGGATGGGGAAGAAAGGACGCGCGAGAGGGCCGCCCCGAGTCGTTGATGTCGCTGGTTGGGAAAAAGGAAAAAAAACGAAGTTTAAAAAAAGTTTGGTTTGATATGGCCCCGGAACCCTTTACAGCTCTTTACGCATCATTTTATTTACACGTCCTGAAAAAGGAAACTGATCACAATCAGTCACTTACTTGAACCCCACGTAAAGAGCGTCGTCCACCGCGCATAAAATCGGGCGACGGAAAAACCAAAAGAAAAAGGGCATCCAAAAGAGCCCGGGAGGCCCCCCTTTAAAAGCTAAAAAGAAAAAATTTTTAAATAAGGTTTAGAAAACCCCCAAGTTTCCATCACCACCCCCCCTACCGAAAGCCCCCACTTTTCGTACTGAATTTATGTCTCGTAACTTGCTCCCCCTTTTTTTTTGGTGTTTGGGTTTTTTACCTAAGAAAATGATTGTGAAAATCAAATTTCTTTTCATGCTCCCCTTTTTCTTTTGTTCCGAAAAGATTGAGAAAGGACCAGGGGGGGCGAGCTGATAGCCCCGGATTTGAAAAAACCTGGGAAAAGGGACGGGTGTCTAATGGGGGGAAAGTGGTTTTGAAAAGTAAAAAAAAAAAAAAGGGCAAAGAAGTCTAAAAAGGGTTTTGAGGTATAAGAGCGCCTACTCTTTTTAGATGGATTGAACCAATTGGTGCGTGCCCGTTTCGTACCCGTCCGCCGATTTTGCCGCGTAGCAACCAAGGGGATCCCTTCTTTGCTTCGAGGCCTTTTTTCGTTGGCCCCACACTTTTTAAAAAAAAAATGTATAAAAAAAGTTTTAAAAAATTCAAGTCAAATTACCCCCGTAAATTTCTTACCGTACGAGGGATTTTCCCCCGCATCTTCTATCCCCGGTGATTTACGCAAAAGGGGAAATTGAATTTAATTAAAAAGTTTTTTAGAAAGTTACCGTGATCACTTTCCTTTCTCCAGTCTGAACCCTTTCCACCCCCACACCCCCCCCGGGGCACTCCTGGGGAAGGTTCGTAGAGAGTTTCCCTTTGTAAACTTCGAGCGCCCCTTTACGATGGAACATCAGCGCCACCGAGGGAAATTCTTAAACCAAAAGTTTTTTATGGTGAACAAAAACTTTTTTTTCAACTTTTCCCAATCCACATCGAGAGAAAGGAGTGGTGAACATGAGCCGAGCAGTAGTCTGTAAAAAAAAAAAAAACCCCCAAAAAAACCTTTAAAAGTTTCCATACCTTTGGCACGTCCCCGGGGAGGGTCCCCCTTCGCCACCCCTCATCGAATTGGGCTTCCCACGGCGGTGGCCCCTATAGGGGCCCAGGGAAACCTTACGTCCCTTGAATAGGGCTTGCAGATGGCCCCCGAGGAGACGATGCCCTCCCGGAAAGGACCCCGGGATGACGCCGTCACCGAGACGGGACGTCTCGGGGGAAAACCCTAGGTGACCTCACCAGGCGATTAGGGCAGCGGTATGCGCTCGAATTCTGTTGATGGTGAAGGTATTTGAAAAAATATCTCCTGTTCTACTGCCATACACTGGGAGGTCATGGTGGGGGCCGGAGAAGAGAACGGTGACCAAAGACCGGCGGCAGCCAGGGGATATGTACCCTTTGTGACCAATGTCCGACATTTTTTCTGGTCATAGTTTGGGTGGGGAGGGGGTTGTGGTGATAGGGTGAAAAGTGGTGATATGCTGAGGGAAAAAGGTCACGAGATGATAAAAAGAAGATGGGAAAAAAGGTATGATGAGGGTGAAAGTGAACTAGCACACAAAAATGTTTTTTTGGGTTAGTGCCTTTTAGAAAGCTATTTGTGTGTTTGGTTGGAATCCCGGGGTCTAATTTTAGGTGGGGGTTTTGGGTTTTTGCTTTGTCGAGCTGCTATATTTTTCTTTTTAATTGATGAAACCTAATGATTTTTTCTGCTGAGAAGATATTTTTAAAATTTCAGAAGAACGACCCTTTTTCACCCACGCTTCACCCGTCGTAGTAGTGGGGGTGGGGGGGCTGTAAATAGCATAAAAAAAAGCTGGATAAATAAAGTTTGATAAATAGTCGCGAAAAGTTTTTTTGGGGAGGGTTTAATGAAAAAAAAAAAGTGGCAGGCGGGTTTTCAAAAAGGGCGTTTTATGATATGAGGGTATAGGGATTACTTCACAATAGCTGAAAAAGATTTTTTTAGAAAAAAGGTGCAGTGGGTTTTTTCGACATTTACGTTGACCACTGGTTAAACAACTAAAATGAATCGTTTAATCAGGTAAAAAAACATCCGCCACCGAATGACTTTTTCATCGTTTTCATCAAAGCTCAAAACTCGAGTAGCAGTGAAAAAAAAAAAAGAGAAAAGAAATTGGAAAATCGAGGTTAACCCGGGACACCCAAAATCTGGGGTACAGTACTCATCCCAACTGTTCCTTTCACCACAACTGAAAGACGGGAAATGATTTTAAAGTCGAAATTCTGCTCCCCCTTATCATGGGTGAGTTCTGAGGTTTACTGCGTACAGAGGGGCCGGTCCTGTGCTAAGTGGGCGATTATCATTTCCCCCAGCAGGGCCCGGAATAAATTTCGCACCAGGATCAAATGGGGCACCGAACAAAAAGAGGCGCCCACAAATGGCACAAGTGATAAGGGCCCTCAACTACTTTTTACCAACATTACTACGACGGGGCCTTTAGCCCTTGCGATAGCAGTTTTTCGTTTTCCCCATCTCCAAAGGGAAAATTTGCTCAAAAAAAAAATCAAATTTAAACCCCCGGGGGAAAACAACAAATTGGGAAAAAGTAACGATGATACCTTTTTTTTTTAGCCCGTTGAAACAAAAAAAGAACCAAACCCAGATTTTCCATTGCCTTTTTCTTTTCTTTTCCCCCAGATCATTGTTGAGAATGTAACCAATGTCATTGCTGGTTGCTGCTGTTTTTTTTCCTTTTGCTGCCCTGCTCCCCTTTTTGCCGTTCACGTTCCCCAACACCTCCCCAAACCCTTCCCTGGGTAGTCTTTTCACCCAAATTCACCAGACTATTTTTCGGTTTAAAGTCCTTTAGAATGGCCCCCGAGGCCTTTCCTCCGGTAGATGCCGCCCACTTGTCCATCCACAGGGTGAAGGCCTCGTCCTAAACAAAAAAGAATTTTAATTAAAAACCAAAACTTAACCCTTCTTCACCACCTTCCACACTTGAAAAACAAAATGTCGCCAAAGGTCGGCTGATATCTCCTTCCCGGGGGAAAAAGCCCCAGGTACGGCTAGGCTCGCTCTCCACAGTTGGCCAAAATGGGCGCCGGGCCCTTCAACCTGGTTAAATTAATTGGGGGTTCCCCCAGGGGGGCCACAGGGTCGGGGGGGGCCGGGGGAAAATCGACTAGGCCTAGAAAAATACCAAATTGATTTTAAAAAAAAAACTCCCCCCAATACCTTCGATAACAACCCCCTCTGGGCCCCCCCCAAGATCGGGTCTGGGGGGGCCCCCGACTTGGGTGCGATTGATGGTGAGAATCCCCCGGGTTTAGGGGGACAAACCGTCCCGAAAGACCGACGTCTCCCACCTCAGGTGGTCCTCGTTCCAGGGGAAAGGCGGGGGCCCGGGGGCCGTACGGGGTTGGCCGTCCCCCTAAAGTCAGTGAAAACCTCCCCAAATCCGCCTCCGCCGTCGCTCGTAGCCCCACATCGCCAAAAGCCTCCCCCCCTTTTCCTCCAAAAAAGGGAATTTTTTAGGGTTTCCCCAAAACGGGCGAGTCACGTGGCCCCAGCCCGGGTTTGGGGAAATCTCCCCGGTTTTTTGGGGGGGGGAGACTAGTGGGAAAAAAAAAAAAAAATTACCCAAAAAAAAAAAAAATTCCCCCCCCACTTTCCCCCTTCGGCCTAAGACCAAAAATAGGCCGAACCCTCTCCCCTTTTTCCCCCATGGTTTTCCCCGGGGGCAGCCGGGGGCCCGGGTTCTGGGGACCTTCCCTTCGGGGCTCCAACCCCCCGGGGCCCCGCCCCCCCGCCTTTACAATTCACCGTCCCCTCCCATTAGCGTGTAAAAAGGGAAAGCCCCGGGCCAGACCGGGCCTGGGACTGCCGACCAGCCCCCCTCCCCACGCCCCAAAAACCCCCCCCCCTGTCATTGGGTTTTTCCGGGGCAAAGTCCGGAGGGAAAGCCCCCCCGGAATGACCGCCCACTGGGCGCGGGCAATCTTCTCCAGCGAGTCGTAGTTTTTGAATGGGCATCACCCCCCGGGGGATGGGCACGGTGATCCCGAGGCGCGGGCAATCCGCCACAAACCGGGCAAAGACCCCCACCTCAAAGAAGAGCTCGTGATGATAAATCGGCGCCGGCGTCCCCTTTTTCCCCTTTAAAAAACTAGGTCCGAGGCGCGGCTCCCGATTCGGGGAGTTGGGGGGTAGCCGGCCACTGCGAAACGTAAAATATCGCCATACTGTTCGCGAATGTACCGCACCAAAAAGGGCCCCCGGCGTAGGTAAAATCGGTTTGCCTTTTCACTCGATTCTTTTCGCCCCCTCGCGCCAGAAATTTTCCTATGCCAATGGCCTTCGCCCGCTCCAGGCAGCCGGCCAGCCGCTCCCGGTCATGCCCATGCAGGAAAGTGCAGCATGGTGTTCGGCCGCAGTATTCAGGCGCAGCCGGCGATAGGATGGAGCCCGGGGGCGCATTCGCCCTCGGGGTTGCCCCCTGCGTGGGGGGGTAAAGTTTGCAAAAAACGGGCCCACGCGCGAAAGGCTTCCCAAAACGGGCAATCAGGGTTTTTGGCGGCCCTTTGCCCCTTGGGGGGGAAAAAATTTTCCCCCGAAAAAAAGGGAGTGTCCCCCGCCCGAGGCCCGTGCGAGCAAACTTCCGACTTTAGGGGAATGTACTCTTTAGAAGTGCTGGGGTGGCAAGAGTGGTGGCAGCAAACGGCGGCCGAATCCGCCGAGTACTTCCCTGAGGCATATCAAAGTTTGAAAAGGTGTGGGGTTGTTTTTTTTTTTTAGCGAAGAGGTTTTTTTTCCCAGTTTCGAAGTTTTTCCCTTTTTTTGACCCGCCTGCAGAGTGAAAATTACTGCCCTTTAAAGGGGGATTTCGTTGTCGTTTCCCCTTTTTTCTACGGCCGCCGTCAAATATCATTGCCCTGGCGATCCTTCAGCCGAAAGCGACCATTGCTAAAATAGTCCCCCCTGCAGCCGTTGCCGTAAATGCGGCTTTATGTGGCCGCTGCTGAAGTGCCGCCTCTTATAAGGGGAAAAAAAGAGAGAAGTGATAGAGATGATTAGTAAAAACACAAAACTGTGTTTTTTCAGCAGCTCGACCTACAAGCACCACGTCAACACCATAACCCCCTTTTACCCACCGTGTAATCCCCGTTCGCCACTCGACGTCGCCGTTTGGGTAGATTATTCGCCTCGCAACCGTCGGGAGTGGTCGTCGAGTGGACGGTCCCATTGGCGAGGTGGATAAACTCCTCCCCCCCTGTTGTCCTCTTGGGCCCCCGTTTTTTCCCCCTTGATCACCAGCCGCCTTTGAACTTGCTGGCCTCGGCGTAGGTTTAAACTCCTTTCTGCCGTCGGGTTTAAGAGCTCAACTTGACCACTTTAGTTTGAAAATCGAGGAGTAAGTGATTAGGCTTAGGTACACTATTTCTTTACATTATCAATGCTTCCCCACTCTGGCCCTCCCGTTTCTTACTTTGGGAAAACGATCACCCCCAAACCCGTCCCGATATACTTTTGTGGGTGCCGTTGCCGTGTCGTAGTCTAAAAGGGGGTTAAGTGTGTTGTCAAACGAAAGAAGAAAGGAAAAGAAGTAGCAAAATGAGCATTGCGCTATTGCAAACACAAAAAACACTCAACCAGAAATGAAAACCCTTAAACGGGGAACAACTGAAGTTGAGAGCTGATTTTGGTTGGGGTTGCACTTACAATTGATTTATTTACTGGCAAAGGCAATCTTATCACCATTCGATAAAACGTCCCTTAAAAAGCCGCTTTTTGGGGGCTATTTTTTGGGAAACACTGGCAGCGGGGGGTGCGGGGGGCTGCCGTTCTCGAAGCGTCCCCAGAGCTTTTTTCCCAAATGGCGTGATTTTTTTTCTTCCCCCCTTCCCTTCCCCTTTTTCTTCTACTTCTTCACCAAACCCCCGCCGCCGCTTTTACCCTGGTCGCCAGTGAGGCCCTTTTGTGTTCAGGCGGCGACCCCCCCTCTAACACTCAATGGAGAGGGGCCCAAATTTTTTGTTGCGCTGTGGTCCGTTGTGGCGTCCCCTTTCGCCGGGGGTCTCGTAGTTCAAGTTTTGCTCCCGGTCGCTGCCCTTCAGGGATCAGGTCGGCAGGCGCTTTTCGGGTTTGGGAAAAATGGGCCCGGGCGACCTCCACTGGCTGAACTCGGAGGAGCAGTTTTTTGTAAAGTAGGGAATTTGGGGAAAAAAATCAAATCAAACCTAACCCAAAAATACCGTTGAAAATATGGTGTGCCCTTTCCGGTCATCTGCTTCTAGAAAAAGTCCCGGTTTGGGGAGCCCCTTTTTGCCAAAAATCAGCCCCGCTTGTTTGGTACTTTCTCAGGGCCACGTTTTTGGGCTAAAAAAAGGCTTTGGGCCCTTTTCCCCGGGGGTTTCAGTGTCCTTCACAATTCTTAGGCTTTTACATTGGTCTTTTGGGCTAGGCCCTTTTCGATGATGGGCAGTGTGTTTTTCCTGAGAGGACGCCCCAAAGGGGAAAACTTTGCCGTTTTTGGTGATGCCGCCGTCCTTTTTTAAAACCCTCCTTTGGACGGGATTTTTCCTCCTCCTTTACTGAATCGCCCCCAAGCCCCTTTGCCTCTTCGAAAAAGGTCGCTTTCGGCGGACTGAACCCTTTAAGGGATTACGCTGTCGCAGCTTTTTGAATCGGTTTTTTGGGTGCTGTTGTTGCTGTTCTCCTTGCTGCAGCTTAAGCTTGACCAGATCTTCAAACTTTCACGCGATTTTCCGTCCACCCCCGGGGCTGATTTCCAGCCATCCGCTTCTGATGGTGATGATGACTTGCAAATGCTTCCCGTTTCCTTGCACTTCCCTTTTCCCCCCTTCAAAAACAATTTTTTGGAATCAGTGTTTTCTTATCAGTGTCACCACCGCCACCCCGACAGCCCCCGCGATTCGCGCCTCCGACTGCCCTGTTTAGCGCCCCCCAGGGTGGACGCCTCCAGCAGGTGGCGCGAACTTCTCGAGTCCCAAATTAAGGAGCTTCTTCCCCCTTTTTACGTGGGTTTATCTTTTTGGGGGCGGCGGCGGGTGAAGATCCCGAAACTTTTTTTCAAAACAGATGCAAAGCAAAAAAAAACCTGATGTTTTGAAAAATTTTGCAGACCCCGCCGGGGGCCGCTGGCGCCGTCCGTAGATGTCGCTACGCTGCGGCCCGCCAATCACAAAAGCGCGGGGGCCGTTTGAAAAGCCGTTTCGCCGTTGGCGCTGCTGGGTTTTTTGTGGGTTTTTGCTTTTTGTTTCTGTTGACTGCCGCGAATTTAAACGGTCCCCAAAAACCTTTTTTTTTTTCAAGTTCTTTTTCGTAATTTTTTAAAAACCCTTTTCCCCCCTGTCAATTCTGTCTTTTTGGTTTCCCCCAAACCCCCCCCAGCATGGAGGGAATAGATGCCCAAAAAGGGAAAGTCCACCGCTGAAGTGGGGCCGCAAATCGAGAGCCCCGGGGGGCGGCGCTCAGCATGGACCTGAATGAGACGAAGGGGACGTGACGAGACAAAGGCGTAAGTTTTTTTTTTTAAATTCAATAATTTTTTTGTTTTTTGGGGTTTAACCTTTTTCCCTTCTCTTCTTCAAATGAAATTCCCAAGCCAAACTGGGGAGCACCACCGCGACGACGAGAACTGGACTCTACGTCAACTACGTCCGCTGGATCGAGCAGAACTACCCGAGGGCGAGAAGCGCTCAAGCCGACGCTGAAAGAGTGTTCTCTACTACAACAGAAGGCCGACCAGTACAAGGACCAGGACCAGCTCAACCCCCCTTAAAAGGCAGCGAGAAGCTGCCCCCTCTTCCTCAAGTCATCAGCTTCAGCGGCACCCTCTGCAGCGCACTTTCAAAATTTTTTGCAAGGAGGGCTTTTTCCCGGGGAGTTCGCCCAGTTTTAAAGTCACCTTCGCCTACTCGTACGAGTGGCGGGGGAGACCCGCAAGGGGTGGACCCCCTGAAAAAGGGGCCCCTCGAGCGGGCGGACCCCAGGGGGGAGCCCGACCTCCGCCCGGGCCCCCCTGGAGGTGGCCCCACGGTGCGGCAGATGGTCGCCCAAACCCCGGGGAAATGTTTGGAAACGGGGAGCAAATCGAAAAAACCACCGAAAAGGGGCCCCCGGGGTGAAGGCCAAGGTGGGCCGGCACGGCGTCGCCGAGGCGCCCGTCAGGGGGGGTCGGCCACGCCCCTCCCGCCAGCAAAGGGGCGGGCTGAGGGCCGCGGGGCCCCAGTTTCCCGGAAATCCTCCTTCCCTTTCCCCCTCAAAGTCCCAAAGAGCAGCTGCGCATTCTCAGCGACGAGAATCTGATCATCGAGGCCCCCCCTTCCGCCGGTGCCTCGAACCCCCGCTGGCCCCCAGCAGTATCAGCAGCCGAAGCAGCACTCTTCGCTTTTTGGGGGCCCGCAAAGTGGTCCCCAGTGCCTCCATTCCGTTTCCACTGGGGAAGGACAAAAAAAAAACGAGCGAGAGCCGGGGAAGTGGAGCGAGAAAAGCTGAAATCAAGGGCATGCGAAAGGGGGAGCGCCGCTGTCTCTTACTTCCCCCTTCAACGAGCCGGCCTTTGCAAATTTTCGAGGACAACAACGCCCCCGCCGCCGCCGAGCACTGTTTTTCCCGGGGAGTTAAGTTTTTTACCATTTAACAAACCCCCCCAAACTGCTAAAAAACCCCTTGCTGTGGCGAAATTCGAGGACGAGGAGGGGATGACAAATACTTTTGGGCACCTCGAGCGCAGATCTACCCCCCCGGGGGGGCCCCCCACCGATTTTTCCTTTTAGGAGCTCTGGTACCCGAGGTGGCTGGAGCGGCAGCAGGCGAACCCGAGGCATTTCAACAACAGCAAAAAACTTTACTTCAAACAGCGCAGCAGCAGCAGAACCCCCGGTCATCATTCGGAGGAGCCACTCCCGGGAGCTGCAGTCACTGTGCGACTCGAGCACCGACCGGGGGCCCCCACCCTTTGGGCCCCCCCGGGGCGACCTCCATCGTTTTTCGACTTCTACAAAGGGAGCTCAACAGCAGCTCCTTTTTAAAGAGAGCACCGGGGCGGGGGGGCTTTTTCCAAAGCCACACTGCGCAAACATGAAAGGGAGCTGGTAGGCAAAAAACACTACCAGCACCACCAAAAGTTCCTCACCGCCGGGGGCGCTGCACAATCCTTGCCTCTTTTCGGGGAGATGATGGGGGCGAATGGGTGCAAGCGGCGGCAGAAGCCTCGAATCCCCCCGAAGTACCCCCCTCCCCCACCTCGACTCTGAAGAGGGGCAAAATGAAATGAACAATCAGCAGGGGAGCACCAGCACCAGGAATCGACGATGATGGAAGTGGGTGATGAAAAAAATCATTGGCAATGGCAATGGGGGTTTCCCTTTTGCGACGATGCCCAAACCCCCCCGATCCCTTTTAAGGAGGACGCCCCGCTGCGGGGGGGGGGTGCCTCCTCGCCCCCCCGGGCCCCAGCGAGGGGGGGGGGGCGGCTGGGGGGTTCCCTTTTTAAAAAAACCCCCCCAACAAAACATGACCGTCCCCCGGGGGGCAGTCCCCCCCGAACTTTGTGACCGGCTTTAAAACCCCCAAGCTCAGTCCTCACGAGCGAGTCCCGAGTCCCAAAAATCCTCCTCCCCCTCTTCAGTTTCCCCCCTCTTCCGGTTTTCAACCGGCTCAAAAAAGTGGCTGCACTCTGCCACTCTTTTTTCTTCGTAGCCGCAAATTTTGGGTTTAAAAAAAAAGGGGTTTTTTTTTTTGGCCCTTTCCCCCACAGCTCTTCTGGGGGGGAAAACCTTTCCCCCACCCCGCAGAGCGCAACCTAAAAAACCCAAAACCCCAAAAAACAACCTCCCCAACAGCCCCGCCGCCCCAGCCCCCAAACCCCCGCCCCTTTTTTTTGCCCCGGGGGGGGCCCCAGCCCCGGGGACTAAAAGGAGAAGGAGGAGGAAACTGCGAAGCCCCTCACCCTTAAAAACAAAAACCCCCGAAAAAAAACCGCGCCGAGCTGCTGGCACGCTCCCGACTCGGCGGCCTTCTACCAACCCCTCTGAGCACGGCGGGGGCCCAGACTTTATCGGCAGGGACCTCCTCTAAAAAAGGGGCCCCCTAAAAAAACCCCGGGGGGTACTTGAGCAGACGCCGGGGCCCCCCCCGCCGACTGAACCACCATCCCCAAACCGTTCCCGAGGGGCCAAAAATTGGGGAAAATTCCCCAAACCCCAAAATTTTTCCCCTTTTTCCCCCCCCTTTTTTTTTCCCTGATCACCGTGTTTATAAAAAAAAATCCACCCGAATCTGTTTTTCTCACACCCATAAAATTTTTTTCCCCCCTTTTTTTCTCTCTCTTTCAAACCCCTTTCGAAATACCAAAAAGGGGCTCCTAAGTTTTTTTCTTTTTCTGAGAGTGGATGTTTTTTGTGTGGGGTGTTTTTTTCAAAAAAAGTGGTGTACAAAAGAAAGGGGGCCCCAAAAAGCCATCCGAGCTGCCGTTTCCCCCCCCGTACGAACGAAAAACCCTTTTGTAAAAAACTTTTTATAAAGGGGGAAAAGGGGGAAAACACTAAAACGACTCGTGTAGTACTAGAGAGAGAGAGAGAAAGAGAGAGGGACTTCAGGTGGGTGATAAGGGGGAAAAAAAACATGTTGGCGAAGTTCTACAGCCCTTTTTTGCAGCCTTGGGGGGGCGTTGTGAAGTGGTGAACAGTTTTTCACTGAAAATTGTGGGTTTTTTTTTTAAAAAAATGCTTTTTGCTGCTGGGGCCCCTGCAGTGGAAAAAAAAAAACCTTACTAACCTTAATTACAACCTTTATGGGGCCCTCTGTGGTATCAGGAAACGGTAGGTTTTTTAGTTTCAGAATTGTTTACTTTTTCGAGAAAAACTCGTGATTCGAAAACAGGGGCCCCCAAAAAAAACCCCTATAAAAGGGGGCCTGGGTCCCTTGAGACTGTTACTTTGATTTTCTTTAATTTATGGGTCATGTGGGGTACAGGAAAACCCCGGGGGATTTTTCTAGGTTTTTTGAAATTGTAATTTGTTGGGGGAAAAAAAAGTGGTTTGAAAAAGAGCCTAAAACGTCCCCCTTTTCCTGGGGGAAAAAAAATCTACATGTGCGTGAGAAAGAGAAAACACGTTGTTTCTGGGGGGCGAATGCAGTGGAAAGTTTTTAAAACCCAAAAATACCCCCCTAACCTTACTTTCAACCTTTATGGGTCAATGGAGGACAGGAGAACGGGTAGGGGGCTCAAGTTTTAGAATTTTGGGGACCCGTTCGGAGAAAAATCAAAGGTTTTTAAGTAAAAAACCCAAAAAAGATCCATGGTAAAAAAGGAGTCTAAGCAATTGAAGACTTAAAACTTATGTTTTCTCAAACCCCTTTTTTGGGGCCCTGTTTTGGTTTAGGAAACCCCGGAGACTTTTTAGTTTCCCGAAAAAGTTTACTTTTGTTGGAGGAAAAAAAAAGTGGTTTAAAAAAAATTTTCTTAAAAACCCCTCTCTCTCCATTAATGTTTTAACTTGGTGATGGACAGTGTTACGAGGGACCTGCAGAAACCTCCTCCTTTTTCTCCTTGAAGCTGGGACGCGATAAAGGTTTGTGCTACACGCGCTACAAGTTTGGGGGAGGGAAATCCAGCAGTGGAAGGCCTTTAAAAATAAAAAAAAAAACCGCTTGATGAACCAAAAAAATTTTTTTTTAAAAAAATAAATACACAAAAAAAAAAAAAATGAAAAAAAAAATTGCATTTATTTCCAGAAAAATTTTTTTTTTTGAGATAAGAACCAACACCCAAAAAAAAAAAATGTAAAAAAAATTTTCTTTTTTTTTTTACCTTTTTAAAAATTTTTTTTATCGGATAAGACTAACACAAAAAATAAAAATTTAAAAAAAGGGGTTTCATTATTTATTTAAAAATTGAAATTTTTTTATGGGGGTTTTTAAAAAAAAAAACAAAAAACCGTCCCAAAGCCCCAAAATCACCCCAACGTGGTGCTGATCGAACCCCGGGGGTTCTCGCTCTGTTGTTTCGCCTTAGAAACTTCAGTTTTTCTTTTTTCTACGCCATTCCCCTATCTTGTTTGTACTTTGGGTTTTTACCGGGGATTTTAAATTGTTTTTGCAACCTAAAAATTTTATTTTTTTAAAACCCTTTTTTCTCAAAAACTTTTTCCAGATCCAGAAACCCCAAAAGGGCCCAAAACCCAAAAAAACATTTTGGTGACCGCCCCACCAGCCTTTTTCCCCTTTAAAATGAACAAGAAACCCCCCTTTTTTCTTAGATTTTTGGGGATTTGGGGCTAGGGGGGGAAATGATTGGGCCAAAAAGGGGGCCCTTTTGGGGGGGACTGCCCGGTAGCCCTGACACTGCCCCCAAAAAACCGCATCACCATTCGCAAAAAAAATTTGGCCATCCCAAAGTATAAAAAAACTCAAGGTTGTCAAGAGAATGACCAGCCAGCCCAAGGGAAAAAGGGTTAAAATAGTTTTATTTTGGGGTCTAACTTTTTCCCCTCTCCAAAGAGTTCCTTCACCATCCCTCTTCCTGATGGGGTGTGGACCCAAACTACCTGCTGTCAAAAAGTGTTTGTTAGAAAAAAACCTCAAAAATTTTTAAAAAACCTTCCGTTTTTTAACTCCTATTTTCCCCCCTTTTATCCCCCCTTATCCTTGTTTACCATAAAAATGTATGCCCCCTAAATGTGTGTCTTTTTGATTGGACTATTCCACTCTTTTGGGGGGGGATGATAAAAAGAAAAAATTCATAATAAAAAAAAAAAGTTTTAAAAAATTTTAAAAAGGAGGAGGAGGTGGGTCGGATGGGTTTTTTGGGGTTTTTTCTCCATTTCCGCGGGGTTTTTTGGAAAGTTTAAAAAAAATGAAAAAATGGGTTTTTTCGGTTTTTCCCCCACCCTTCTGGTTTTTTTTGCGTGCCTGGGGCCCCCCTTTTCATCCTTCCTGGACTTTCATCTCGTTTTAGCAAGTTTTTCCCAGCGAGGCGCGAGGATTTTTTTTGTCTTGCCCAATTGTCTATTGAGGGTGTTGGGGAATTTTTTTCCCATGTCCGGTGTTTGTTTTTTTTTTTAAGGGGAAAAATATGTTTTAACAAAAAAATTTTTTGGACTTTAAAAAAAGGGGCTTTAATGGGCCCCGCGCTACTGTACTTTTTTGAATTGTCTAAAGAAAACAACGCCAAGGGGCAAGTTGGGCAAAACCTTGTACGCACTCCTTTTCCTGCCCCCATGGCAGCCGCCACCCCCCCCCAAGGACCCCGGGAAAACTTCACCCGCCCGTGACTCACTGATGCCAAAGGGAAATAGGAAGCCAACTACCACAGCAATGAGCTGTTTTCATCAACTGTATTTGCCGAAGATCGCGTTTTGGGAAACGGAGTAGCCCCATGACCCAAACTACCCCCACTACGATTTCTATTCGTTGGGTTTTGCATGCAAAAAAAAAACCCACTCAAAATTCTTTTTAAAGGGAATTGGAAAACCAAAAAAAAAACAAAAAAATCCCCCCCCCAAAAAAAAAAAATCGCTGATTTTGTTAAAGGGGATGTTTTAGTGGAGGAGCAAACCCTTTTTCCCCTCTAAAAATCCCCACCTACTAGTAAAACTTCCCAAAATTTTTCCCTCCCCGTTTTCTGTTTAAATAAATTTTTTGTTGCCGTATTTTCAAAATAGATCTGAAGATAGTCCCCCTTGACTAGTTTTGCCGGGCGCACACCTTTTGGCCCTTTTGGGAACCTTTCCCAGGGGGAAGTTCTGACCCCCTCTCTTTTCTTTGGGAAATTTTGGGGTTTTTTTTTTTTTTTGACTGCTTTGTTAATTTAAATTAAACGTGTTTTATGTATTTTTTGTTGTGTTACTTTGCTTGTCCCCCTGTTCCCCCGCTTAACTTAAAGCAAAACCACCGACCACTTCGCGCCTTTACCCGCGGGTCCCAAGAAAAAACCCCGGCTTTAACGATGTATTGATGCTCACTTTTGGAAAGAGGTAAAATTTTTCTCCTTTACATATATTAGGTTTCATGGGGGTTTGGCTTTTTTCAGCGCTTTTTCTGAGAAAAACCTTTCACCACAGCAGCAACCTCAACAACAAAAAAAAATTTTGACCCTCCCCCCCCCCCAAAAATATCGTTTTCTGTGCCCTGCGCCGCCCAACTGAACAAAAAGGAAAAGGGGAACTTGAATCATACCCTCACCCCGACATACAAAAAACCCCGCCGAGTCTGGCCCCCTCTCCCACTCGGGGCCTCTACCCCCTAGAGCAGGAGGCCTGGACTTTTGGCAGATGGGCGTCCTTATGACCGTGACCGCCCGAGCTCTTGAGCGCAGATGCCCCACCGCCACAAAATCAGCCTCCCCTCCTAATTTGGAACACCATCACCGCCCCCTTTTATTCTACCCCCCCCTTTTTTATCTCCCGATCAAACCGTTATTATAAACAAAGGAAGCCGGGGGAAACGGCTTAAAGTTCAACCGAGAATGAGTACATTTTTTTAATTCCTTTTGACAAACATTTTTAACAACACCTCACATTTTCCGTAAAGGGAGGAAAAACGGTTTAAAATTCAACCCAAAATTTAGACTTTTTGAATTCCTCTTTTCAAACCATTTCCCCAAATACCCCCCAGCCTACAATTCCGTGCGCGAAACCTTAAAATGGCTAGAAGTTGTGCCTTTGACTGAAAAATTTTTTTTGTAAAGTTTTTTTCCCCTTCTGAAAGTTTCTTTTGTACAGTCAAGGGACAACTTGAGCCATTTTGAGGTTTTTTCCCCAGGATTGATATTACAGGGGGTATTGTTGGAAATGGTTTTACAAGGAATTCAAAATGTACCAATTTCGGTGAAAATTTTAAGTCGTTTACCGGCCCACCCTTTTTTGCCTTTTTCCTGAAATTTTTCTTTTTTACAGTCAAAAGTACAACTTTGACGCATTTTTGGGTCTTTGCGCACGATTTTAATTTCATGTGGGGTTTGTTTAAAATGGTTTTTCAAAAGGATTCAAAAATGTTCATTTCCGTTGAATTTTTACTTTTTTTTACCCTCTTCTTTACCAAAAGGGAACAATCCTGTCTTCCAACTACCACCACCACCAACATTATTTCCCTTTTTCCTCTCTTATTACCCATTTTTTTTTACATACAAAAAAGTGCTCCTAACTGAATGTTTTTTTTTCAAAAATAGGGCTACCACCAGCAGCGCGCAGCAGCCATCGTCGTGTAGGCTGCACGTTTCCCCCAGTGGGGGAACCCTAGTCTTTTTACCAAATTCGGGCAGGAGGAGATAAGGAAGCCCCCCAACCCCTCGATGTTCACGAGAGAGAGAGAGAGAGAGAGAGAGAAGGGAAAAGGAGAGAGAGAGAGGAAAAAGAGGAGGGGAGAGACTTCGGTACGCTAATGAAGGTACGTGGCGAAAGGGGAGAAGAGCACGGGGGAGAGAGAGAAAAAAGAAAAAAGGAGACATAGCTAGGGACCTACCCCAAGATCCATGGCTCTGGCCAGTGTCTTAAGTTAAAACGCACCGTTGCTCGACACAAATGATCGAGTGCCGGTCATTTGATAAGAAAGTCGTTTATGATTTTTGTCGCCGGTTTCAAAAACACCCAGATGAAGACAACCAATCGTAGAGAGACTGCTGCAGTAGCACTGGTCCCTAGCGTTAGAAAAGAAGATTTGACTTTTTTCTCAACCACTGCTTTGAGAGGCCATTCCCCCAGGCGCAGCTGCGCTGCACTTTTACTGACCCCCACACTTGACGCTCGCAAACTTGCTTAAGTCTGACACTTTCTGACGGTGTACCCCCCTTGTTTGAAAAGGTCAAAAATTTTTTTTTTTTGGCTATGCTACAGAAAATGTCCTCTCAACACCATACCCTCCTGCTTCACGGCGCTACCACTTCCAGCGGCGCTTTTTTTCAGAGATAAAGTTGAATTTTTTATCGACGATCAAAAGGCAACCAAATGACCCTTGGATGGTACTGGGCAAGATCAAGTGACCCCCTAAAGCAAAACTTTTAGGCACTAAAATCCTAACGGGCCGTCATTTCGTTCCTGATCACTTTAGAATGAAACAAACGTCCGCTTGAATAACGGGCCCCCAAAACCCCTTAGCTTAGAATTAGGGGGGCTTTTGGGTCATGGAAAAAATGATCGAGCCTTGCGCCGCTCCCTTTGTTTAAAAAAAAGATACCTGCTTTTACCCCTTGGAAAAATGCCCGACCCTTTGCTTCATTCGAAGTTACGCCCGGAACCCAAACTGAAATGGAAAGGGAAAAAACAACCCCATCGAGTGGTTAAACTTCCAAGCCAGCACAGTTTAGTTTTTGTACGTCACTCATGTGACTTTACTTTTTGCCATTGAGACAGTGACTTCACCACACTGGTGGTGACTGCTCAAGTAAGTGCATTTCCTGAGAAAAGCTGCATCACCATTCCGAAGGACTTTTGGTGGACACCGTCAGGCGATACGCTGAACCTTTGGCAAACCGTTTGAAGGTTGAACCTTTGGAATCAAAGCGAAACGCGGAGGATGACAACCGTGCGCCGTCACATTCAGTAATAGAGTTCTGGAACTTCTCCCGACATAAATATACCTGGGCACCGCATAACGGCTTGGAGGGCGGCAGGAGCACGCCCGGCACTGAAAAGATAAACGACATTAATTGACTGCTGCACAAAGCCGATGATGAGCCCTGTGGAGAAGTTGGAGAAAGCTAGCCGAGATGGATGCAGTTTGCAGCCTTCGCCGGCCAAACTGGCTCAGAAGAAGAATGATTGAGTGGTCTTTAGGACGTTTTTCACTCTCACAAAGAATCACAATCATTCCTGATGTGCAGTGGACTCCCAAACACGCTGCTGTCAACCAGTGCCTGCTTATACAAACTCCACAGAGAGTGTTCATATCTTGCGCCTTTCACTCCCTATTCCTATCTTTTATCTCCTTTTTATCTCTGTTTCCAAACCACCATTGAAATAAATCAAATACCAAATGTACTGTCCAATTCTCCTGTCTTTTGAGAGATAAGCCATATGTGTGCTTTTTTGTTATTGAACTTTTTAATAGTCCACTGCTTTAGGGGTGGAGTGAGATAACAGAGGGAGGAATAGAAAGAATTCATAATAAAATAATAAGTTTACGTTTAAGAAGGAGGAAGGAGGTGGTGTCGCCTGATGTGTGGTTTGTTTGTTCTCCATCTTCCTGACTGGCGACGTTTGCTGGAGAGTACTGTGGTGATGAAAGAAAGGATGGATGTATGTGATAATCTTCGGTGTTCGCCCCCCCTACTCCTTTGTCGCTTCTGCAGTGCCTGCGCAAGCTCATTCTTCCCGCCTCCTGGACGCTTTCATCTCGTTTGAGCGAGTTCACCTGAGCGCAATGGCTGCTGAGGATGTTGTTCGTCCTTGCGAAGTATATCTCATTGAGGGTTGCGATTTTGTTCCCATGTCCTGTGGTGTTTGTTTTGGTTTGCAGTGGTAAATGTATTAGATATGGTCAAGATCTTTCATCACCAAAACAACCAAAACAACAGTACCTCACCCTGGCTGCCCAATGTTTACGATGTGCGGGCAGAGGCGGTGACGACGTTGTCCGCCTCAATCTGCCCCCGCTCGACTGCCGCCGAGGTTCTCGGTCCCGGAGCTCTGCTTGTTCGTCTCAGCCACAGCTCACAGTGGTCGTCCAGCTTGTATTGGGCATTCGGCGCCGACTTTCCGATGAAAAGAAGAGGATGAAGTTTTAGAAACAAAAAGGATTAAGCTGATAAAGCTCCTGAACCGACTGCACCTCGACGAACTTTAATCGAGTCCCAGCAGCCCTTATCTTCTTCGACCATCGCCGGCCTTCTTGAGTCATTATGACGCCGGCGAAGTCCGTGAATCGAGGTCCCAGAAGTAGACGGAGGAGCCGCCCCCTCGAATACAAATCTCCCGTACTGTCGAAGGCTGGTTTGGCGTCCACCTCCAGCTGACGCAGCTTCTCCGAGGCAGTTGGGTCCTCCATCGGCGGGTCGTACTGATTGCTCCAGGATATCTGCCAATGATTGTAATTATTAAGAGGAAAAAACAAACAAAGTGTAAACAACTACCTGTACGACTCACGTCGCGATTGTAATCACAGAGCAGGTAGTCCTTGCCCTTCTGCCGGTCTCGGGCCCCCTTCAGCGGCTGATCCACCGAAGTAGAGCAGGTCTCGCAGAGGGAGTGCAACCTGTTCATCAAAGTGGAGTAAAGAAAGTTTTGAAAGATGCTTCGAAGAAGTTTAGCACCCTAAACTTACCAGATCGAGAAGGACTGCGTTTCTTCTCATCTCTGCGGCGCAGGCGCCGCATAAGCCCAAGGCATGGTCCAACTGCTGCTCGTTCGTTGTTGATGTTGTTTTTTTTTTTAGTTTCAAAAGTGTAAATGTACAGCAATTAGAAGAAGAATAGCACCAGCTGTGCTGTGATCACTGTTGCATAAAACCATTTGTCTTCTCTTGCATTTGGAAGGGAGTGGTCAACACTGATCGAGTTGATTTGCCGAGAAATGATCTACAAGTTGATGATGATGGTGGTGGTGGTGATGAATGGCGGTGGTGGTGGTGCTGATATCGTCGATGCTGAGGTATTGTTTGTGGTGGTACGGTGTCGATGTCTTCGGTGATTCGGTGCAGAGAAATCTAGGCGTCGCCTGTGCTTTTCTCCTGAAGCGAAGCAATCTCCTCTCTTCTTCCTCTCTCTCTGTTCTATTTACTGCTGCTGTTTTTTTTAACGGCCCCCAAGCGTCCGTCGGCTTGGGAGGTGAAGGTGTGCGCTGCTGCTGTGCTGGTGTCTTTTGTTGTATTGTTGCATGATAGAATTCCAAGGGAAAACAGGGAGAGACAGAGAGAGGCTTCAACTCTGCCGAGAGATTGTTCCACGAAATCAGCACACAGACCAAAACACAGCGGCGGCAGCGCGATAGAAGGCACACAATGCGTCGCGTTTTGGCACTTGGTAATCTCTCCTTGGCGTTGCCTTCTCTTGCCGAATACCGTCTTCTTTTTAGTGAAGTGGAGTAAATCGGCACAGTTTTCGGGCGTCCAAGCACTGTTTGAAAGGTGTCGCCTTGAAAGATAGCCAGCGCCCAAATCGGTGACGACTCCTTTCCGTCTTGTGTCCGAGGGCGCCATCTGGCGCGGCGCGCTCTTCGTGCTTCGGCTTTCTTCTGTTATGTTTTTGGAGTTTTTGTTTGTTGCACGTTGTTTTTCTCCGGCAACGCACATTCTCCTCTATTCTGTTGCAATTCTCGGTGTTCTATTTGAGGCCCACGAGACGAAGAACGGCGACAGCATATTCTTCAGAGACATCTAAAGAGAAGTCATCACCCTCGGCTGAGCGAGTGGATAGACTGTAGATGCAAATGATGGAGAGAAGAGGAGAAGAGAAGGTGATGCACTGACGCCGCCGACCAAGACGGAGAAAACGCGCGAAAATGATGAAGGGGAAGAGGATGACTTGACTCGCTGCCCACCCTACTCACCCTGCCATCCAGGGGCTGGCGAGTGTGGGGATGAGTTTTCCAGTGCATCTCGCGTTGCGGACGGTAGTAACCGATCGTTTATCTTGCGTCTCGATGTCTCATTCTCTTTTATCGCTTCTATTTCATCCTTCGGAACATTTGGCATGCGTCTACGAGCCAAGGACAAGCGCACCGGCGAGACCGTCGCCCTAAAGCCTGAAGATGGAGAAGAGAAGGAGGGCTTTCCCTCACCTCGCTTCGTGTATTCAGCACCCTTCTAAAGGCGAGGCACTAGAGTCATCTCCCTGCGGAGATCGCGTCGGCTCCAATCTGGCAAGATTCTACGTGTCGATGGAGTGGGCCCCCGGCGCCACGCCGAAGGCGTTGATGGAGGTCGATGCGCAGCCCTTTCCTTCTGGCGAGTGAGACCGCGCTGTTGCAGCTGCTTCGAGCGTGGCCCTACCCCACGCGCCAGTACCATCCTCCAAACCGGACTTGAAGACCAGTACTATCATGCTCCATCAACAGGGAATACTTCAAGGAATGGTATAGCTTTGTTTTACTGATAGTTTTCAGTACCATTTCGCTTCTCTTTCTAGGTCGGCGACTTTGGCCTGGCCCGTAGTTTGGCTCCCCCTCTAAAGGATACACGCCCATCGCGTCACTCCCTCTGGTACCGCGCCCCCGGGAGCTCCTGTCCAGAACGAGCCTCTACTCCGGGCGCCCATCGACAAACATGGTCGGTGGGCTGCTCTTCGGCAGTTCACACCATGAAGCCTCTTTCTTTTCCCGGCAAGTCGGAGATTTGACCATTCACCTCCTCTTCAGGAGCTGGCACTCCGAACGACAAGATCTGCCCGGCTACAGCGACCTTCTGGGCCGCTGCCAAGAAGGTCCGCCTTGCCTAGCCACCCCTACAACAACCTCCACAACCGCTTCCGGCCGGCGGCGGGGCAAGTCGGGGCTTCCGACCTGATCACGCTTTCTGAGTACTGCCGCGGAAAGGCGGATCACCGCGGCCGAGGCGCTCATCATCGAGTTTTCTTCGGGCGTACGCCGAAGCCGGTCGACCCGTCCATGTTCCCGACGTGGCCGGCAAAGTCGTGAGGTTGGAACTTGGCGGGAACATCATCATCATCATCGGGAACTGCTTCAGGAACAGGAGAGAAGCGAAAGGCCCAGCCCGAAGCCGCCCGCGTGGAAAGCAGTTTGCCGGCAGTTTGTATGCCGACGAGGAGGCGAGCTGAGATGATGCAGAGGCTGGTCACGTTCTCGCAGCAGCAGAAGCTGAAGAAGTGGTGGGGTGGTGGTGGCTTGCCATGATGGCCTCCTCTAACCACCGGCCGTATCCAACAGAAGGGGCGGCTTCATTCTTCGCTTTAAATTTTTTTTCCAATTTCCCATTTTTTCACATCCCTGCCATTTTCGAGCGCAACCCTCCGCACACGTTTTTTTTGTTTTTACCACATTTCCGCCCTGCGCCGACGTCGTCTATGAACGGCGCGTCGCTCGTTGTCTAGGCGTCGTTGTAGAGTGGCCGCCGCCGCCGCCGCTGCCACCAACGAGCAAACGTCGACGCAAGTCAGGAGCGCTGTTTGCTCTGTGTACTGAGCACAACTACTGATTACACTGCGCTGCTCTGTTGTGTTGGTCCTGTTTCTGAGAAGGGAGAGAGCCGCGATCCAACAAGGATCGGCTAGGGACGGCCATCACCACCATCACCACCATCATCACCACCACCATCACCATCTCCATCACCATAAGCGAGTGGCTTTTGGCTGGCTACTTTCGTCGTCTCGTCTGCCGTTGTTGTTGTTGTTGTCCTGTAGTCGCCATGTATATCCCTCCTCCTTACGCCCTTGTTAACTTGGACGAGAGCTGCTACTGCTCCTTCCTGTTACCTTCCCCCTCTGCAGCTGCTGCTGTTCCATAATGTTATTGCATTGAGTTGTCTGCCCTGACTGCTTAACGACCTGAACACACCCCCAGTATAGGACAAGTGAGATAGAGAAGCGACCACACAGAGAAAAAGAAGAAGAGTGGAGCATCTTGCCTAACGGAGCCTGCTGCTCACTGCTGATTTAGAGCTTGTGGTTTGGTCTGTGCTCCTGTTTTGGTTTGTAGTGGATGATTCACAGCCATCAGAGCCATTACCTTTAACTTTGAGGTTTCGGTTAGCACCACCCTTCCCCTTCCTTTGCCATCACCCTCTCGATTCTATTCAACTTCTTCAACGTTGTCACTCACCTTCTCACTCACGACCACACTTCAATCACCAAACTGTGTGTGCAGTTTGCGCTCTTCTCTTTTCTTCCTCCGCCTCCACAGCCGCCCAAGCCACACTTACCAGTACAACTCTATCACTACTACCACACCACCACCACCACAATGAGCACAACCACAACACAACCGCGATCTACCCTCGAAGATGGAGGTGTCCAGTCCGTTCGGAGGCGAACCTCTCGCGAACGAGGACGGCGGCGGCGAGTCGAAGATTCAGCTTCGAATCGAGCTCGCCGGCCTCCATTGCCTCGGCCACGGCGGCCGAGCCGCAGCTGTGGCACAGCAGGCGGCGCCGCCGTCCCAAGGCCGACCCCGCCGAGGAGTGCCTCCCCAGCATGACATCCTGTTGGCGCCTTCGAGTGTCCGGTCCTGCTTCGAGTACGTCTCCCCCGCCACTTCAGTGCGAAATGGCATCTTGATCTGCAAGAACTGCCGCGGCATGATCACCTCCTGCCCCAGCTTGTCGGGTGCTCGTCGGCCAACAACCTTCGCCCCTGATCTGGAAAGCCGTCCCAAGAGGTCCGCTTTCCCTGCAAGTACAGCAGCAACGGCTGCCTGGAGGTCCCTTCTAACCACAAGGAGAGACGGAGCACGAGGAGACCAAAGTCTCGTCAAGCCCTTCCTCTGCCCTTGTCCGGTGATAGTACTGAAGAAATGAGTTTGATTTCATGAGCTTTTTATTTACACCTTTTCATTTATTCCCACAACATCTTAGGAAGCAGCTGCAAGTGGTGCGCGGCTCCATGGACCAGGTGATGGGCCACCTGATGACCTCCCACAATAGCTCACCACGCTGGAGGGCGAGGACATTGTCTTCCTCGCGTACGGATATTAACCTCACGGCGCCGTTGAACTGGGTAAGTACTGTTATTTGCTTTTTCTTTATAAAAACTTATCCGAACCTCTTCCACCCACCTAATCATTGATGATCCAGTCCTGCTTCAACCATCCACTTTATGCTGGTGCTGGAGAAGGCGGAGAAGTACTTCAGCCACCAGCAGTTCTTCGCGGGCGGTGTGGCTGAATTGGCGGGAGAAGACCGCCCTACCAGTTTCACCTACCGCCTGTAGCTGAACGCCACAAGCGGCGGCTGCTGTGGAGGCGCAGCCGTCGGTCGATCAGCGACGGCTTCCAGTCCGCCATCAGCAACAGCGACTGTCTGGTCGTTTGACGCCGCCATAAGCGCACCCTCTCCGACGGCGGCAACCTGGCTCAACGTCCACCATTCCAGCGCAGCACGCCGGCGTCGCGCAACAACCCACATCATCAGCCACCACGCGCCTTCGGCAACAGCAGCCTCCTCATACCAGGCGTGCGGAAGCAACAGGGCGGCGGCGGTGTCACACACAACAACAACAACGGCGCTGGTGGTCAGCACAACCAGCACAACCCCAGCGCACACCACCACCACCACCAGTCCACCGCCATGGAGAGCAGACGACTCCTATGTGCTTGACGAGAAGTCCAGAGTAGTGCGCCGACAGTTGGTGGTGGCGTTGGACATTTCCCTAAAACCGGATAGTAGTATAGTCCTTTCCGCTAAAGGAACCGTTCTCCTGATCAGAAATCTGTTCTCATCCACACTTCTCAGCGTTAATTCGCTAGCATTTACTGTTTTTAAACATTTTCCTTGTTTTCGTCTATTGCCTACCTATCCTGTCAGCACCCTCCTCCTCATTATCTTCCACCCACACACACCCCACACATTCACCCACTTCACGAACTTGCAGTTGATGTATTTTGATGATAGTTTTCTTTTTGTTGTCTAACTGTGCTCCGACGCCGAAACTCACAATGTCATCGGGGGCGTAGTCGTTTCTCCTCTTTCTTCTCCATCACATCATCACCAACACCACCACCACACCGACCATCATAACCCTCATCTTACACGATAGCAAACAAAGACCTGCGCTCTGACTGCTCTCTTTCTCTTTTTCTCTTTGATTCACTGCTTTCGCCGCTTGGTTAACCCAGCCAGCCGCCAACCAACCGACAGACTGACACTGAAGTTTTAATTTTTTGTTGAGCTCAAGGAATGAAGAAGAAAGAGAGTGGAGAGAGAGCAACTGGCGGCAATCACTTCAACTTTGCCAGCTTTTTCCCTTCTACTTGCACACTCCTACAAGCGAGCTTTGCCTCCTTCATTTTATTTCTCTTCCATACTCCCCGTCACTTCATAATCAAATGTCGATAAAGTCAGAAGTTACCACTGCATAAAAGAAGGAAGGGAAGAAAGAAGAGGGGACAAGTGCACACTATTTTTGATGATGATGAGGTGGCGATGGTATGATTAGTTCACTCTCTCGCCCGTCTGCCTGCCTCCTGACTGCCTGTACCAAAGTACGATGAATTGGAAAGTAAAGCAAGCAAGTCAGTTGTGTGTTCAACCAACATTACTGCTGTTGACTGTGTGAATTGCGGTTAAATATAAAAACAGATGCAGCAATGCCGAAAGTCATCGGATTTTTTTGGAAGACCACCCCCCACCACCAACTTTTTCCCTCCTTACAAATTGTCCTATGTTTTTATTCGAAAAGTTTCACCCCTTTTTTCTCCTCCTCCCCCTCCTCCTCCTCCTAAATTTTGGGGGAAAAGCTATTTTTTTGGGAGGGGAGAGAAGTAAAAAAGAAAAAGCGGTGGGGCCCCGGGGACCAATTCCGTGACTGGTAAAAATCTAAGGCCCCGGGACTAGTCGAAATTTTTTGCTGCACGAGCTTTTGGGGCTAAGATAAACAAACGGTGCCGCGGTTTGCGTACTCGTTGTTTTCTGCTTACCAGTTTGGGGGTTGGGGTTTTCCCCGGTGGCGGCAGTGCTGCACTTCCTTATCGTCATTTTTTGCTGCTGTGCTCGTCAAAAAGGTCCCTCTTTTTTCCCCCGCTTTTATTGCATCCAAACCCAACCGGCACACCAGGCTTTTTTCTTTTTGGTCGCCAAAAGGGGAAAAAATCCCCTTCACTTCACTTAAAAAGTCTCGAAACGGGGTTTCCCCCCTGGCGTTTTTTTGGGCCCGCTGGGGTTTGCCTTCCCCCCAGGAAATTTTAAATGGGGGTTCTAAAAAAGGGGTTTTTTTTATTTATTTTTAAAAAAGGAAAAAAAAATAATTTTTTGTTTTTTAGGATGGGGGAAATTTTTGTTTGGGGGTGAATGATAATGGTAAGTGTTTTAAATTTTGTTTGACCTAGTTATCACCTCCAAATTCGCAACATCCCCTTTCCCAAAATGGGAAAAACCCCGCCTGAAGCACAAGTGTCCTCCCCGGCCACGAGTGCACCATCGACCCGGGCATGGCGAGCCGAAATGCGTCTGCATTCGTAAGTCTTACTTCCTGCTAATGCTTTATCAAAAGGGAAAAACCCCCTTTTAAAAACTTCCCCCTTTTTCAGCGAATGCCCCGGACACACCGACACCCGCCGACGGTTGCTCCAACTTCAACCCGACCTGGCGTCGGACTGTCACCTGCTGAAGCACCGGTGCGACTGTCCCGGAAGGTATTGTTCTTATCTTTCATCCCTATCAACTTATCAACTTATCAAACAATTTTTCAGGCGTCTCACACGACTGCACCGCCGACCACAACACATGCACATCAACTACACGGCGAGTGCAAGGAAATTGCGAGTGCCAGGCGGCCGTCCCGAGGACTTTCCCCGGCGGATGGGGCGAGTGGTGGACGCCATCATCAGCCAGCGCTGTCCCAGGGGAACGTATCGGAAAGTCCTCCTCTCCCAACGACCACATGGCCCCCCGGTGGGGTCGGACGCCCATCATCTGGAAGTTCTGCGACCTGGACCAGGAGCCCCATGATCGACATGTTCCCGCCATGACTGTTTCCCCTGCGAGTGCCCTCCTCTCGATAGAGCTGCATTGAACCCTTTCCCCGAGGTTTTGGGCGCCGACGATGACCACAAAATACGCTGAAGGGGTGGGGCAAGTGCCTGGCGCCTCCGATGGTAGCAGATTTTAATGAATTATTTTTGGAAAAAGTTTCTAAATTTTTTTTTTTCTTTCAGAGGAATGGAGGACAAGTTGCAACCCTCATCTCGCTGAAGAGGGGCGGCGCCGCTGCTCCCATTAAATAAAAAATTTTGGTGTTTGAATGGTTGGGGCACACACCAACCTCCATCCTGCCTTCTATTGTGTTTCATACTAACTTCCTTTTCCTTTTTCCTTGCATTGGATCCCACTTTTTTTTTTTCCATTGAAAAATTGCCCGCTTTTCATCAATTTTGTTTGTGGGCCAAATTAGGGTTTGCTTTTTGAATCTGTTGTACTTTTTT
>JAMZRA010000002.1:10418475-10864180 GCA_024499935.1 Tyrophagus putrescentiae | reverse complement strand
CAAAATGTG
Organism: Tyrophagus putrescentiae; assembly: GCA_024499935.1. Lineage (NCBI taxonomy): Eukaryota > Metazoa > Arthropoda > Arachnida > Sarcoptiformes > Acaridae > Tyrophagus > Tyrophagus putrescentiae. The sequence goes on along the minus strand of JAMZRA010000002.1, from coordinate 10,864,171 downwards.
GCTTCGCTTTTCCAAAGCTTATCACAGTAATCTTTGTTTGTTGTTGCTACTTTTTGTCCATTTGATCACTACGAGCCAATCTTCAAGCAATCTGAAAGATGGAAACGCAAATGCAAAGGTTTGTGTTATTGGTGCTCTTTGTCAAACTTCATTCTGACCATCTGATTTCCCTAGACACTCGTCGATGATTTGGTTGCAGGCATGCGAGGTGTCTTTGCCGTGGGTCGTTTCCGCAACAAACTGACCCTCTTTATCAGTGGCACTGGTTCAATGACCGACCCCAACGGCGGCTATCAAGTGACCGTGGACAAAGTGGTCAACAGTGTGATCACCATCAGCCAAGACCCAGAACCATTGCCATCGGGCACTGAATGGTTGGAGCACTCTATCAAGTTTGTCTGCAGCGACTCAACGGGCATCTATCTGGTGACGATGAATGATAAAAAAGCGGGTGCACTGTCGTTGGACAAGAAAAACTTTATTGAACTAACGGATGTTAATGAGCTGAATAATGCTGAATCCTGCTGTCATTCGGGAACTCTCCACTTGTCAACACTCAATCCCCTTCAGTTCTATCTCTTGGACATTTACAATGAAGGAAGAGCAAATGTCTATTATTTTTTAAGAGGAATAGACCCAAAACCGGAAACCACACTTAGTACAGCAGTTTACTGCCTTTATATTGATCCTCTTGCAACAAAGTTTTTGTGTGTTAATGGTGATCAAGTAGTTTTCAGTAAAGAACAGTGTGACTTCACTTTCATCACTGATATAGTCTCTGGATTTGTGGACGAGCACACAGTTTACCTCTTTGCCAAGAACAACACCGTTTACACATTCTCTGCCAAGGTGTTTCAGGAAAACGGCCCTTCAGCAAAGTTGATCAAGGCAGGTAGAGCTGATGCCTGGAAAGGACCTAAAGGCGATGAACCGACACCAAGCAAGTCAACAGATGAAAGTAAGTAATTTGGAAAGGTTAAAACTAAATAAATAAATAATCAGTTTCCTTTACTATCAGCTACCAGCAAGCAAACAAACCAAACAAGTTTTCCCCTTGTCATAATCGTCAGCACTGGTTTTCTGGTTCTTCTAATCATTGGCATTAGTATTGCTGTCTATTGCTGCTTTTGTGATGTTAGTGATGAAAAGAAAAAGAACAAGAAAGATGATGTTGTTAAACTTGATAAAAAGGCCACTAAAAAAAGAACCTCTAAAAGCAAGAAAAAGACCACCATTAGTGAAGGCTTGCTTTCAAAAATGAAAAAGAAAAAAGTCAAGAGAAGCTCTAAGAAAGGCAGGAGTTCTCGTAGTCGTAGCCGAGGTGGCAGAAGTAGCCATCAAAGTTCTTCAAAAGAAAACAAGTTCACATCCTCTCGCAGATAATCAAAAATGATTTCCGGCTCTAACTAACTATTCCTGATCTATTAAACATTTTGACCCTTTTGCAACATCATATTTGTACGGTGCTTTTGGGTAGGCAGACTGTTTGCCGTACAGCAGAGTGAGCTGTGCGATACGTGCGCAGTGCACCCAAATCAGCCCTCTGCTCAAGTGAGTGCCTGGTCATCAGTAGTGTGTGGCATGATTCAGCAGATTTGGCTCAGTCAGCTATAAAAGGCGCCTGTCTCCAGTCATCTCTTACCAGTGGACTTGAGCTCTTCAAGCACTCAACACTTCTTTCACTTCTCACTTTCTCCACTTTTTCCACCCCAACTTTTCCAACTCTCTTTGCCCCTTTCTCTCTATCCACACCTCTCAAAGATGAAGCTCTTTAGTCAGAAATACATCATCTGCCTTTTTTGGCGTGTGGATACTCTTTTCTGCCTGCCTTTTCAGCACTTCTCCAGTTGGGCGCCGGCTACTTTCTGTGTCTTCCACAACTTTCCAAGATAAAGTTCTTTAACCCGAAGAGTCAGTCTGTTTTGGTTTCCTGTTGATTCTCTCCAAGCACTCATCATCTCCCTCTACCTCTCTTTCTACATCTTTCCACAACTCTCTTTGCACCTTTTTCCATCCACGCTTCTCAAAGATGAAGTTTTTTAACTCAAAATCATTCTGCCTTTTTGGCCTGTGGACACTCTTTTCGGCCTGCCTTTGCAGCACATCTCCAGTCGGGCGCCGACTGCTCTCAGTGCCTAAAAAGGCTTTTAAGAAAAGCAAGGTGACAACCGAGGTATGTGCTTTTACTTTAGATTACTCCTGACTAATCCCCTTTTGACTTTTTTCTTTTACAGTCGATTGTCAATGACCTTCACCACGGAGAGCGCAACGTGTTGGCCACCGGCAAGGTCAACGATAAGCTGACTGTCTTTGTCAGCGACGTCGACCACCGCTTTAACTTACGTGGAAGTTATCGACTGGAGGTCTACCCTTCAGATGGAGGCCGCCTTCAGGTCAGCAGCCACCCTATGCCCCTTCCCAGTGATGTGCCAAAAGGATCGGTCAACTTTGTTTGCAAGGATAGCGATGGATTTCTCTACACGTCATCAAACAAGCACCTCTACTTCTACGTCATCACTTCCAACGAAAATGTGACACGTGGTGGTTTTGATAGTGACCCTATTGCAAACTCAAATCAGTGCTACGACCCAGGACACGGGTTAACTTTGTGTCTCCTCTACCACTGTCACAGTGACGAAGGACCACTGCTTTGGAGCTTTCCCCAAAGACCTGACCGCAGGGTACATTGACCACCGCGGAGTGTACCTTTTTGACAAGGGCAACACTGCCTACGTCTCCCGGAAGGTCTTGATACTCCCAACCCCTCAGTGGATTAGTTCCAATTCTACGGTGGGCAGATCTTCCACGTCGTAAAGACCACTCCAAAGTTTGCACCCTGCAAAATGAAGTATGGTAAGTACTGTGCACACTGCTGCCGTTGCCTTTATCCTCTTCCTCTGCTAACTCTGCATCGTCATCACTACCACCACCCCCAACAGTGCTGCCACCTCGACCTTGGTGGCATGACTGGATAGTGACCATTTGTGGCTACGCCAATTTTGCCATAATTGGACTGCTCACTATGGCCGCTATCTGGCTGACTCATTTCAACCGCCAGCGACGCAGAATGACGCGATCTTCAAGTTAGAAGGATGGGGAACCCTCCTCCAATTGAGTGAGTTTCAAGCAATGCCGTTAACTCACCTTTGTCGCTCGAGGCAGACAGTTTCGCCCTCGAAGTAGACGTGAACGTGATGAAGGGACCCTGGAAAAGGAGGGTAAAGACGAGGAAATTCTGAACTGCTGCCGCTTGCTTGGTACACGTCACCACTTTTGTTTTTAGTGCTTGCTTTTGTTTTACACATTTGCATACTCTCTCACACCTTTATTCTTGTACCTTTCTTACCGCAAATTTATTGTAATATTTCTTGTTTGAAACTTTTGAAATTATTAAACGGGTTTTACACACACACAATCTTGTTCTCAAATGGCAATACTGGGAACGTGTTTGTGGCCTCGAACGAAGAGAAAAGGCGGCATGTCTTCGGTGATCGTCTCTAGCCAGCTCTGCAAATGAATGAAAGGCCAAAATATGGTCAGCTCAGTTTTGAGAAAAAATTGTTCATCACAGTTTCTCTTACCATAAACAAACTGGCCGGAATATCTTTGTGAGGCTTTGGAAGGGTCCTAGGAAAGAAGGAAAGAAGGAAACAGATAAAGCAATGCTGAATCCAAAAACACAGCCAACAACTTACATGACAATCAGCGTGGACAGTCGTGAGTGGGTCAGCAGGAGGTCGCGAATTTTCATGTACCGGCTAGTCTGTAATGACAGAGATGAAAAGATGGTAGAGTCATTCAATCATAAACAGCACTTACCATGGCCTCAAACTTGGCCAGATCGCTCTTGGAGAGCTTCGCCGACCGGCCAGCTACCGCTTCACTTTTGGAGAGAAAACTGCCGATAAAGTGGCGAAAGCGGCCGACGGTGTGGTCACTCGGCTCCAGCTCGGCCTGCGAGTAGACGAGCACGTCGGCGTAGGGAATGCGCAGGCGGTCCAGCAGTTCGGTCATGCTGAAAAAGAGGTTTTTAGAAGTTTTCGAAATCAAACACTTCTTTCTCTCTCTGTCGCTTACTTGGAGCGAATGCCCTCAATCTGGTCCTCCGTCTTCGCCAGGCAGAAGACCCGGATGGCGCAGTGGCTCCAGTAGGTGCTGTTCTTCAGCATGTACGGCAGGAGGATGGTGAGGCCGCCGTCCTCCGACAGCCACCATATGTCAATGGGGCCCTCCTTCTGCTTGTCGTTGAACTGGTTGATCGCCTCGAGGGCGTCGTGCGGTATGAGCGCCTTCATGTTCTCCATCTTTCGGTCCACTGCCTTCGGAAGGTGGCTGGTGTTGGTGAAGGTGAACATCAGCGGCGGTGGTGGGCGGCGGGACAGGGGTGAACTGGCCAGGGCAGAGTGCAGTGCTGGGGTGCTGGGAGGTGATAGCAAAGAAGGAGTTTGGCCTGCTGCTGCTGAAACGGCAGCATCTGTTGGTGACAGCAGCACTCCTCCATTGCTGACGTTGTTCTGGTGATTGTTGTTGTTGTTGTTGTTATTGTTTTCGTCAGTCACGTTAAAGGAGACGACTCGATCGAAGCGGACCTTGGGCGAGCCGACGTTTGGCGTTGAAGCTTTGGAGTCCACTTCCAGCTCTAACTCCTCTTCAGGTGGCTCTTCAATGGTTGGCGCTAGCGGTTGTGAGGGTGGTGATGATGCTTGGGCTGCAGTAGCAGTAGTGGTAGCGGTTCCAGTTGGTGAAGGCGAGGGCTGCGGAGAGTGATTTCGAAGAGGGTGATTAGAGGGCGACACCGGCTCCGGGAGCTCATCGTGGAAGGTGTCGGCCTCGGCGTCACGCGAGCGAAAAACCGGTCCAAAGAAGTCCGCATAGTCGAGGCCCTCCTGGACGCGGAGGATGCAGATGCCCGTTGACATGTCCATGGCTTTCCTGAAGATGATTAAAAAATCTCAGCTGGGACTTTGTTTACAAACAAAAAACCTTTCAACCAACACTCACAGCATCACCGAGTAGTAGTCCAGCAGGTCTTCCACCAGACAATCACGCCAGCTGGATTTGTAGCCGAGCATGATAATGCTGGGGGCCAGCTTTCGCCCTAGGCCCGACACCTGCAGCATCGTTTTGGTGCCGCTGGCCAACGAGCTGGCCTCCAGCAGCAGGTAGAAGGCCTTGATCTTTCGCTTCAGCATCCACTCGTACTGGGCGTTAATGACCCGCTCTCTGATCTCTTGCACAATTTCGTAGTTGGTGATGTGGCCGATCATCAGCAGCGATCGGTTTCGGGTGATGTTGTTGGCGAACTCCACCAGGGGAATGCGGGCACTGGGGTTACCGGTCAGAAGAAGAATTGACGGGCGAAAGTTCTTGATGTGGTCCTTGCCAAAGTTGAGCTTCAGCGCCGAAGAGAGGGCGTTGTTGTAGACGTGGGAGCGCGTGCTGGAGCCCCAGTTGACGTCAGGTCGCTTCTTGCTGATGTACAGGTAGAGGACGCCCATGATCAGGACGGTTACAACTGCAGAGATCCAATCGAGGAAGAACATGATACCAACACAGGCTAGGCCCGTCAGCAGACTGACCCACTGGTTGTAGTACTTGAAGGTGGGGCGGAAGCTGGGCGATCCGACGAAGGAGGAGTGGAAGCAGGCAATGTTCACCAGACAGAAGCAGGCCATGAAAAAGTTGGAGATGATTGGTGCAATGAGATTTAGTTCGCCTGAAGATAGATAAATTAGCAAAAGATGGAAAGATCACCACTTACCAATGGAGATAAAAACGAGTGCAATGATAAAGGTGAGGACGTAGCCTCGACGAGGATCATTGCCCTTGCCGTAGCCCTTGGCAAAGTAGTGAATGTACGGGAAGAGCTTGTCCTCGCAGAGGGCCTAGCAAAAAAAGATAAAAGCTTTTCTAAAAATCCCTTAAATTTGTAGAGCACCACTCACCTGAAAAATCCTCGGCGAGCAGACGTACGAGCCCAGAGCGCTGGAGATGGTGGCCGCGTAGATGCCCGCGTAGATCAGCGGACTAAAGGCGGAGCTCATGGCCATCGTCTGGTAGTCATTGGTCAGACCGAATTTGCAACTTCTGTCCGCCCGACAGGACACCTCCAGAACGTCGGTCAGATTGGACATCTCCTCGTAGGAGCCGCTGGCGTACGGGAGGACGGTGAAACCGAGGAAGATGATCAGCAGCCCATAGGTGGAGGAGGTGGTGAGGATGGCGAGGAAGGTGCCCTTGGGGATCGCCTCATTGGGGTTGCGCAAGTCGCCGGACATGCTGGCGCCGGCAAAGATGCCAATGACCGAGGGGAAGAAGACGGCGAAGACCTCCGCAAAGCCGACCTCCCCAAACTTGGGCCACAGGTTGGCTCCTATGACTTTGGCTGAAAAAAGTACAAACGAGTTTTTTCTAAAAGATAAACACTTTTCCTCTCAAACGACTTACGACTCCAGCCGAGCATTCCCTCGGCGATCTTCTTCTCGGACAGCGGCAGAAAGGTGCCCACCAGGTAGTTGAGGATTCCCACGAGAAGGATCATCATGAGGACGAACATCGCCTTTGCCTCCCAGTCCATGCCGATCAGGGGGATGATGGCGACGAGGACGAGGAGGATGGCGCCGTAGATGCGGGCGTCATTTGTTGGATCGATAAGGGGCTTGTGACCGAAAAGCTACAATGTGATTTTAACAATTTAAGTGTGTGTTCTAGAAAGTGTTTGTTTACATTTCACTGTGCTTACTGCGATAATCTCCACCGTCGTCTCCGCCGCACCGACCAAATTTAGCGACACCAGGACGGCGTTTGCAAAGCTGAAGATGACGCCTGAGAGAAAAAGCCAAAAAAAGAGCAAGAGAAAAATCATGGTTACAACCTAGGTTCTTAGCCACTTCACTGAAGATCATCATCATCATCAAATCACGTGCCAATCATTGCGCCCGCCTCAGCGCCCAGCGATCGGCTGATCATGTAGTAGATGCCACCTGAAATAAATGAGGGAGTGAGTTAGTGAATGAGAAAAGAAGGTCAATTAGTGATTAGTCTTTGCTTAATCTTTTGATGCAGCATCACCGGCAAATCGAACTGCACTTGCCACTTACCGGTGCCCACTTCGCCGTTCGTGCAGATGGCACTCATGGAGAGCGTCGTGCAGACCGTGACTAACGTCGAAACGAGAACGATGACCAGCGAGGCGACTGAAGATGAGTGAGTGAGTATGTGTGCAATATTAGAAACAAACGACATGAACAGATAAAGAAAGGTATTGGTTTGAGTAATCGGTTTGAGTTAGTTGGTGCAAAGGGCTATTTAATCACCTATTCCCGCGTGGCCTAAAGTGGCAGAGGAGGAGAAGAATTAACGATGTGTAACATCGATGGTTAAAATGGTAATCATCAGTGCTGAAGCTAAGCATCCAGCATTAGTACCTGTTATCCAGCCCATTCGCAGAAAGAGCATCACCCCCCAGATGTTCAGCACGGTTCGAATCTAGTGCGTCAGTGGAAAAGGAGTTACAACGTATGATTAAGCAAAACACCTAGCACACTAACGTAGACGCCATTGACCCAGCCAAACTTCAGGCCCAGATTGGCCTTGCCCTCCTGGCCACCGCCTGGCTGGTAGTCAAACAGACTGGGCTGCTTCTCCTCTACGGCAAAGGGCCACAGATTTGTAGTTGACTCGGAGGCAAAGGTCGAGTCTTTTCGTTTTGATTTCCTTCTCAAATATTGAGGGAAAATGGACGATCGACGACGGCTGCGATTGTAGTTGACCGGTGGTGAGGCGGTGGCGCCAGTCGGGTCGCCGTTGTCTTGTTCCAGGTCCATTGCTTTTTAGTTAGTCAAAACAAACAAATTAGAGGATTTGAAAAGGGTGTTGAGCACAAACTAAATCGGATAAGCAAAACAAGTTCAGCGTGTATCGTAGCACGCTGCATCTGTTTTATTTTGCATTTGCAGATGATACAAATAAAAAGTGATTATTAGGCCACCATCTGTGGTCATAAAGCATTTTGCGCAACGACAACGGTGGCAAAATGCCACCGGACAAAAAACTTGCCAATTACTTGGCAAGAAAATTGGGTGAGCAAGTCAAAGATCATAATAAAACAAGGTGGTGGTGGTGATTCTTATTTGAGGCAAAGGTGGCAGTACAAAAAGTGATAATAATAATATTACACAAAAGAGATAGAAAACTCTGCATCATAAAAACGGTAACAACAATGTGCTATTTTACGTATTGGGCAAAACAGCGCTAACACAGCTGCACAGTAGTAAAAGATGATGGTGATAGTGATAAAGGTGATGGTGATGAGGGTTATGATAGTGATGATTGTGATGAGGTGTCAAAGCTCGGTGCTCATCTCATGGGTCTTTCGCGTTGCGGCCAGTGGCATCGGCAGGATCTGCGCACTGCCATCTTTATGGTGAATGCCGTTGCTGCCGTTGTTCGGTGTCGCCCCCATGGCGCTCATGAACACCTGAAGAATGAAGAGAGAAGAGAAAAAGAAAAAATGTTAGAAATGTGAAATCGTCAGGAAGTCACACACTTTGGAGATAACAGAAACACATAATCATTTTGCAAAAATTAGAAAAATGTTATGCAAACGCCATTGCAATGTTTCTGATTTGTTGCTGCTGCTCATGTCTCGTTTATGATTCACTCAGTCCATTTTATTATCTTTGTCAGGTTGCAGCAGCAGCCCACAACTAAACCACTTTGTAATTGTTAAATTTAATAAAACACTTTTCACCCTAAAACTACTTACGTCGTGATTAGAGAAGTACGCCGTCGTACTGTGCGGCGTCTGAAAGTGCACTCGAGGTGTCGGCTGGTTCTGTGGTTCTGCTGCTGCTGTGATGAAGCCACCGTTCATTGATGATACCTGAGCAAGTGACTGGCTAGTCAGAAGAGGCAGAGCAGGAGCAGGAGGAGGAAAGATAAAAGATGGACAAATTAGATGAGTGAGACTACTAAGCAAACAGTGGCGGCGACGACGACAACGTCCGTTGCTCTTTTGCTCTTCAGTGTGTTACCTTTTGCCGAGGTAGTCGAGGTATCCATTGCCTCCACCGCCATCATAAGCGGAATAGTTATTATTATGACCACCACGACTATCAGCGCCGTAGTACGGCAGTGGGCGCTCTGCAGCACCTTTGCCAGCAGAAGCACCTTCGTAGCTCAAGTCGGAGGCGATATTCATTGGCGATAATGGCTGCTCCTGCTGATGCTGTTGCTTGTCGTGGTGGTAGTCGAAACGATACCGAGTTGGCGGCACTTGGTTAGAGTTGTTGCTGCCGTTGCTGCCGTTCCCGTTGCTGTTGCTGTAGGCATAGCTAAGTGGGGAGAAAGAAGAAGAAGAACAATCAGAGAAAAGTGCGCATTTTACTGACTGCATAAAACTGCATCCTTTTAGACTGGCAGACAAACAGACAGACAGCTTTCTGACAGACAAAACTTCTTCTAAACTATTGAGTATGCAGCAGCTTTGTGGTGTATATTCAACCAATTAGGATCTGGAGTGCTGCTGCTGTCTAAGTGATGAGCACTATTTTCTATCTCTTTCTATTCATTCATTCAACTTGACAGGCACTTTTCCCCTTTCCCCTCCTCTTCAGTTAAACAGTACCTGTCCACGAGTGTCTGTGATGGCGGTGAAGAGGTTTTATCTGCAGAAAGAAGCGGCAGCGGCGGCAGTCGATACGATGACCCACCGTTTGTTGATGGTCGAACTTTATAGAACTTGGAGTCAGATCTGACGAGGAAGAAGGAGGAAAACAATGAAAAGGGATGGAAAAAGAAAACGACAAAGTGGCATCCATTAGAATGATGAAGTTAAATATGGACAGCTGAAGCAGGAGAGGAAGACATTGCTAATAATGGCAATGATGGTAATGGACAGACAGAACAGACAGCAGCAGTACTCACTCTACATTGGTGTACTTGATGTCTCTCTTCTCCAGCTCGGACAGGTGGGCGCTGTCCACCGGGTCGTGGGTGATGTACTTCTTCATCTCACTGGAGAGAAAGCCTCCATTGCTGGCTGAGCTGGAATGCGTGTTTCGAGGATGGCTTGAGGAAGTTGACCCGTTGACGAGAGACCTTGACTGGCCGCCGCCAATCCTTCCATTGCCCATCATCTCATCACCTCCTCCACCTCCGACACCGTAGTTGTAGGTGGTCAGATTGCGGACCACGGCACTGGCCGCCGTGGCCGCGTGCTTGGCCATTGGATGAGAATAGCCGTTTGAAGATATTTCTGGTCTCGGCAGACCTCCTCCTCCCTTCTTCTCCACCAGAGCGACGTCGTTCCAGGCGACCAGTTGCGGCTGCTCAGCCAGCTGGTGCCGGTGCTTCCGGTGCCGGTGTCGGCGCTTTCGACTAGAATCTGATTCAGTGCCACTATCTGCTGCCGCTGATGTGTCATGTCGACACTGAGACTTGGAGGTTGTTCGAGATCGAGAGGAGTGCCGAGAGGCTCGGGAGCACTTGCTCACTTCGCTTTCATTGTCCGAAAGATGACTTCGTCTGTGGTGATGATGATGGTGGTGGTGATGGGGATTGTGGTTGCCGTTAGAGGTGATATTTTGTTGCTGCTGTGGTGGACCACCTCCGTTTCGTTGCAGACTAAGCGAGGAGGTGTTCCGTTTCATGTGACTAATGTACGGCGTGCTGCCGGAGCCGTAGTCGTACCGAGAGACGAAGGCACTGCGAACGGAAAGCGGAGAGGCGCTGGCTGACTTCGAAAACAAACCTCTGCAAAAAAGTAAAATTTTAAACAATTTTTCAATTTTGTCTTAAATTGTTTACCTTTCATGCTTAGTGCCCATCATGCTCGTATCGTAGCAGGTAACGTGGTACGGACTGGTGGTGTACCGCGTCTGAGATCCATTGAAGTGTCCACCTGACTTCATCAGCGAGGGCGTCGAGTTGTGGCGAGACATACCACTGTTGTTAAATGCACTGTTTTCAAAGCCCCCACCTCCACCGGTCACTTCTCGTTTCATTAAGCTCATGTGTCCAGAGGTGTTCTCTGAGCCATCAGGCAGGCCCATTCGCTGGTACCGCCGACTGGGCACTCGAACCAGCATCGGTGCCGGACGTTGAGAGTTGGCTGTTGAAGCACCGCCGCCTCCATTGACTATTGAGCCACCGTTTTTAGCAGCTGAGCCGTTTTTGTTTAGTGTTCCGCCTCTTCGAGCGGTGCCATTGTTTGCAGCTGTTGACTGGCTAAGTTTGAAAAATTCCTGGTGCTCCTTGCAGCTGCGGTGAATCGCCTTGGAGGCCTCTTTACTGGCCATCTCAAAGCCGTAGGTGTTCTCTTCGCTCTGCATTTTTGTTGTTGTTGTTGTTGTAAAAGGAGTTTTATTACTTTGTTGTTGCTGCAGTCCGGTTGCTAAAAAAATGTTTACCTCCTTGTCGATGACTCGAATCATAAAGTACTTGCTCTTGCGCATTATTTTGACTATTCGAGGCCTGAAATAGAACGAGAGAAAAAGGATGCAATTGAAATAAAAGTTTTCTTTTTTGAAGTTCTCCTCTACACTTCAACTAACCAAAAGTAGTTGGCCACCTTGAGCTTGTTCTTAAGCACGATGATGCCGTGCGGACTGAGGCCGATGAAGTACTCGTTGGCGTCTTCTGCCTATATCAAGAAGATGATGTTTGTTTAGTTGGTTAGATAGATCAAAACAAAGAAGCGGAAGAGGAAGACTGTCTGATTAAATAGATGAGAATAGATGTGCCCTGATTTGAATCAATCCGTTCAATTGTGCCAATCAATTGTGCGCCTATTGCCTCTAATTAAACTACTGCCGACTAAACAAACAATAAAATCTTTTTTCCCCATTCCCTTCCTCAACTTCAACTCACAATGACTGGGTGCAGCTCACAGCCGTAGAGGTCGAGCCACTTGAGCCGCTCGAGGAACTGCATCTCCACGGCGGCCGGTATCTGCCCGATCAGCTGCTTGTGCAGGTCGCACACCTTGTGCTCCCAGTCCGCCGACTGGGCCACCGGGCCGCCGATCAGGCGAAACTCGGCGATGTAGCTGCTGCCGGCGCCGGTGGCGGTGGTGCCCTGGTGGTGCACGCGAGGATCAAAATCGCCCAGCTCGGCTAAAGGGGAAGAAGGGGAGAAAATAGATCAAGGTTAGCACAGGTAATAGCCATGATGAGGATGCTAATGACACCGCCGATTGATGATGACATTAGAGTGAGAGCGAGAGATGATGACAATCACCACCATCACCGAGTCACATCAATAACAATCAGAGTCAAAGAAAGCAACAGCACAACAACAACAACAGCCTAATGCTTACACTGAATGATAAAGGCGAGCAACTGTGCGGCGAGCTCATTAGTGACCGTCAGTCGGGACAGCTGGATGTCCTGCTTCAGCTGCAGGAAGAACTGGTACCTAAAAAGGGAAAGAAGGTAATCAGGACAACAATCAGAACAACTGAGACATTGGCAACAACAATCACAACAGCAGTGGTAAGTAGAGTATTTCAGACCACCAACACTACCATCACCACTACAATCATCATCCGAACCATCTTTATCACCATCTTTGAACAAAATAAATCAGCAGATCACTTACCTCGTCGTCTCCTCCAGCAGTTTGCAGGGATCAGAGGCGTAGAAGCGGACGCCAAAGTAGAAGGTGATCGGCACCTCGATGCCCTTCATCTGCTTGACGACCTTGTCGGTGGCGTCCAGCCAGCACTGGAAAATTTAGGAATGATTTTTTTGGTAAATAGTAGTTTCAAACTTTTTCAATAAACAAAAGAAATTACCGTGTAACCCTTGGGATTGACATATCGCAGACCAAAGTAGACCGTTTCAAGAAGGCCGAGGTGCTTGAAAACAATCTCCAGAATGTCCTGGCCGCGATGGGAACTCTGTGCAGAAAAGTAAATTGGTGAGTAATTGGAAGAGTTTAGAAGATTAGCGAATAAGTAGTAGCAACAACAGCAGCTTAATCGTGAAGTGCAATTGCACTGGGTAACTGAAAGAAAACTGCGTGTGCACGGACATCAATTAGCCGGTCAAGGTAAGTAAATCTACTACTACTTTTACCCTCTGCTTGCTCTAATTGCAGCCACCAAACGAAGCAGCGACTCATTTGTCAGGACACCACTACAGAAACAGCTCGGCAATTTACAATCTTAATCTCATCCTTGCACTGTGTATCTTCTTCTTTTCTCAGCCAGTGCAAAAAGCTGTGCTTTAGTTTGGAATGCAATAACAGCAACAGCAGCAGCTTCCCTTTGGCTAGCATGTAATTCAATAGCCATTGTCGAGTGCTCAACAGCAACAGTAGACACAATGTGTCTGCTAATTAGGAGTCAGCTAAGTTATGCTTCTTCCACGACTGCTACTACTTGCTAAAAATTGTGCTCTGATTTTTCACTAACTTTTCCTCTCTCGCTCTTTTTTCTCGGTAGCGGCGGCGGCGACAGAGTCTTGCTGGCGCACCTTAAAATTAGAGGCACAGTGGTTGAGTGAGAACATCGTCCCGACAACCACTGACTGAATAGTGTCCACAGGCAAAACTTGCCCTTGCTAACATTTAGTTCAGTTCAGCAGTTGGTGGTGGTGTCTATGGTAGTGATAATGTGCTCGGCAGATCATTTCGATTTCATTACTACCGCAGACTATGATGATGAGAAAGGGATCAGCAGCTGCAGCAGCAGCAGTCCTCCTTTTTAAAGTAGTAAGTAGATGATCTCATCACCTTTTGCTGCCAAATGGCCATAATTTGCGGCTGTGCAGCAGCCAGCCGTTAGCAATGCGCTCTGTGTGTGTATGTGATTGAGTGCGCCAAGCGAGCGTGTGTCACCCGATCAACGATCAAAGGAAGGAGTGAATGAATAGATGAATGGACAGCTCATGAATGGCATAAAAAGTCAATGAGAGTGAGAGGGAAAACCGATCGGCCAATGGCCACAAGCCATATGCGGTATGAGGAGATACTGAGAGTTATTGAGAACGATAGAAGAGAGATTGCCTGACTGACTGTCCACTCACTGACTGTGACTGACCAGTGAGTGATCGCTGCCACCACTGCCACCACGACGGCTACTCAAATATGCTCGGAAAATGGGGAACACTGCTCCTTCTTTACTTAACTTTGAATATCTATCTCTTCTTTTCCCCTTTCTCTGTCTCCTGTGTGTTCAATCTACTGTGTCTATCTCCCCCGCTCAACATCGACTATCTGATGAATTGAAAGTGAATGCAAATTAATTAGCAGCAGTAGTAGTCAGCAGCGGCAGCCAAACGAGGTGACAGCGCCTTTTTACTACTCCACCATTTAGTTTACTGTGCATTTAGTTAGCTTTTTTCAGCTCTCAGCTGCAGAAAAGCGCTCCAGTTTGTTGTTTCCCCTGATTTCTCTGCAGAAATTGCACTGATTTTTTTCCTCCCTCCTTCTACCACCTCCAAAATAGACGACCACGGCACCAATTAGATTTGTTGTTGTCTTATATAACGATCGCACCACACACACTTTCATAATTAATCACCGCAAAAATTGCCGCTCTACGAACTCGGGGCTTCTAGAAGAGGCCTTCTTCAGAAATTACTCGTAGAGTAGAGTGCTTTTCACTGTTCACTTAGAACTCCTCAAACATTTCTAGGAAACTCTGAGCTCCATCTTCTCCATAAGTGGAAGCGAGGGAAATTGAACAGCAAAAGAAGGAGCATTAGGAGCTGCCTACACCAGCAGCCGATTCGATCAAGCTTCGTTTGAAAGCTGAAACGCGCACTAAACTGAACGCGCACTAGTTGGCAGCAAATTGAAATAGTCGGCAGCAGATCGGTGCTGCTCAGTGCTATTCAAATGAAGCCATTCGAATACAGTCAAACTCTCAACAGCAGAAACGAGGAGATTGACGTTCAGCATCAGTGGCATCACTGTCGGACGACCACTACCACTACCATCGTTTGAGGCAGCAGCAGCAAACGAAGCAAATGAAGCGTGTCGAAACGATTGAACTGCGCAGCAATTGAGCCGGCGAACACGGCGACTGACACTTGTTTGGCTGTTCTGTTCCCTGTCCTCTTCTTCTTTCTTTTTTTCTTTTTCTTTTGATTTTTCCCACTGTGCACATACAGTAGTCGGTGTCATCTACCACCACCACAACATCGAAGACCACCATCACCATCACCATCAGCAGCAGCAGCATTTCGAACCCATCAAGAATGGTGCTCTTTTCAATGTCCGTCAATTGTCTCAGCCACTGCTGCTGTTTCTGCTGAATCAACCAACCAGCCAGGCAGTCTTGGCAATGCCAACAGACAGTGCTTGGCACTGAGACAGGCAATCACCTTCTTCTTTTCTTCTTCTTCTTTCAAAGAGGTCCAAAGAAGTGTTTTTCTGCACTGCACACAACCGAAGAACACCGGGCGGCATGAGAAAAAGAAGAGCAGACAACCAGCAGTTAGATCAACTGGAGAAGAGGAAAAGGTGATTGGAGAGCAGTACTGAAGAAAGGGGGGCGATGATGATGATGATGACGAAGACGAAGAGGGAGGAAAGATGACAAGTGCACTGATGGTGGTGGTGGTGGTGATGGTGCTAGGGTGATGATGCAATGTTCATCGAGTAAAAGAGAGAGACAGAGAAGAGAGAGAGACGGAAAATATTCTCACAGTCTCAAGTCGGGCGAGACTTCCACAACTGGGAAGGAGAGATCGCCTGATGACCGAGCTGCAGTGATAAGGCAAATATAACGACAACAACAACAGCAACGGCTGGCGGGGTATTATAAATAAACACACACATCAGCCAGTGCACAATGGACTTTAATAGGCTGATGTCACACACAGCCTGTCTGACTGACTAGGACCGGTGTGCCGCACCGGTAGGGAAAAAAGAAGAAATGAGCAAATGCAAATGAGCACACTGTTCAGTGGCCATTGACAAGCCAATCACGGGGCTGATGGTGATGCTGATGCTACGATGGCTGCTCAATTGCCCAGTACTAATTTGGAGGGAAGTGCAGAGAGAGAGAAGGAGAAGAGAGAAAATCGTCAGCGGCAGACAATGTTGTCCACCTACGAATCGCACAGAGAGCAGTGCGATCGATCATCGACGCATAATAAATCATTTATATCGATTTAATTGGGACAACGACGGATTTTGTTCGCTTCAGCTTCAGCCTCAGCTCCGCTGTCTCCTGTCGGTCACAGCAGTGACAGCGGCAAAGAAATAGTCCTCTCGACTTCTGCTCTGGACAACAATGGTGAGTCTTCAAAAAAAGTGTGCACACAGTGCAAACATGCAAAACAAGGACAGATCGGAACGGAACAGAAATTGTGCTGACCGCTGCGATTACGGTGGCGCACTTCAGCAGGTCGCAGACAGCTTAATATAACTCCAACAAAACTGCTTGAAACAGTGATTTTTGTGTCACTGTCAAGTGCGCACTGTACTGGTGTTCAGCAGTGCTGACACACACCAAAAAACAAAAAACAACATCAGAAAAACTCAGATTTGCTTGAAATCAGAGTTTGTTTCTGCTACAAAATACTAGCAATTTCTGAAAATTGTGTGACAATTTGAAGCAAATTAAAAGGGAAAAAACAGCAACTTAATTTTCCTGCGTTACTGTAACTTGCAATGACACTGTGTGGCAATCAGGCCAATTCACTGTTGCACTTTTTTGCCAGTACTAATTTGGAGAGAAGTAACAGAGAGATGAAGAGAGAGAAATCAGCAGAGGCAGACAATGTGTCCACTACGAATCGCACAGAGAGCGTGGATCGATCATCGACGCATAAAAACATTTATCGATTTAATTGGACAACGCGGATTTGTTCGCTTCAACTGACAATCAGCTGTCTCCTGTCGTCACAGCAGTGACAGCGGCAAGAAATAGTCTCTCGACTCGCCTGGACAACAATGGAGCTTCAAAAAAAGTGTAACACATGAAAATCAAACAGACACGACGGAAGATGCTGCCTGCGATTAGTGGCGAACTCAGCATGCAGAAGCTTAATATATCAAACTGCTTGAACGTGATTTGGACTGTCAACTGCAACGTGTTCACATGCGAAGACAACTTGCAAGCGTGTGAGCTTGCTGGGTGCATTGAACCAAAAAAGGGAAAACACTTATTTTCACTCATTCTGTAATGCAATGTTTGCTGGCTACACTGCACGATTTCTACAATTTGAAGCAAATAAAGCACAGCACTAATTCGCTATGTAAGACAGAGGGGCAAACAGCAACAGATTAATTAAATATAAGCAAAGAACACAGACAGCACACACAAGAAGAGTCAACAAGAGAAAGATAATGGTAACAAAAACTGCAGACGAGTTCCACTGAATCTAAATACAAAGAAGAGAGGACATCAGACGGAGTGCTGCAGGTGAACGAAGCAATGGCACTCAAGTAGATGCTGCCGAGTCAAGAAATAACCCAGCTATCAAAGAAATCGAGACGCAAAATTGCACAGATAAATGATTAGATGCGGCCACACAGGACACTCGACAAACAGATCAAGAAAACTGGCGATGCGGCGCGAACAAAAACATAGACAGGAGTCAGACAGACGTTGCTAATCACTGATAGACAGGCGGTTGGCACCGAAGATGAGGAAAAACAGCAAAAGAAGAAGATCGGAAGAATGCACAGGAAAGAATGGGATGCCACTCAACTAGACGGAGAACGTCGGACAGACTTCGACAGCGAAGCAGTAACAGCAAGGTGAGGTGGACCAGAGAGTAAACCATACGAAAAGATGATACGAACATTGCCCACTGTGAGACTCGGACACAACAGGTGAAATGGTTGAGAGAGAAGAGGCAAGAGTGAACACGAATACAACATCTTCTGTCTTCACTCACTCGACTAGTAGCCTTCAGAAGGTGTGGTCTGTGAAGAGAGAGAAGGCAAGAGCTGAAGTCTGTTTTGCTTGTGTATCTGTTCACCCGTCATAGCCGGAAAGACCAGGACAAGAGTGAAGCAGAGAGAGAGAAGGTGAGAGCGTTGGGTGGATGGTTCACCGTAGAGGAGAGAGAGAGAGAGAGAGAGGAGAGAGAGAGAGAAGGAGAGAGAGAGAGAGAGAGAGAGAGAAGTCACATCCACTTAATAACAGTCCAAATGACTAAAGATCAAATGTGGAGAGAAAGAAACACCGTTTGATTTGCCAAATTACAGGTAACTCGCGCGACCAACAGCAGCGGCGGCGGCGGCGGCGGTGGCAATTGCATCTTGCAATTGGTGATGAGCGTAAGCTGCTGTCAATTTGCCAGGGCTGCTACTCCGGCAGCTCAACAAAAGCGGGAAAGAGAACTTGCGGGGGAGAACTAAATGATGAAGAGCTGGCTGCATCCATCCATCCGGGAGTAAGCAAGAAAAAGAGAGGGAAAAGAGGGAGAATTTATGAGCTCAGGAGGTCACAGGTGATGCCGGTGGATGCACGAGAAAGCATCGGCAGCACTGTGAATCCCCTGGCTTTCTTTTCTTTTCCTCTCTTCCTTTCTTCTTCGAATCGAGAGTCGATTGGCAGTGATCGAAATGCGGCTGCCGTTGCCGTTGTTGGACTGCATTGTGGCCATACTGTTTGCCACTGCTGATTCGTGATGATTGGAAAATGGTGCTGCTGCTGTTGATGCAGAGAGCAAGTCACGCTTCAAGCGAAGAGGATCGAGTTAACTAAAAACAGTCCAATGGTTCGAGTGAGTTTGAACACAGAGTGCGCGGGCAGGTAACCAGGTAGTGCTGCTGCTGCTGCTGCTTCAACAATGGAGTCCATCGTCGTCGTCGGTAAGCAGCTACATATTGTGTGCTGTAACGATGATGATGGTGGTGATGGTAGTTCAACAGCAACAACAACAGCTGATGATGATGATGATTCAGTCGGGTAATGATGACCACGGTGGTGGTGGTAGTAGAGACTGTGATGATGATTCTCAATGGCAGACAAATGGAGAAAGAGAAAGAGCAATGATTTGTACTCTGGTGCACCTCAGCTACCTTCCAACGTTGAACACTCGTTGTTGATAATTGCTTCTTATCCTTTTCCTCATTCTTTCTTCATTTTGAAACAAACAGTGCGTTTTTGAGTCTGTAAAGTTTGTAAAGTTGACGAGTCAGATCCGATTTCAAGGATTTCGTTAAAGATGGAGATAAGAAAAGCTAGTGGCGATTGAGTTATTTTCTTTTCTTCAAACAAAAAGTCAAGTTCAGCTGCGGAGGCGGCACTGAATGCGGCATCTAGTGGATGTTTTCCAGACGGTGGCCTGGCCAATGATTGCTTGTGGTGATTGGAAAGAAAAGGCGATAACAAGCTTTTAAAATAAAAGTTAAGTACTTTTGAAGGTGTAAAGAGCAAAAGTCATTAACTTTAAAAAGTAGCAACAAATAAACAGAAAAAGGTCGCTATTAAACTAGAAGCTAGAAGTGTGTGCTAATTAGCCAAAGTACTGCCATTTAATCAACGGTAGAAACTAAAGAGAAGACAACATAAACTGAAACAAAAAACAAAAATGAACCGACCCTTCTTTTTCCTCAAACTCATAAACACTTTCTCACTATTTTAGTAGTGGGTGACCAGGTGGTGGCAACAGAGTGGTCGACAGAGGAGCTGTGCTTAAGCTTGGACAACCGAAAAAAGCGGGCAAGGGAGGGAAAACGACACTTTTACCACGGCGATGACAGCACCAACAATTTAGTGGGTCGTTCTAGATCGTCGTTGCTGCTGTTGCTGCTGCTGCAAATCATGTACACAGCTCTCTTTCCCTCCCTGAATCTCCCAATCAATTGGCCTAATGGAGACAGAGAAAGTGGCACTAAATAGTGGATCGTTGGATCGCTCGCCCCAGACAGACAGACACATTTGCATCTCCGTTCCCGTTTGGTTCAGTTCAGGCTGCTCGCTAATGAGATGCGCCAGTGCATTTGCTGTTCACTGGATATTCTCGTTCAATTCTGTTGCAGCAGCAGCACTTGCACTTCAGAGAGTTTAGGGGCACTAGTGTGGTTTGTCGATGAGCCTCACATCATCACCCGAATCATCTGATGGGGTGCACAAGTGCACCACTGTGTTAGCAAGGAAAGCAGCAGAAAGCCATAAAGTCGCTTTTCTGCTTGTCAAACTTGTCCGACTCTGTCTGTGTGTGTTCGAGTGAGCAAGTGCTCACCACCATTTCATGCATTTTAGCATCTCAGAGAGATTAGTGCATAAAAGTGTCAACGAGACAGACAAAGTGTGTAAGTGTTACTGCCAGCCAAATATCGACAGATGTGGTGATGAAATGGGGCAGCAGTAGTGTTGCCAGTGCCTAATCCGCTCTCCCACTTTGCACCACCAGCAGCTATTATTCGACTTGATTAAACACTTTACAGCGAGTCATTTGCACAACACACACAGTCAAAATGAGACACCGAGACCGAGCCTGCCGAGACCGGCTCGCTGGGCACGCGTCCATCATTTGCTGCCTGCCTGCCTTCTGACACTCGTGTGCTGCCTTTCCAGGACTCAGTCTCCTCTCGTTGACTCTGGTGACAGCGTCAGACAGACAGACACTGGCTGGCTATGGATTCAAATGGATTCAATTGTGCGCGAGACCACTTCTCTCGAGCAAAGGCACTGTCTGTCTGTCTGTGTGCGGCAGGTCCCGCACCACGGCTGCTGTTTTGTCGTTCCGCTTGCGCTAATAGCTCCTCTTCAAAGCAAGAGAAGAAGAAAGAAAGGAAAGAGAGGACAGAACAGACGTGCTGTTGGTGCTGCTGGTGATCCACACTGGGATCCACACACTCACTAAAATGTATCGATGTGTTGACGTCTCTGCTTGTCTGCTGCTGCTGAAGTCCCCTGACAGTTTGGCCACTGCTTTCCCTTTTTTCCTCTTTCCTCAGCGGACCAATTGAGACCCCTCAGCAGCAGCGCCGTTGTCGATGCAGACGCATCTCATCGATTGTGTAATTCTTTCTTCCTTCTAATGAAATAATTTGTCTTCCCAGGCTGCTGCCTCCTAGCAGGCAGGCAGGCGCCAGGAAAAAGCCGAAACGGCTTCAGCACTCTCTAATTCAATTAGCATTGTGGGCACTCTCCCACCAACGCCTGCTGGCCAAGTTTAAACTGCTCTGGCGATAAAAACTGTCTTTTCGGGTGCTCTTGAATTAGCATTTAGTAGTGGTGGTCTTTTTTACCAAAAAGTACTACCACCTGCCCAGAGGGCTGTTTGCTAATCTACTCAAAAGAGTGCTTTTTCAACAACAACAACAACAACGGCAGCACCGGAACAAGCAATTGAGGAAAAAACAGTAAAGTCAATAGTGTCTGGAGGTGCCCGGAAGGCAAACTAGAGCAGTTTTTCCTTCTACTTCTCTTTATTCTCTTTATTCAAGTTGACAATTGTGCACTTGACTGCTTAATCATCCGGTTGATGGTGGTGGTGGTGGTAATTCCTCTACAAATGGCCGCTAATCTACCAATGCACAACAAGGTTTCCTAAAGATCATCTAGATCCAGTCTGTCTGTTTCAATTAAAATGGATGACAATTGACAGCAGCAACAGCAGCAGCAGCAGCTTTTAGTCAGCTGACAGTTTAATGGAAAAATAGTCAAAAAATTCAACTTTTCTCATAAAAGTGCAAAGTGTTTTAGGAGAAAAAAGTACTGCACCCAAAAAAACAAAACTTTGTCAACACACTACCAAACACACCAAACCAATAACAAAAAATAATATTTCAGATCTAAGAGCACACACACAGACAGAGAGAAAGTCAAATAGTAAATAATCTTCAAACTTCTTTAGTCCCTCTTTTTCTTTCCCTCAGCAGCCATAAAAATGACCAGAAAGAAAACCAAAAAAACTGTAGTTTGAGCGAAAACATCAAGAAGAAGAAGAAAACAGCCTTTTATTGTTTGTTGGCCAACACACACACACACAGGCAGCACACTGTCCTGATCATCAAGAGGACCACCATCACTCTTGGACCGAGTGTGTGTTCATTTCACTTGACTCTGCAACCACCACCACCACCAAACACACTTCAATGCAAAGTGTTTGCCCAGTGAGACTGTTCCCCTTTTCGCTTTTTCCCTCCTTCCTTCGTTTGGTTACAATTTCCTTTCCCCGTTTCCTTTCGACACTTGCTTACCACACTAGAGAACACACAAACTGAGAGAACTGAAAGCGACTAGAGACCAGAGAGAAAGAAGCAGAAGCACCAGCAACACCAGCCCACTTTGCACTGTCTTACAAGGCGGACAGGCACCGGAGAGGAGGCGTGGTGAATAGCTCTGGTAGCCACTACAGTACTACTACTACCAGGCAATGCAATGCAATGGCACACTCTGTCACACTGTGTCTGTTCCTGGATCGATCCAGAACAGAGAAGAGAGAAGAGCTGGCCAGCTATTCGGCGGCGCATGGACAGAACTGGTGTGCTAACACTGCTTTAGCTGATGCTGCTGCTGCTGCCGATACACTGCAGTGTGTGAGGGCATGAATGAAATGAGTGGAAGGGAAGGAAATTCTACGATTCAATGGAAGGTACAATGAAATAGAGAGAAGAGACAACACACTTTCCCAAACGCACACAAACAGGCATGCACTACTACTTCACTGATTCACACGTGTTCAGCACTTTGACAGGGAAGCAGCAGCGGTAGCAACAGCAGCAGCGTCGGCAAATCTCTTCAACTACCTCAATCAGAATCTCAAAGAATCTCACCTGTCCCACTTCCTTCCGGGGCTGGTCAGTGGTCAGTGCAATCCAATACACAATCTCACAAGCTTATATTCTTGGTGGTCGTCGTTGTCGTCTACGTGCCTTAATCGTGTATGCAAGCCAGGCTAGCATTTTTATCGCTTTTATCGCAATCTATCAAAATCTATTGTTTTTTTCAACATCTGCTCACCTACTTTTTTAAAAATTCAACTCTCATAAAAGCATCAAATAACTAGAAAATCAGCATTTCTGCAAACCATTTTCTATCAACGTGATGAGTTCTGGGAGACACCAGAATCACACATCTCTACTTGATCATCATCATCATTTTCATAATCATTATTGTCACCATCACAATCACCATCTGCACATCTTCAAATTAAATCACTTTCCTCAGCATTTTCAACCTTTTTTCAGCACTTCTCAGCACCTCCGAAATCCTTATATCTTTTTGACCTCAGATCAGCACTAGCACCACCTTCCACCACGGCAGCACTACTTGCAATGAAAATGGAGGACCACGTCTTCCCGGCGGCGCTGGCGGCCAATAAAGTCATCCAAGGTAAAAATCTATTGTTTGTCTATTGTTCACATTTCCTTTCAAATAAAGAAAGTATATCATTTTAAATGAAAAGTACCTCTTTAGCATTACAATAGAGATCCATTTTTGAATACCACTAACCGTAATCATCCTCCACTGTTTTCAGTTGTAGCTAAATGCTAAACAGAGTAAAAGAGAAGGGGGCATTGTTTGTACTGCCGAGTTGTTACCTAACTCTTGGCTGCCAGCATAGAGGCTGCAGACAGCGGACGGTCCAGTGTCCATCACCACTACCACCACCGCCAGCAGCACCAAAAGTCAGGTTGCTAGGGATAATCGACACAATGCACAATACACAATAAACACACACACACAAATAAAAATAGAAAATGGAAGCACTCCACTTCATACTCCACACAAACACACACAGACAAATAAAAGTGATCCCCAGACCTCTCTCTCTCGTTTTTCCACATTGCACAATTCCTGGTAAGGTGATCCTTGTTTGCGGCTGCTGTTGTGGCAGCCCGGTTCGCCGACCACTGTTCTATATTTACAAATGCCCAGTAGTGTCCACTTTCAACGGCGTTTGTTCAGTAAGCAGCAGCAGCAGTAGCAGTCAATCTAATAGCTTTAGTCTACCTTTTTTTGTTATTAACTAATAAGTAGCAGTACCTTCTTCTCCTTTTTTCTTTTACTAAGAACAATTTGAAAAGGGGAGATAGCAAAGAGCAAACATAATTCCACCACAATTTTACCAGTAAAAACAGGAGCTCAGATGTGGACATTAGTGGCAGTAGTGCAACGAAGATTTGTTGGCAGATTGCTGCTAAGAATCAATTTGCTCGGTGCACTTTTTTCAGTGTCTAGAACTCACTGAGGGCACGCAAGGACTTGAAGGTTGAGAACAAACCTAAAAAATGCACTGATAATAATTTGTCCAAGGTTTTAGCACTGTCTACTATTGTCCAAGCTCCCAAATTGATAGTCAGACGATGGGAGAACTACTCACCGACACTTGAAAACACTTCCAAACTCGTGCCACGACCTCTGCTCTGATCAGCTCAGTGTACACCTGCTCGCTTACCAGTGTCACAAGTGAAAGTGAAAACGAGAGAGATTGAGAGAAAGCAGCAGTCATCAAGACTGACTTGACTTTGTCCCTTTGGTCTTAGTAAATGCGCTGCGTGCCAGTGAGCCATGTGCCGTCAAAGTGCAAGTGAGGTTTAATGGACAGAAACAGCAGCAGCACACGCTCTTACATTCAATTTGCCAGGGTCCCCTCCACTGTCTGTCATTTTGGAAGCTGTAGTATTTGTCTAACAGAGAGCGCCCACTCGCTGCATTTACCTGCTATGTTTTTTAATGGACAGTCAAATGGGCCTGCTGCTGGTGCTGGGTCGAGTGTCGAGGCACGTGCCACCAGGCCGAACTGAACTGAACTCTGAAGTCTCTCTCCTCCTTCGAATCGCACGTTCTCCAGTGTTGTGTTGGCACAAAATGAACAGGCGGCCATGACCAAGCAACAAACACACGTGTCTTTGGTGCTGGTGCAGCCACTTGCAGCCAAACACCACCACCAGAACTTCAGAGTGGTGATCAGAGAAGAAGGCAGGAGACAGCAGTTTGGAAAACGCCGGCAAACGACCACCAGACGATTGAAGAAGGAGGAGAAGGAGAAAAGAACATTTGTTCCAATGGTTTGAGCCCTGGTGCAAAACTCCCTCTCTCTCTCTTTCTCTAATATTTGCACACTAATCTCGCAATCAGTCAGTCAATTGAGCAGTGGCACAAATTTGACAGGAGTTGGCAGTCGAACGCAGTTGACAATTTGCAGTGTCTTGTCGTTGACGTCGTCGTCCTTTTGGACGTCGCCTGTCTACTTGATCTACTTAGACTCACTTTCACTTTCACTTTTCCTGATCCACTTGAGAGTCGGGCAGACCGAATTAGCAAGCAGCAGCAGGCGGCAGCAAGTTGATGTTTGATCTTGTTAACGTTTGCTCTGCATTTGTTGTTGTTGTTGTTGTCATGCTGCTGCTCAGGTCAAACCAGTCAGTCAGTCAGTCTGTTAGTTCAGGTCAATGGCTGCTAAATCGCCCGATTTCAATTTGAGGCATTTGACCAAGCGTTTGTGCACTGATGACATTCAGCCAGCTACCCTCTCCCTCTCTCTCTGTTCACCCTTTTCCATTTGACTGCAATCTAATAGCAGTGGCTTAATTCAATTTATTCTCCATTAACCCCTTTTGCTGCAGTGCACCACTGACGCTAAAGTGCACCACCGATCAGCTAGATTGAGCCTAAAGTCAATTTGATGCCGGTGCTCTTGTTGTCATTGTTGAGTCTTGTCTGCACTTGTCTGCAACATGAACGTGCACAAAACTGCTGCTGCTAATTTGTGTGACATGGATTCCACTAAATAAGAGATGCTTGAAAGGGACACTGACCACAAAACCGGTCAGAGCACGGAAAACTTTCCGCATGTAGCTAGCTGTTCAAATGTCAGCAGATTGAGTTTCACCCAAACAGTCAAAGTCCTCTTCTGATGCTGCATCATTTTTCCTCTCCACAAGATTTCAGTCCTCACTTTCAAATCTCCAATCTCTCTCTCACTTTCTTTTCAGCCTCACTCTATAGCAATGCTCTCTCGGTAATGATGGCGTCGACCTAACGGGTCTCCATCGTCGCCGTCCTTTGCCTAAGCATTTGAACCAGCATCTCACTCTCTCTCACTCTCTCCCTTTCTTGACTCTATAAACCAGTAGTAGAGTAGTACCAGTTCCAAGTAAATTCTACTTTTTTTATTTCTTCAAAACAGTGTGTGGGCTCAGTAGAGAATCAGTTGTGCAGCAAAACAATAGTCAACTTTGGCCACCACTACTAAGTTCTACCGTTTGGTCGTTCAATGAGCGAGCTGAAAGAAATTCATCAGTTTGTACCCAGACTGAACTGAGCGATGAAAAGAAGAGAATTTGCTTCACTGAATTGGTAAGCAGTGGTTTTGTGGTGGTAGTAGACAGAAAAGCTGATCAGCTACCACCGACTCTGACAGCTTTCAATTCACTGCGATTCACTCACTTTCTTTCTCTCTGTGTTCGATTCAGTGATTTGCAGATGCGCTTAGCTGCAGTGGTGTAAAGAGGGAGAAAGCCCGAGTTTAGCTTTCCTAGCTTTTGTGGCTGCTCTGGAACAGAAAATCTCGTCTGCCCAGTTTGACTTCAATTCAAAGCAGCATCAGCATCAGCAGCAGCCAGTCATCTGCTTGTCTTATTGTCTGCTCTATTTGAATTCACGTTCTCATTGAAAGAGAGAGAAAGCACACTTCTCCGATTTGGTCGCCATATTTTGTCGACTGCATAGCCCCGTTCAATAGCAGTTCAATAGATTCTATTCATAATTATTCCTGCTTTCTGTCGACTCGGCTCGGTGTCTTCTTTTACACAAATTACAGTCCTCAGTTCCCTATTTACCGGTGCACTTGCATTCAAAGTCGAGTTGTCAGGCTGCTGCTGCAACACCAGCATTATCATCCTAAAGCTGCCGACAGAGAACTGTTTAATAGAATTGCCAATTGGAGCACTGAGCTATCCTCTGAGCACCAGAATCGTAAGCCGTTGAGCTGTTAACGGG
Source organism: Tyrophagus putrescentiae (assembly GCA_024499935.1). Taxonomy (NCBI): domain Eukaryota; kingdom Metazoa; phylum Arthropoda; class Arachnida; order Sarcoptiformes; family Acaridae; genus Tyrophagus; species Tyrophagus putrescentiae. The sequence continues at coordinate 10,837,302 of JAMZRA010000002.1, read as the reverse complement.
CGCTCGGGAAGCAAATCTTCTTATCCTAGCTTGTGTCGTGCACGAAGTAGACAGGCGACAAGAGGGCAAAAGCGAGATGTCTTAATCGCTCAAAGGAGCCGAACGGCGGAATTTGCAGTTCAACGGGAGTTTGAACTGTCTAGTAGAACAGCACAACAACTCGCTGGTGGGTTGTTTGGGCGTGAGGGCCAAGTCAGCAGCAACAACAGCAGCAGCAGAAAAAGAAATTACAGCACAACAAACCCGTCTGGTTTGTTTTTCTCTTTCTCTTTGCTTAATAATTGATAATCTCTTTTGAACCCGGTTGCCGCCGTTTCTGGTCCCTGGTCGACTGTTTGTCGCCTATTTTATTTTCTTTCTGTTTTTTGCATCCAGGTTTAATGAGGTACTTGGTAGTTGAGATCTGAGCGCTGTTGGTGTTGTTTATTCTCTTAACACTTGCATTTAAAGACGAGTCTGTTCCTAAAGTGTACTTTTTAGTTTGCTTATTTAGTTTTTAAGTTGAAGCCTCATCATCCCTTCACATTTCCTCAAAATTGCTTCAAATCTCAATTCAGCATTCGCTGCTGCTGATGATGATGATGCTCAGTCAAATTTTCTTTTTAAGCTTTTCCCTTTTTTGCTTGCTTACAAACTTCGCTACGCTGCCCTCTTTTTGTTTTGTACTTTTTTGCCTGAGTGAATAGAGAAGCATAGAGGCAAAAGTAAAGACTAGGAATAAAGACTGGAGAAAAGAAAAAAGAAAGAATATTCTCTTGGTAATAGCGCTGGACTGCTGCTGCTCTGACTTTTTCTCTCTTTCTTTCTCGAATTGCAGAATCGAGTGTGTGCTCTGGCAGTGGTAGTAGCAGTGGTGGTGGCAACAGCGAGAGTGAGAGAAGCCAGGTCCGATTTAATCATGTTAAAATGCTTTTACTCAAATTATTTTCCCTCTCTCTGACTGCCACTTTTTGCCAGTTGCACCATTCTCAATCTCGTGTGCTTGTGTGTGTTTGTACCGTGCTGCTGCTGCTGTTGCTGCAACCGCTGCTGTGTCAATCTTTCATATAGCCCGACTCTTTTCCGAGACCCTCTCTCACTTTCTCACTCACCAAATACACAGACCAGAAAGTGTACCAGGGAGTCGGGGGCACCACCAGCACCACCAAACACTGAACAGTCCAACTCCACCCAGTCTGAAGAAGCACTCACTGCGTGTTGCCGACTGACTGCTGACTGATTCTGCCATTCTGTGTGTGTATGTGTTTCATTTGCGTGTCAGAATCGCTGGTTTGCCGTTGCTGATCACACTGTCCTTTTCTCTTCCTTTTCTTCGGCACTCGATCACAGCCTGCTGCTGCCTATAGCTAGGGCGCCAGTTTCAGAGCGTGCAGCCACATCACTCATCTGCTTGGCGAACACAAATGTCGTGTCGAATCGTGGTTTGGTTGTGATACAGGTTATTCTTTCCTTGCGGCACGACAACCGGCTCCAAAAAGAGGGAGAGAGAAGCCACTGACTCATCTGCTTCGACACAATAGTCCCCATCGTGTTGTGGAAAAAGTAGAGAGGACATGATTCTCACGCAAGGCTCGAAAAGAGAGGAAACATTTGATTCCTCACTCTCCGTCAATAAGCAACGGTGTCTTTAGCAGAAAAAAAGAAGAGGAGGAGATGATTCCAGCGGGAGGTCTGCGGAAATGTGCAACATTTGGTTGTGCGCAACTGTGCTGCCAGTCCGCCGCCTGAAGCTAAGTGAACATCAGCCTCATCTTTAAGCAACAGCAAAAGGATCACTCAATAATTGAGGGAGCACTTTGAGTGGTGCTGCCTCAGGCAGCACCGGCGCGGTTCACTGCGTCATAGAATCTTGCCACTCAATAGTGTGTGCCTGTGCTCCTTTCCTCTTCTCTGCCGTGAGCAGTTTTAGTCCGGTGTCTTTGCGAAAAGAAGAACCCATTTGTTCTAGCACAGCGAATGGCCACAATGAAAGAACACGAGCAGACGACGGAGTGACTTCGCGCACTCATAATGACCCAAGGCAGTTTCAACTCGTGGAAGCACTTGCGTGCTCAACTGTGTGCTCATTGCGTACTTGTATTCAGCTGCGCTATGTATCGCAGCCTGGTGACGAATGTGTCCTGCTCTGGATTCTTTCGCCGAAGTAAGGAGATTTTCGGTTGCTAGCAAGCATGCAAAACCAGACTAACTAAAAGAAGAGGAACGTGCGACTTGACCGAAGGTCGCTGCAACGTCAGTTGTAATTTGACCGTTCTTTTACTCTGGTCATGGTTGGTTGTAACTAAAGCAGTGGTGCGATGATAGTCCCTCTACTGGTAGTTCACTGTTGCGATTGTCTGATGTGGTGGATAATGGAATAAAAACTACTGCGCTGTGCAGACATGAAGGGCAGACCAGAAGTGCTACAGAAACAAGTCATTTTACGTGCAGCCCGCCAAGTGTCTTGTACTCGTGTGCATGCTTTGGGTTGTAAAAGAGTGGATCAGTAGTGAGCCGCATGCACTAGAATTGCATAAGGTGTAGTAGTGACGTGGAAGGACAGTAAGTAAAACTGCATGCTGCACTCTGAACACCGACACCAGATGCACAAGCTACAGAAAAGTCTATTTTTATCGTCTTAGCAGCCATGCCATGGTTTGGTTGTACGGTGCGTGCACTGAGCCCGCTGCTATAGTTTCAAAAACGAGGGAGTAAGTAGTGAAGAGTAAAACTGCAGTGCATCCTGAATCACCACACACCACACACGCGACAGTAAGGAGCAAAATATTTTACTGCTTGCCACCTTAGTTACTGCTGCCTGTTGACTGAGCCTATGTGTTTCACGAGGACAAAATGTGTGTGTCATAAAATACCAACAACACACACAACACGGCGACCATTAGAGGATGGCACAAAACAGAGCATTGCTTGCATTTTATCTCCGCCTGCACTAGCTGTGTGCTCACTGAAGTGAACCATTTTGCTCATAGTCACACACACACATACACACAGACAAACCGATTCAGAAACCTAGACACATAGACAGAGCCAAAAACTCATACTCCGACACTGTGCACGCACAAATTAATGATCGGATGATCAGGCAGTCGAAAAAGAAAAAAGAAGAAAAACGCAGGCACATTCAGCTAGTCAGTCAGTGAGGCACTACCAGCACTTGCACTGAATTGACGCAGCAGTAAAGGCGATGTCTGTACAATTAATCATTTATGGCGAGATTGTCTGGTACTGCTGCTAATAGTAACTAGTAGTGCACTAAACTGAACTGTGCGGCAATCAAAGCAAAGCTCAAACCTTTAGCAAACGACTGACCAGACACTTTTTTATTGCCGCCACCAGCACTAGCTTGTTGTGGTCACTAGCAAATCAGACATCATCATCACCACTTTCTGGTGGTGGTGGTTCTGCTGATTTGTCGTCAATTTTCGGCTGGCTAATTGAAATGTGCAAACGCTGGCGTTGTTGATGATATTGTTGCCGCTGCACCTAATGACACAAAGCGGTCTGCGGTTTACCGCAAGGGAAACACACAACACTCAAGCTAAATTGGCTGCAATTGAGGCAAACCAATGACTTACTTACCTTTTAGTCTTCCTGTAGTAGTTGGAACAGTTGAGTCGTTTGCTTGTTGATAGTCGAGTGAAGATAAGATTGACAAGGGACAAAAAGGCAAAAGAGAATGAAAGAGTAAGCACTTTCTTATCAGCAGAAATCAGGCAGTGTGTTTTCTCTGTCTGTGGTGAAAATAGAAGAAAGGTGTGCCCCGGTGTGAATAGACAAACAAAGGAGATGCCTTATGAAACTGTTACCATTTGAGACAAAGAGAGAATGAAGTATGATACCATGAGATTCTGCTGAAGATTGTGCCCCCAACTGACTGCTCAATCTGTATTCATTCATTCTTTTTCCTTTTTTTCTATTCATCCTTTAGACTCACTGCCGCGATGCAGCGGCTGCGAGGGCATCATCTTCGATCGCTTCATCCTCAAGCTCGGTCAGAATGAGAATGAAAGGCACACGTGCTGGCACTCGGGCTGTCTGGTGTGCTCCGACTGCAACGTCGGCCTCACCGTCAAGTGCTACATGAAGAACGGCCAGCCATACTGCAAGGATGACTTCTACAAGCGCTTCGCCAAGACGAGATGTGCCAACTGTGAACTGGGTAAGTGCTGAAGTGGTGCTGCTGGTAAACAAGTGATCTCTATTCACTTGCTGAACATTATACATTTGGGTCATTGAACACGCTTTGTATTTTTTTTGTTTTGCTTACACTTTTCCATTCACACAGGCATCGCACCGACGGCCATCGTGAGGCGAGCCCAGGAGAACGTCTATCACTTGCACTGCTTCAACTGTATCCTCTGCAAGCGGGCGCTGAACACAGGCAGGTGGCTTTGTTTTCACTTCTAGTTCAGCTTTTTTACATTTGTAGCTTTTGAAGTTGCTTACTTCCCAGTTTTAGCGGCTTTAGAGTTAGCTCGTTTTGTTTCCTTTTTTCGTAGTCAGTCACTCGTGCCTAATTGATCACTCTCTAATTGATTGCCATTACCATTTTTTGCTGCCACTTCTACCACTACCACAGGCGATGAGTTCTACCTGATGGAAGACAATAAGCTGGTCTGCAAATCTGACTTTGAGTCTGCCAAGCAGAGAGGTCAGTACCGGGAAATGAAAAAAAAATAAAACTTTATTAAACCACTTTTGCTTTTTCGCTTCCGTTTAGAATCTTCCTCAAAACGACCGCGAACGACCATCACCGCAAAACAGCTGGAAACGTTAAAAATCGCTTACAACAATTCGCCCAAGCCGGCGCGGCACATCAGAGAGCAGCTGAGCCACGACACTGGCCTCGACATGAGAGTGGTGCAGGTAATCGAACAAAATCAAAGCAGAACTAAAGCAGCTGCTGAAGATAATCTCAAGCACACATTTACTAACAGTTCCCAAACTCACTTTCCACTTTTAGGTGTGGTTCCAGAACCGCCGGGCAAAGGAGAAACGCCTGAAGAAGGACGCCCACTCGAGCAAGTCGCCCAACTCCTCCAACTCCCTCTCCACCTCGCACCTGTCCCCGGGCGGCACCGCCCACCCCAGTTCGCCCTCCAGCTCGAGGTGGTCCGGCAATGGAAACGGCCTGTCGCTGGACACCATGCCCGCTTCCAACGCCTCCTCGACGCTGCTCGCCAATGAGACCTCCACCTCATGTTCCAGCTGGTTCGATGACGCAATCATCGATGAGGAGAGCGATGATGAGGGTGATGATGACGACGCCGATGACAGTGTCGTCTACTAGGGGGGGGGGGACTAGTGGGGAAACTTTTTTCCGGTGCAATCTTGATCATCAATTTCATTATCATCATCTCCTTTTCCAAAGCTCATTTCGGCCGCTGGTGCACATAAACACAAACCCTCTTTTGTTGTTGTCAATATTGTCGACTGTACAGATCTGAACTTCAGCAGTCTGAAACGAAACCAAAAACACACTCCTTTCCCTTTTTCTAGTCATTTGTACACATTTCTTCAGCAATTTTGACTTATGGACTCAATCTCACTCATTCATTCATTCACTCACTCACTGGCATGATCTCATCGTTGTCGCAGTAGTTTTTTTCTCCTTTTCATCTTGAACAAGACGAACTCATCACATTTTTTGAACTAAAAAGCACAATAAAGAACCATCTTTTTGATCGTTTTTGAACGAATTGAACACGTCAGCAGTGCAAAAACAAAACAAAACAATCAGTAGTCGCCACCAAATCAATCGATGGGAACGGAGGAAAACAAATAGGTGTCCCAATGCTGCTGCTTCAAAAGGAAAGAACCAACATTTGCACTTGAATGGAGCGACAAATTGGCCAGACGCACACACACACTAGCACACATTTAGCTGATCAGGATGATGATCTCTCTCTTTCTCCTCCTCTTTCTCTCGATCTTTTTAACTTTTTTTTCTCTTTCACCGGCTCCTCTCTTCACCCCTAAGTAAAAGACAATAGCCAGTAGCACTAGAGAGTGCAATCATGCAAATGCACGAGCTTCTACTCCAAATTAGATTAATCGGCGGCGTCCTCTTCATCATCATCGTCTTCTCCTTCTTCTTCAAGTCGTCCACAGCTATGAGGTGCTCATAAGTGCACACCGAGAGCAGCCACTTTCCACGCTTCGACAACTCCGATGGTCCAACAGCTTCTGCTGTACCTTTTGAGCTACTCCTGAGAATAGCTGCCGCTGCTGCTTCATGGCAATTAACGGGAGAGCAGCTTCTGTTCTGTTCTGTTCGGTCTGTCTGTTCAGTCTGTGTGTGTTTGTGCAGTGCACTTAATTAGTGCAATCAGTGCTGAGCTGCTGCTGCTGCTGCAAACAGACAACTAGTGTTCTATCAGATCAACGACTTTGGACTGAGGCTTCAGTTGAAGGTAGTGGTGGTGGTGGCGGTGGTGAAGTGCTGAAGTGGTGGTAATCGAACGCCGACCTACACTTCGTCCTTTTCTCTCGTTTGCCAACTTGTCGCTCTGATTGTCTCGTTTTCTCTCTCTTTCCTTCCTTGCTGGCACCAAGCTCCCTTGGTGCTCTTTGCTCTCTCTCTCCGCTGTCTGTCCGCCTAATAAGGCTAATTGTGCTTTATTCTCATCTGCTGCTGCTGCTGCTTGGCTGGAGCCTGAAGCTCACAGTTGTCTGCCGCTGCTGTTGTTGCGATATTCATTTGCACGCCGACGACTGAGTGGGAGCTACACAGTCTGCTAGACAGTGAGATCGAAGGTGTTTGAATATTACATTATTTTTCACCTCGGCGTGTGTACTTGTACTTCGAGGACAACCAAAACAAGGACGACAAGAATGGAACATCAGCGGCAGCAGCAGCACTACCACCACTTTTCTCTCATCTAAATTGGTGCACTCGTTTGATTACAGCACACATTTGAACAGCAGTGCTCACAGTGGTCAGCCGTTCATCAAATTATTACCTTCCAGCAATTTTTATTTCAACTAAAAAACTTCCTTTAACTTTTGCACCAAAAATGTCCCGACTAGAGCAGATGCGCCAGCACTTTCTCCAGCGAGTGTACAGTGAACAGGCGGCGACTGCAGTCGTCAGCCAGCAAAACTACAACAACTACCACTACCAAAAATCCTCCACCCCAGCTCGAGCAGCACTGAGCAGCGCCAAATCATTGGCTCACCTTCCCTCCACTTCCGTTCACCAGAAGATCTCAGCCAATTACCAGTCTCCCTATCAGCAGCAGCCCTATCACCCTCTCATGCGGCGCACTCCCAGCTGCATGACAACCAGCTCCATTTCAAGTGTAAAAGCGAGGGTTGACCGGCGAAACAGCTCAGCGAGCAACTGCAGCACAGGCAGCACCAGCCTCTCTCGTGTCAAATCGCTAACCAGTATTCACCAGCAGCATTTGGAGCCATATCGACCACCAGCACCAGCAAAAGTATCCAAACACAGTCAAGCACCACTGGCAAAAGTGCAACCCAGTAGAGTAAACAACACAGCCTCGTCCGCAGGGAGCAAAGTCAACAGCAGCAGCAGCACCACAGCCACCCACCACTTCTCAGACGTCCTCCACCGGCACCTCTTCAAGGGCTGCCGTCGAGTCAAACAGTGGCAGCAGCAGCCAACGAAGACCGTCCTCGACAAACAGCAACCGAAGCAGCCACTCCACTCGAAACGAACAGGCGAGTTTGGAGTGCAAACACTGCGCTCGCACCTTTGCCGCCAAAGAGCGCCTCGACAAACACGTGACAATCTGCGCAAAAACGAGCACCAAGAGGCGACCGGTGTTTAGCTCGGCGAGGCAGAGAGGAGTCGATAGTTTGAAAAGTAGTGATGATGGTGGTGATAAGGATAAAGCTCAAAGTGGTGATCATCAGGGAGAGGTAAGTTTTGAAGTGAAAATGAAAAAATTAATGTGTTCGAAAAATCACTAGGACACTAGCGCCTCTGGTGTCGGCCGTTCTAACAATCATTTTGTTGTTTTTCGTAGGAAACCAGTGCGCCACCAGCACAGCAACCCAACTTTCAAAAGGAAAGAAAAGCCACCCAAGAGTAACTGGGAGGAATCACGTCGTCAGTTTCTGGATGCCATTCGCAAGATGAAGCACAGCAAGCTGGTGGAGGCAGAAACGGAAGCGAAAACGGATGCACAAAAGACTGAAGAAAAGGAAAACGTTATCACCAGCAATGGCACAGGAGTTCTGATTGATTTTGGTGACACTGAGATTACCACCGTCACCAACACCACTGATATTTCCACCAACGATTTTCACCCTCATCACTTTGAGCAAAATGATGAAGAGGAAACCTTCAGTGAGTTTTCACCCTCATCAGCGGCCACTGCCGCCTCCTCTGACATCTTCAAGTACTGCTCGTACTGCAAGCGCTCCTTTGGCGTGCACGTCATCATCAAACACGAGACCATCTGCGGGAAGCTCTTTCGCAAGAAGCACTTTAATGTTTAAATGCATGGAACATGTGTTTACTCTGCCCCTCCCTCCCACAACAAACAAACAAAACACTCTCCCCACAATCTCCACAGTAATTAGCATAGCACTGCTCAATAAAGTCAAACTAAACAAAGTAGTAGTAGTGGTGCTACTTTTTGATGCAATCTTCCAGCGAGTTGACCGGAGTTGTCCCCGTGGGAGTGGTGGTGGTGGCGACGGTGGTTGTGTTTGTGGCATTCACAGCATTCATCATCATCTTCGTTCTGCTTTGCTGAATTGGCCCGCCGGCCTCTTTAAGAGGAGGAGGTGCTGGGGGATGAACAGCTTTAGCTTCTTTTGGCGGCGGTGGTGGTGGGAGTGGATCATTGGATTTTTCTTTTCTCATTGCACCTTTTGCTGCCACCGCTACCTCCTTTGGATGTCCTCCTCCTCCTCCTCCTCCTCGTTTTCCTTTCCCTTTTCCAGCGCCTCCTCTTCCTTTTCCTCCTCCTCTTTTTCCTGGAGCTTTTCCTCTTGGAGAATCAGTAGGGCTGGCAGTTCTGGTTCCTTCTTGATAACCAGCGTTTCTGCCAGCAGGAACACCTCCACGGCCTCCTCCACGACCACCTCCACGACCTCCACGACCGCCACCACGTCCTCCACGACCCCCTCGATCTCCATCAAATCTACTTTGACTACTTGTACTACCGCCACCCGACGAGGAGCTCACTCCCGAGTCCATCCTTGGATCACTGAAGCGATAGCCACTGCTCACCATTCGACGCCCACCACCACCGCTGGCCAGCCACCAGTTGGCCATGCGACCATTGACGGCAATGAGGAGGACCACCAGGACGACCTGACCGGCGACCCCGCCGGCCAGCTTCCAGTTGACCTCCGCCTCGAGGTAGCAGGGCAGGACGTCGACGAAGCTGAGCACCTTCTTCTTCTTCTTCTTTGTCTTCTTGCTGCCGCCGCTGGTCGACTGGTTGTCAGCTGTTCCCCCCACCACCACCTCCTCGATGTGCTTGCTGTTGTAGTAGTAGTAGAGCTTTGGTTCCGACGATTTCGGAAAGAAGAGTGAAGCGTTGAAGAGGGAAGAAGCTTTGAAGATGCCCCGAAGCGGGGCGGGCAGCACCTCCTGACTGTCGCCGCCCTCTACCGGCGGCTGGCTCAGCCTGCGACTTGCCTCGTCGTAGTAGAACACTCCCGAAGAGGGGTCTGCCGCCGCCGTCTGGTACACCCACACCTGATTGGCCTCCACCTGGTAGCTGGGGTTATCGCTGGGGGTGTCATCGGTCGGTGAGGAGGAGGAGGGCGGCAGGGGCGGCTTCATCGGCTTCAGCTTCAAATCGATCAGGTGAAAGAGGCCTGGATCGACGTTGTACCGCACCGTCAACGTCTGCCAGCTGGGGATGGCGGAGGAGGCGGTGGTGGGCGGGCCGTAGAAGAGCAGCGTAAAGGTGTGCAAGGTAAAGAGGGAAGATTCGGAGGCAGAAGACGAAGAAGCTCCGTCGGCGCTCCAGATCACGCCCCGAAAGATGATATTTTTTGCCTGCTGCTCGGAAACCAACGACAGCAGCCAGTCCGCTTTGATGAAGGTCTTCAGGCGGGCGTCCCAGATGTAGTAGGCGAAGATGTCCTTGTCCTTATCACCGCCACCGCTGCTGCTGCTGCTGCTGCTGACATTGCCATTTAGCCCGGTGATGATCTTCTCCTCGAGGAGGGTCATCTCGAAGAGGTTAAAGACGCGCCTGATGTTCGCCGTGTCTCGACAATCGGGAAAGTGGTAGCCTTCGGAGAAGACCTGGAAGTTCAGGGCCGAGACGGCGTCAGTGAAGGTCACAGGTAGCAGGTAGTGCTGCAGCAGAAACAAAGAGAGTAGAGCAGATTCAGCTCTAATGGCGAGATATGTTAGCATCTTGTGGTCTAGATGAGAAAGAAGTTTACTGGTAAAAATGAAGGAAAGAATGATGAGGAGAAAAGTTGAATGCGGGTAAATAAACGTGAAAAGTAGTGGTCAACTGATAATGTTCGAACTTTTTTGCTTTTTTAATTTTAAAGTAATTTTTGTTTCCTTGTTTTATTATCGCTAAATCATTATCACCGTATCACAAGCACTCACAGTGCTGATAACTGCTGAAAAATCTAAAGTTTGAAATAGAAAAGCTATTACAACAGTGAAACCGCGCAAACCACCGCCTGTTGGTTTCTATTTTAATTGAAACTACTGTGTGCTCAGTGCCCAAGGCAAACTCCTTTGAGAGGAACTTGTGGTCTACTGGGGGCTGCATAGATATTTGGAATACAAGGGGGCACAAAATCCCACAGGACAGAAAACACAGAGCACATGTGCTCACCGTCTCTTCATTTGGCACTAAGCAACAGCAGCAGCAACAACTTTTGCCTTTCTAACATCAACTTTTCTTTTCACCACTTTTCACTTTTCTTCTCTTCAACCCAAACATCATGCCACCTCGTCGACCCCTCCCTGATCTGGTGCTCATTGCCGTGTTCAAGCAGCTAACACCCAACAGTCAACTGACCGCCAGCAGAATGAGCAACCGATGTTACTTGCTGGTGAGAGCAGCCAATCGAAGGATGAAGCTGCTGATCATCTCCGATTCACCGCATGCGCTCGACATCAACCCCTTCAATTTCTTGCACAAGTTTAGCGAACCACGCTCTAAACAATTTGGCGTGTTTTTCGGCCTTCCGGTTACTCCGTTCAGCCAGTGGAACCTCCTAAAACTGTCTGCCACAAAGAAATTTGACAAGTCGACGGTGGAGCGCATCGTCACCATTTTCTCTGCCGTCACCTCGTTTACATTTGCCACCATCTTTGCTGATCACAACGAAGAGTTGATAGCGCTACTGCAGCAGCCCCAGTGGGCCACCCAGCTCACCAGCTGTGTGCTTTTTCCTGCCGCTCGTTTTAATAAGGTGCACCGCCTGACGTCCGCCATCAACGCTCTTCCTGCTTTGCAGCACCTGGCCTATGACTGGTGGACTAGGGAAATGCCGGATGGAGAACCGGTGAAACTGCCCGAGCTGACCATCCTCTCCCAGTTGAAGACCATTGCTGTTCACACTATGCCCGAATCAGTGTTGGCAGCTTTTGAACGGTCCATCAATCGTCACGCCGCCGGCAATGCCGACCTGCAGGTGTATCTGCTCTCCTGGAGAAAGCAGCGCATCTTCGGCGATCTTCAGACTTTGAGTGATTCTTTTCGCAGTCGCATTGTTTGCTTCCGAGAACTGATTTGCCTTTTTGCCGATGTTCCGCCTCTCTGCAATCAATTTCCCAGGCTCATCTCTTTGTCAATTTACTTATTTAATCCCGATCAGGTTAGGCCTGCCTTTAGCGCTCTTTCCCGTTTTAGGCAACTAGCTCACCTTAATCTGGATGTGAAGTTCAATACCTCAGGAGAAGAGGATGAGGAGCAGGAGGCACTGCCTGCTCGTCCCGTTGATCAGCTGCACTCAGTTCGAGTGCTCACCCTTTCAGCGCCCAGTGCATCTCACGGTCAGCTGCGGTGGCTCAATCTGCAGTGGACATTGCCTCACCTGCAGACGCTAGTTGTGCAGCACTTTTTCTGTAAAAGTTGTCAGATTGGCCTCAATGATGGCTTTCGCCAGGATGCTCCTGCTGATGAGTTCTCTCAAGCTTTGAGTTGCATTCGAGAGTCCTTTCTCAAAGTGCACAGTGGAGTTCGCCCCCGTAGAATCTTCATTGAGACAGACTGGAATAAGTATCGTTCTGCAGAAGAGCTGCTCGCCACTGCTGATGGACAGTAATTTTACAAATCGTTTATTCAATTCAAACAACTATTTTTTGCCAAAAATTATAAAAACTGCATGCACTTTTGTATTTCAAACATCACTACACATTTCACTTTACATTTTCTAAATAAAAACATTTTTTTCCAAACATAAGAAATTAGAATCACAGATGGCGACAATGAGTGGAAATTGTTGTGCTCAGTGTCAAAGGCAAAATCCTTGGAGGGGGATATGTTGTCCACTGGGGCCGCATACATACCGGGTAAGGAATAATAAATCCCAGAGGCCAGAGGACACAGAGCACATGCGCTCACCTTCTCTTCCACTTGGCACTGAGCAGCAGCAGCAGCACCAACAACAACTTTTGATTTTTCACCACTTTCACCAGGTTTTTTCTCTTCCACCCAAACATCATGCCACCTCGTCGACCCCTCCCTGATCTGGTGTTCATTGCCGTGTTCAAGCAGCTGACACCGAACAGTCAACTGACCGCCAGCAGAATGAGCAACCGATGTTACCTGCTGGTGCGCGCTGCCAATCGAAGGGTGAAGCTGCTGAACATCTCCGATTATGACAGTGAGTTTGCCATCAACCCCTTCGATCTCTCGTACGAGTTTAACGACTCTGATCAATTTGGTGTGTTTTCCGGCCCTCCGGTTACTCCGTTCACCAAATGGAAACACCTAAAGCTGTCGGACACAAAGAAATTTGATATATCGACGGTGGAGCGCATCGTCACCATCTTCTCCTCCGTCACTTCGCTTACATTTGCAACCACATACAATGATCACTGCGAGGAGCTGATTGCGCTGCTGCAGCAACCTCAGTGGGTCACCCAGCTCATTAGCTGTGTGCTTTCTCCCGCCGTCCGGAAGAGTGAGCAAGTAATGCACAGACTGATGGCCACCATCAACGCTCTTCCTGCCTTGCAGCACCTCGCCTATGACTGGTGGAGTAGGGAAGTGCCGGATGGAGAGCCGGTGAAACTGCCCGAGCTGACCATCCTCTCCCAATTGAAGACCATTGCTGTTCACACTATGCCCGAATCAGTGTTGGCAGCTTTTGAACGGTCCATCAATCGTCACGCCGCCGGCAATGCCGACCTGCAGGTGTATCTGCTCTCCTGGAGAAAGCAGCGCATCTTCGGTGATCTTCAGACCTTCAGTGAGTCCTTTCGCAGTCGCATTGTTCGCTTCCGAGAACGGATTTTCCTCTTCGCCGATGTGCCGCCTCTCTGCAATCAGTTTCCCAGGCTCATCTCTTTGTCAATTTACTTATTTAATCCCGATCAGGTTAGGCTTGCCTTTAGCGCTCTTACCGGTTTTAGGCAGCTGACTAGCCTTATGCTGGATGTGCAGTTCAGTTCTCCAAGAGAAGAGGATGAGGAGCAGGAGGCACTGCCGGCTCGCCCCGTTGATCAGCTGCACTCAGTTCGAGTGCTCACCCTTTCAGCGCGCAGTGCATCTCACGGTAAGCTGCGGTGGCTCAATCTGCAGTGGACATTGCCTCACCTGAAAACGCTCATTGTGCGGTACTTTTTCTGTGAAAGTTGTCAGATCGGCCTCAATGATGGCTTTTGCCAGGGTGCTCCCGCTGATGAGTTCTCCAAAGCTTTGGGTTGCCTTCGAGAGTCAATTCTCAAAGTGCACAGTAGAGTTTGTCCCAGTAGAATCTTCATTCAGATGGATTTGAATAAGTATCGCTCTGCAGAAGAGCTGCTGATGCTTGCCACTGCTGCTGAACAGTGATTTTAAAAACAATATATTCACGTAGAACAATTTTTTGTCAAAAATGATATGAATTGCATGCACTTTTGTATTTCAAACATCACTACACATTTCACTTTACATTTTCTAAATAAAAACATTTTTTTCCAAACATAAGAAATTAGAATCACAGATGGCGACAATGAGTGGAAATTGTTGTGCTAAGTGTCAAAGGCAAAATCCTTGGAGGGGGATATGTTGTCCACTGGGGCCGTATACATACTGGATAAGGAATAATAAATCCCAGAGGCCAGAGCACACAGAGCACATGCGCTCACCTTCTCTTCACTTGGCACGGAGCAGCAGCAGCAGCACCAACAACTTTTGATTTTTCACCACTTTCACCACGTTTCTTCTCTATAACCCAAACATCATGCCACCTCGTCGACCCCTCCCTGATCTGGTGCTCATTGGGGTGTTCAAGCATCTGACACCGAACAGTCAACTGACCGCCAGCAAAATGAGCAACCGATGTTACCTGCTGGTGCGCGCTGCCAATCGAAGGGTGAAGCTGCTGAACATCTCCGATTTTCACCATAAGTTTGCCCTCAACCCCTTCAATTTCTCGTACAAGTTTAACGACTCACTTTCTGATCAATTTGGTGTGTTTTCCGGCCCTCCGGTTACTCCGTTCACCAAATGGAAACACCTAAAGCTGTCGGACACAAAGAAATTTGATATATCGACGGTGGAGCGCATCGTCACCATCTTCTCCGCCGTCACCTCGCTTACATTTGCAACCATGTACAATGATCACTGCGAAGAGCTGATTGCGCTACTGCAGCAGCCCCAGTGGGCCACCCAACTCACCAGCTGTGTGCTTTCTCCCGCCGTCCGGAAGAGTGCGCAAGTAATGCACCGCCTGACGGCCACCATCAACTCTCTTCCTGCCTTGCAGCACCTGGCCTATGACTGGTGGATTAGGAGAGTGGTGATGGTAGAAGAGCCGGTAGAAATGCCCGAGCTGACCATCCTCTCCCAGTTGAAGACCATTGCTGTTCACTCTATGCCCAACTCAGTGCTCTCAGCCTTTGAGCGGTCGATTGATCGTCACGCCGCCGGCAATGCCGACCTGCAGGTGTATCTGCTCTCCTGGAGAAAGCAGCGCATCTTCGGCGATCTTCAGACCTTCAGTGAGTCCTTTCGCAGTCGCATTGTTCGTTTCCAAGAATTGATTTGCCTCTTCGCCGATGTGCCGCGTCTCTGCAATCAGTTTCCCAGGCTCACCGCTTTGCCAGTTTACGGCATTAAGCCCGATCAGGTTAGGGCTCTTTTCAGCGCTCTTTCCCGTTTTAGGCAGTTGACTAGCCTTATGTTGGATGTGCAGTTCAATTCTCCAAGAGAAGAGGATGAGGAGCCTGATACACTGCCGGCTCGCCCCGTTGATCAGCTGCACTCGGTTCAAGGTTTCGACATTTTAGCGCCCAGTGCATCTCATGGTCATCTGCAGTGGCTCAATCTGCAGTGGACATTGCCCCACCTGCAGACGCTCATTGTGCATGGTTTCTACTGTAGCAGTTGTAAGATCAGCCTCAGTTCTAGTTTTCGCCAGGATGCTCCTGCTGCTGAGTTCTCCCAAGCTTTGGGTTGCCTTCGAGAGTCATTTCTCAAAGTGCACAGTGGAGTTCACCCCAGTAGGATCTTCATTGAGACGGATTTGAATAAGTATCGCTCTGCAGAGGAGCTGCTGCTGCTTGCCACTGATGCTGGACAGTGATTTTACAAACAATTCATTTATGTAAAACTATTTTTTTGCCAAAAAAATATATAAATTGCATGCACTTTTGTATTTCAAACATCACTACACATTTCACTTTACATTTAAAATGTAACATTTTCTAAATAAAAACATTTTTAGCAAACTTAACAAGAATTTGAAACTACAGATGGCGGCAATGAGAACAAGTTTTGGCGACAAAGTTCAATTACCAGTACAAAATATTTTCAAAATCAAATAAATTGCAATGATTTCAAGTCATTTTTTATTTTTGTATTTTGTCTTCATTTTGACAATAAATACCAGAATTAATTTAAAGTTAACGTTCTTCCAACGATTCCTCTTAAGCTCAGAATATTCGCCCACATTAATCATCACCAGCGAACCAATTAGCAGTGACGACGATGGAGAAACACTACTACTACTACTACTACTGCCCAAAGTGTGTAAAGTTAACAGATTTCCGACCAAGTTCTCTGGTTACCAGCCAACCAAAAAAAAGCAGTTTCAGTTCTGCAATGCACTATTCAAAGATTGGTTTCTCCTGAGGAGAGTTGGAGCAGATGCTGCAAAAGAGCAGTCCCTCTGACAAGTCCATCTATCAAAGTGACATAATTTGCCTTTAATTAGCCAACTCGGCACTGAAGCAGCGAGCGGTGTGTTGTCCCTCTCAACTACGACCACTCTTCCTGCAGTGCTTGGCAATACTGGGTGTATTTGCACACACTTGCCGTGCACCAAACTAAGCAAGCCAAGCAAACGAAGCGGCCATATTATATCGAGTGACAGTTCTTCAGTGTGCCCCTTCTGTCACAGTCAGTGCAATGAAGCACTCTGCGTTTAGTCCGTTGACGGTGTTGCTAATGGAGCGTACCGCAAAGTGAAATAGTGAAAAAGAGAGTCTTCAGCTGGCACTGGCTGAAAAGAGCAAATGTTTAAACAGTATCAGGTACTGCCATTTGAGACTCATTCAATTGCCATTTGCATTTTTTCATTTGCACTGCATTGTTTTTGGCATTCAATTGTACTGCCTAGTTGGTATTGACAGGACAGTTGTCAGGAGTGTGTTTTAGGAGGTTTTTGCAAACCAAGGGCGTCGACAAATTGGCCGGCAAAATGAATTGTGTGCACCAGCAGCAACAGTATTTAGTGCACACTTCATTAGAAGCGCGCGTCAATTGCCACATTAGCGCGAACTGAATGAATGAATAGAGGCGCACTGTGTGCAAAGACAATGGGCGCAATGAGCAAGTCAAGTCAAATCAAGTCCTTCCTCTTCTCATTTTCTCACCTTCATATCATCTTTAAAATAAAATAAAACAAAAACAGCAACCACACTCGCCTATCGATTCCTTTTTTGACTTGCCATCAAATCAAACAGCTTTTTTGAAGGCATGTTCACAGGCGTGTGCCAAGCTGACGGTGCTTCTCTTTCCTTTTTTCATTTGCCGATAATTGGCCGCCGCTGAAAATCAAACACAGCACTGATACTCATTCACAGTGCATTCACAAAAATCAGACAGTTGCCCTTTAAAGTGTTTGTGTTCAGCCACCAACAGCTTTCACTTTTTTGCCACAAACTTCCCTTCCTATTTTTGTTGTCAGTCAGGAGAAACTAAAACTGAAAATTTGTTTTGCGGGATTCAAATTGAGCGACACTGCCCAGTGGTGGTGGTGGTGGTGGTGGCAATGTTCTACGGGCTATTTATTCCGTCTCTCGCTTTCAAGCTGCTGCTGCAGAATATATTTCGGTAAATTCTTAATGAGCTGTGAACAACTGTTGCTGCTAAGACAGAACGTCCGAGCGGAAGAAGTGAGTGTGTGTGTTAGTGGTTTTAAGGTTCCTTTCTTCCTTTGCCAATGACTGCAACGTGCTGCACATTACACGCCTTTGGCCCGGCTGAAGTAGTAGTAGAAGTGAGTGAGTGAATGAAGCAGAGAGAGAGAGAGAGAGAGAGAGCAGGCAAATTGGTGTTGCATTACAATTCAAATTGCGCTACATGATCTATTTACGGCTGCAGCAGCAGCAGAATATGAGTGTGTGGTAGACACTCGACAAATTGCTCTTCGCTGTCTGTCTGCGGCATCCGATGCTGCTGCTGCTGCTGTCAAGTGTCAGCGCCGAATTGAGTGTGATGCGATATTTGTTTCCCTTCCTTTCCCCATCTTTCTCTCTCTCTTTTCCCTCTCTTTCACTCGTCAAATTTGCCTCAGTCAGCTTGTGCCACCAATTTGCAGTGTATAATAGTCCGCCTAATTTAGATTTGGATGGAGGTAAATTTGATTTGGCCGCGCTCGTTCTCGCTCGCTTGCTCGCTTTCTAGAATTGACTTGGCTTGCCTTGGCTAGGGAAGAATCAAACTTAGCATTGCGTGACCTATTGTCTTTCGTTTGTGCTCGTTTTGTGCTAGGGTTTCTTTTATTGTAGCTGAGGCATTTGAGAGAGTGGGAACAAGATTGCGACGATTGCCGAATGGCTGCGGCTGCCGCATCATTTCAAGGCGCATTTATTAGCTGGAAAAAGAAGCAAAATCTTTTTGACAGTTTCAGAATGAGCAAGGCAACAGCAACTAGAAACAACACAAAATCAGAAAATCACCTCTGCAACAAAGAACACACAAAGACGCATTTTGGCGAGAAGCAGTTGGTTGTTTTAGCCATAAACCTCATTTCATCATCACCACAACTCATTTGCTGAAAAGGAGAGGGTAAAAAGAAGCACTAGTCCTGGCAACTGAACGACCAGTCTCTTTCTCTCCTCTCGAACGTGACTTTCTAGCGGTGATTGTGCTGCTGAGGTTGTCGGGGATGATGATGATGGGGTGGTGGCGGTGGACTTTACTGCTATTACATGTGAGCACATGGAGGAAGGAAACAGAGTTTAGCTCTTTCTCCTCACACAGCACATCACATTCGTGACTGGCCATATGGCTGTTCATCATCATCGTCTGGTGCCCACCTCTCCCGTTTGGAGTCACCTTTTCTCTCTTTCTCCTCTGACGCAATTTCAGTTCGAGTCTGTCGCTTTTCTGTTTCTGGCTTGTCCTGAATTTGTCGGTTTTAGTGCTGTGCGACGTTGAGCCAGTTTAGAAAATGAACAGGGGGAAAAAGAAAAATGATGAAACAAAGCAAGAACGGTGTGTGCGATAGATGCATAATTCATGCTGATGATGACTCTGCTGACTTGCCATGTCCTAATTGATTCCTCTACCACCGCCACCGCCACCACCAGGTATAAACTTTGGCGTACAGTATGCAGTGTACAGTGCAAATCAATCTGTGATTGTGGTGATTTTGCGAAACACTCCAACACACAGACAAACAGTCTCTTGCGCAAAAAAGTGTGTGTACGGCAGCGGGATAAGGCAGATTTAGTCGAAGCCAATCAATGCTAGCCGCCAGTCTAATCTAATCCGTTCTACCTGGGGGTTTTCTTTCCTTTTTATTTATCATCATCGCCGCCGCCGTCGTCGTCGTCAATTAAAGTTCTCGGTAAAAGTAAAAGATAAAAGTGTATTGCATTTCAGTAGATGAGTGGTGAAGTGAACAAAGAAAAGAGGAGGAGAAGAAGAATTTGTTTCCGATAGTAAAGCTAGAACTTTCAAGAAATAGAGGTGAAAGAGGGGAAGGAAAAGCAATGTATGTACAAAATGGTGAGACTTATTTACAGGTAGGTGTGGGTATTCAAAGAAGAGAAAGAGATTCAGTGATTATTGATTGAAACCAAAGAGAAAGAGAAAGTGCCTAGCTTGAGAGGAGAAGGGAAGAGAAGAGATTGTAATTTAAAATCAGTTACAATAAAACTAAACACGCTCTGAAACTGTAATAATAATAACATCATAGCATTCTTGACCATTTACAACGTCAGCCCTCTGATGCCTCCGCCGGCGAACTGTGAGTAGTAGGCAAAGGAGGTCGATTTGCTCAGCGCATCATTCGCCGCATGGGCCGTCACAAAGCCAAACGGATCGGCGGCGGCTGCAGCGGCTGCCGCTGAGGAGATCGAGTTGGAAACGAGATGACCAGTACCATTTACACCGCCACTTCCGTCGCCCAGGCCTCCAAAACCGCCGTTGTTGGAGAGGACCGAGCCGCCGAGGCCGTCAACGAGGCCGCCCATGCTGTTTCCGGTCGACCAGGAGCCGTTTCCATTTCCGCCGCTGTTTCCGCCAATTTTGTTGCTCTCGTACTTGAGACTCATATTTGATGATCCGCCGAGATTCCAGGAATTGCCGCTAGAAGCCGAACTACCACCGCCGTTTCCGTTGGTGCCATCCAGTCCTTCGTATTTAGCTGCGCCGGTGCTGTAGTCATTGTTGCCGCCATTTCCATTGCTGCCAATGTTTGAGCTGCTCAGCATGTTCAGCACCTATATAACCGAATAAAAGAAAGAGAAGAAAGAGGAAATGAAATGAGGGAGAAAAGGGAAACATTGATGATGATGTGAGGTGATGTGAAGTGAAGCAGAGCAGATAGAGCAGTTAGATTGAAAGCACTTTGATTGATCACTCACAACTTGTGTGTGTGGCTGTGTGCACAAACAGGGCCCAACTCTATATGCTCTAATTGAATCTTCTTTTTCTCTCTTTTTCTCTAAACATGTCCTTTACTGGTGGTGATGGGGACCATTCTGTAGCACACACAATTAGCCTGTGTAGTCAGATGTGTAAAACACAGTTCAGTCAATACCAGTCACATCTTCTCAGTACCTTTTCAACACACACACACACAGTAACTGACTGATGTCCAATCACTTGTTTACCGACAGTTGAGTGCAGCAAAAGAGCAGGCAAACAAATCATCTGGCAATTGTTATCGATGGCCTATTGTGTGCCTACTAGCTGCACAACTGGCTAACGATGTAGCACTGAAAGCAGCTTTTTCAACTAGTAAATTAATTTTCGATCAGATATAAAAGAGAGAGAGAAAGAAGATTTAAATTAATTTACAAAAATGTCTAATGGCCGGCAGTTGAGCAGCAGTTTTCTAAAAGTGCTGCTACTGCTGATTGAGTACCACCGAAGCGGCACCACCACCACCACCACCACAATTGGCCAATAAGGCAAGATTGATTGGTGGTCGAAGCAGTGGCCACTGCATTGCCAACAGCTGATGATGATGATGATCAGCTTTGCTCTCTCTCTCTCTCTCTCTCTCTCTCTCTCTCTCTCTCTCTCTCTCTCTCTCTTTCTGGTCGTGCCAGCACCACAACTTCAGTGTCGGCCAGTCACAGAGAGAAAGGTACTCCTTCTTTAAAGTGAGTGCACTTAGAGGTAGCAGTAGTTGCGCGATTAGCACTTGTTGCTCAATTATCGCCTCTGTTCAATGGTCGCTCTTTCGCTCTCTGCAGTGGTCGGTCTAATTATTTCGCTGCTGCCGCAGTTTTCAAACGCGCGAGCATCCAAACAGTTTAAAGGTTGCTACTGCTGCTGCTGCTACCCAAACATTCACAAACCAGCGATTCCTGCGCACCAATTAATTAAGATTTTAATGGTCGAGGTGAGAGCGAGCAAGATCGTATCGAGACATTCTTGCCAGTGTGCTCTAATTATAATTTATAATAACTGAGTAGCACCAAGTTGCAGCAGCAGCTGTTGGCTGACAACAAGCCCATTTAACAGCTCAATTTAAATTAATTTCAATTGCTCTCTCTCTCTCTCTCAATTTAGTTCGGCTAGTTAAACTAGAAAAAACTTTACTGGAATGTTCTTCTGAATCTTATCTCAAAAGCAGTTAAAAGTTTAGGGAGAAGGGTGAAAAAAGAGGCGCAAAAAGCTATGTTTTTTTAAAAGTCTTACCTGAGATTGCAGCGCTGCCGAAGCTGATGCAGCGTAGGCGTTGGCGGCCACTGGATCAGCGGCGGCACCGCCCGTCGACGCCGATGAGCCCAAATAGGCGGCGGCGGCGGCTGATCGTCCATTGCCCAGGGGATCACCCACAACTGAGCCATTCAGTGACTGGTGGTGAGGGTGATGCGAGTGGGGGTGGTGCCCGTGGTGAGGATGGTGGTGGTGGGGGTGATGGGGGTGAGGGTGATGAGGGTGGCCGTGCATGCCGTGAGTGCCAGTACTGCCCGGACTCGAGTGGTGGTGCATCGAGGAGCAGTCTGCAGGAAAAAAAGTGAAAAGTAAGAAAAACGGGTTAGAAGGTTTTTATTTAAAAGTCGTAATAGTGTTGGTGATCTATGTGATGCAATGAAGTGATAGCTTTGAAAAAAGTGGAGACATTTCTGCTCCCGTCTTTTAAAATCTTTGAGAGCTGAAGAGCAGAAGCAACAAATTCTCACCAGCCAAAAGGGAGCTCCGATAAACTGATCAGATAAACGACAAGGAGCGATGCTGTTCTGTGCTTTCAAAAAGCAAACACGACAGCCAACAGAGGCAGCAGGCACGTTAATTTGATTTGCCAAACAACATTACACCGACTCTTACACCAAACGCACTTAATGATTATATGCGTGGATAATAAATATAATTCGCCTGCAGAAATAGCAGCAGCAGCAGCTATGAATATTAATTGTCCTCATTTAGATAGCAGTGCTAAAAATTCTTGCCAGAAAAAATTGGAGGGGAAAGGAAGATAAGCTTAAGCAATTGCAGGGTAAGAAGTGACGACAACTGTAGTGTGGTGCACAGTGGCCAACACAGTAATACACCTTTGAGGATGATGGTGATTACTGATCTGATAAGAGGGCACTTGAACTACAGCAGCAGCACTGCATCTGGTGATATATCGGCTGACATCGCCATCACATCAGCTACTACTGTTGTTGCTGTTGTTGTTGTTTTCACCATTGAAAAAGAAGGAATGAGAAGCCATATTTCTTTGCCGGCCAGCATCACCACCACCTTTTGGACCACTTTTCTGATCTTATAAAACTGCCTAAATTCTGCTCTGCCACCACCACCGCTATTATCATCTCTGGCCATCGTCACCATTATTACTATTACCGAATTGTCATTTCATTTACTTATTCCCCTTCCCAATAAGAAAGCTCATCTAGGGTAGATAACAGCAACAACTCGCATTGGTAACTAAATGTGAGCCTTTTTTAGAAAGTGCAAAAAAGCTGCTGTTTTCATATTATTTCATAGTTCATTTGAAAAACTCCGAAAGACGCAACAGCATCAGCAGCAGTTTGTGACACTTTTATTACAATTACCCTCGCTAGTGTCGGGTAATTTATGTTCACAGCTGCAGTGGTGCTACAGTTTGTGCATTTCAGTGGCCTCCGAGCAAGTGGCCTCTGATTGAGTGATAAAGTCTCTACCGTCAGTGTACTTCAGTGTGACCACAGAAGTCACAAAGTCCCCTGGCGCGATATATCATCGAGTGAAGAGGTCTCTGAACACACCTGAACACAACTGAGGTAACCCCTCTTCACAATTATTGTGCACCAAAGATTGAAGTTTGGATGCTCTCAGTTCCCCTCCATCATCATCATCGCCGTCATCATCATCAGGCAAGTCGATCATCCACTGCTCCTCATTATCTAAATGTGTTTAATTATGTTTGCAGTGCAGTTTAGTCGCAAAACACAGCATTAGAAGTGGCTAAAAATTGAAAACTGAAAATGTAATGAAAAGTAAATGAACGAGCAGGAATGAACGATTGGACTCAACTGATGAGTTCAGTGCTGCTGCTGCTAATGAGCGTGCTAATAAGTATCGCCATCGTTCTATTCGTTTCGGCTTTCATTTGCTGCTCATTTGCAATCATGCTGCACTTCAGGTACTGCACTTGTTGCCTGGAGCTGCCACTTGTTGAGGAGGGGGGAAAGAGGTGCTCTCAAGCAAAGAAATGAACTGAAAAGGGGCTCAAAGGATCTCTGCGCCATCAGCAGCAGCAGCAGCAGCAGGAGAAAAGGAAAGAAAACAAAGGATTTTTGCATGGTAACCACAAACAAGCAGACACAACACAGACGGCTAAAAGCAGCACTCACTCGCTCACTCAACCAACCAATGCCAACCATTGCTCAGACACAAATAGATGCAGCAGCAACATCAACATCAACAGTCTCAATGAAAATCCAATGAAAATGATGCCTATGAGCAATGGGGCTCGCAATTCGTGCGAAGCAGCGGCGACGGCGGCAACGTCAGCAGCTCAAATGAAGCCTGAGCTGTGAACATTGGAGCTGACATTGGAGAAGACTGCACCAACATCAGCACCAGCACACAACCAAATGAAGATAAATATAAATATGAGCCAAAGATTATAAATATCCGCCAATGGTCTCCGCGAAACGGTCCACTGGCACTGTGCACTGTGTGCCTGGTGTCCAAGCATCCATCCAGCAGGCTAAAAACAAAACAGCAAAGTGGAAGTGATGCAAAGCAAAGCAAAGGCAAACGCAAAAAAAACCAGCAAAATATAGGTGATACAGCCAACGTTTTCATTTCGTTGCCGTGATGTGCAGTGGTGCACTCTTGTTATTGAGCCTTACCTTGAGAAGCAGTACCGTAAGGATTGCTGTTGTTCGCTGAGGCTGCATCCGCCGTCTGCCCCGAAGATGCTGCCGCCGCTGCCTGAGCTTGTTGATGCGCCTGAGCCTGCGCCTGAGCCTGCTGTTGCTGCGCCTGTTGGGCAGCTGCGAGGAGATAGGAGTTGGTGGCGACGGCGGCCGTCGTGGAGGAGGCATAGGCGGCGGCGTGCATCGCCGGCAGTGAGGCCAACGCGGCGCTGAAGCCGTTCAGCTGCTGGCTGCCCATCTGCTTGCGCCACCGGGCTCGTCGATTGCTGAACCATACCTGCAGAGAGAGAGAGAGAGATGGAGAAAAGGTAGTGAAGGTTAGAGAAAGAAGAGGTCTAATTCAATTAGCGAATGTGGTGTGCCTAGATTAATTAGCAAATTATTATTAGTGGTGGTGGCCGAACGGCTGAAACGGCAGCCTCAGCTTTTTGTCGTGCTCCCTTAGAAAACTAGTCACTAGTCACTAGTCACTACGGCCAATTGACCACTGTAATTGGCACTTGTTTTGTTGCTCCTGAACTCCTGTGTTGTGTTAACAGTGCGGTTATTGTTCTCTTTCTTGGTAAAGTGGTGCGCTGCCCTCAAATTATATAGCCACCATCACCACCACGAGAGTGAAGTGTGCTCGAGGAGGTGATGGCCACCGAAGAGCTCAACTCAGGTCAAAACAAGCCAGCCAAAAAGGAGGTAGTAGTTAGTGGTGGACACCATCCGACAATGATGGTGGTGGTCAACTTTTTTTCCAGCAGCTCAGCTCAGCTGTGATGGTCAACCTGATCCAAAGTGGTCGCAGTTGAGAATGAGCAAAAAAGGCAATGCACAAATTGC
The DNA here is from genome assembly GCA_024499935.1 of Tyrophagus putrescentiae. NCBI lineage: Eukaryota > Metazoa > Arthropoda > Arachnida > Sarcoptiformes > Acaridae > Tyrophagus > Tyrophagus putrescentiae. The sequence continues at coordinate 10,812,305 of JAMZRA010000002.1, read as the reverse complement.
CCATCAATGATGCTGTTGCTGCGTGGACAACGGTTTCAAACTCGAAGAAGGAGCAAAAACAAAAAGGTGTTTCAAAGGCAGCCGCAAAGCTCAAAATGTTTTTGTTGTAGCGCATTAGCATTTGGCACTTGGCACTTGGCATCACCACCACCACCACCAAGAAGTATCCTGTGCTTATTAATTAGGCTGACTGGTGTCAGTGTCTCAGTGATGATGGTGGTCCTCTGCCGATCACCACCACCACCTCTACCACCAGCACACACTCACTGATCTATTGTCCGTCCGTCTGTCTTGATAGCTGCCAGTCAGTCTCAGTCAGTCAGCCAGTCCAAACACTCCCTTCGTCAAAACTTTAATTTCGACATGTCACGCATCAACTTCAGCGGCGGCGGCGGCGGCTAAAGCTTTTGCCGGGCACATTCTTCGCCCGCCTAGAATTGCCGCCACCCGAACTTGCCAGCACTTCTTTCTCTCTCTTTCTTTCTCTTTCCTTCACTTCCATCACCGTTGACTACTAATCTGGTCGATTACTGAACAACAAGTGTTAGTGGCGGTGGTGGTCAAATTCTCTCTTCACTCACTCACTCACTCACTCACTCACTCACACACATTATCGCCTGTGACTGAGCTCAGACTGAAGAAAAAAAACTCACACAATGCAAATTGCCCGTTGCCGAGTGAGTGAGAGAGTCGACAAATCGTCAGTGGACAACCACCACCACCACCTTCACTTCTGATTAATTGATTGGAATGGAGAGCAGAGAGTTGAGAGGTAGTAGTGCTGGAAATCAATAGGACTTCAAGAGCTGCTGGCGAGTACATCAGAGTACAAATTACGCAACACTCGCAAGTGAACATTGAACACCGAACTTGAGCAGCAGCAGCAGCAGTAGCTGATAGACAAATAGACTCGAGCACAGATTGATGGCTTGGGAGATTGCAAATTACAGCCTGCAGGCGAGGCTGCTGCAATGCTGATCGTCGGCTCGATCGTCTGAAGATTCAGAAGCTCTGCAGAACTGCCGGCTGACTTGCGTTCCTCTCTACCTCTCTCTCTCTCTCTTTTTCCTTCTCCGTCAACTCTTGAAAACTTTTAGCTTCTGTCGCAGGGGCAGCTGATGTGGTTTGAAAATGAAAAAATCGCCTAGCAGCAGAAACGGCAGCAATCGGCATTCGTTTGATTGAATATGATCACTCGAACTCATCGGCTGATCGATTTCAATCTAGTTGCTGCTGCTGTTTCTTCTGTTGACCATCAGCTGAACCATTTCAGCTTCTGCTGACCACCATCACCACCACCACCACCAAAACTCAGAAGCAAAAAAGTAGGAAGGTCAGAAAAAAGGAGACAATCAATTGTAGTAGCAAAATTGTAGCAGCAGCACCAAGCACTCGCAAATGGGCAATTTAGTAGGAAGAACACAACAGAAGAGGACTACCAGAAGAGGACCACCGACGACCAATCGACCAATAACTGGTGGTGGTGGTCATCGACTTGACTGGTGACCTGACTGACCATGCCTGCCTAAATTACAGTGCCCTCAGACAGGAGGAGGAGGAGGCAGGGTAGGGTAGTAAAGAGTGCCGATTACCGGCAGCAACAGCAACAGCCAAATCTAAATTGAAGTGGTGCAGTAAACACCTTGTCCATTCAGCTACTGTGTCATTACCGCACTGGACACTCCGCTTGATAGGCAAATTACAGCAACAGCAGACAGACAGTGACTGAAGCTGAGCTGTAATCATAGCCTCTCTGCCTCAAACTACAAGATAAACTAAAGCTAAAGTTGAAGGTGAACAGTTTGTCCTCTCACTCTCCAAATTGACTCTTTTGTCCTCGCTCTCTTTTGTTTCACCACCACCACCACCAGCACCTGTGCAAAAAATGCGTGTTAAGTGCTAAAGGTGAACACCTCCTAGAGGAGGAACTTGTCTTCTGCACCACAACCTCAACTAGAAAGGAGTAATTTTTAAATGTAAAAAGTAGGTACGCACCTGAACGCGTGCCTCTGTCAGTTTGGTGCGCTGTGCCAGCTCCTCTCTGGTGTAGATGTCCGGGTACTGTGTCCGCTCGAAGGCCTTCTCCAGCTCGTCCAGCTGGTGGGCGGTGAAGGTGGTCCGGGAACGGCGCTGTTTCCGCTTCAGCGTCAGCCCCGGCTCGGCGTCGCTGTCCTCGCTGCCTGAGTCTCCAACTGAAAAGAAAATTATAAAAAAAATTAGGCTTACTTTATTACAAAAAAGTTAAACTGTGTTGTGTGTTTGAAAGTCAAAGGAGTGAAACATCAGGAGTGCACCATTTAAAACGCATCCTTTTTTAATATTTCTGATGATCAGGCAGTACCTCTTTAACTGAGGGAATTGAAAGAGCATCATCAGATGCGGCTGCGGCGGCAATGACACTCAACTGCAAAGTGCAGTGGCAGTTTTTTTCCCTCTCTCTCTCTCTCTCTCTCTCAAATGATTGCTCGCTGATTACCTGTGCCGCAAAGGTAGCTCAGCAGCAGCAGACAATAAATCAATTCGCAGTCGAATGGGAATTGCTACTGCAGCTTTTCTTTTGCGGTTGCTGTTATGATTTTGAAAATCTTTTTGCTCTGGTTTTTGCAACCGATAAAGTGTCGCCGCTTGAGAGAGTGAGAGAGGAGAAAATAATTAGCTAATTATTTGCTTTAAAGATGGACACGCACACACACACTTATTGGAAGAAGGACACAGACACCACATTGGCACCGATTAATCATGCAAAGTGCTATTAATTTCGGCGTTTCTTCTTTCTCGAGAGCAGCATTTGGCGGCTATTAGCGCGGCCGGGCAACATTAGCAGGCAACAGACATGAACAAGCAGCTTGTGAACACAGCTTTCTCGGGCAGTAGCTGAGCTGTGCGGTGGTCATCTATCAAATCTAGTCCTTCTCCTCAACCTCAACCTGAGACCTCTTCTGATCGGGAGGGAAAAAAAGTTTGAAAAACTGCAGAGAAGACGCCGACAAACTCACTCACTCACTTGCTCCGATCAGCGGCGGCGTCCGACGGTTAATTAGAACAAATTGAAAAGAGAGAAAAAGAAAATAAATAATATGATTCGTATTGTGTGCATGTGTGTGATTGTGCCTGCTGCTGTCTGCTCTTTGGATGTTATTTCGGGTGATGCGGGAGAGGCAGCAGCAGCGGCAGCTTCGGCAGCAAGTCTGTCATTCGGCCCCTCCGATTGAGGTGATTAATTGCCTAATTTAATTAAGAAGTCTCTCTTTTCCCTTCTGCGGCATCCAAATGACTTGGACTATGAGGACTATAAGATTGGAGCAGTGTGGCTATTGTGGTTAAGGTGTTTGTGTGAGTTGTGCCGCGTCTTTGTCGGCTCAGCAGCTCTCTCTCTGCTTTTTGTCGCACATTTCAGAGCTCACGATGCGCACTTTGCTCACCGCAGCAGAAATGGATGCACACTTCATGATTCCTTCATTAGCAGACTGCAACACTGTACAAAGGCAACAGTGTACTGAGTGTACTGAGTTGCAGACAAACGTGCCAAACGATGAAGTCTGCGCAAAAAGGAAGTAAACAGCAGTTGGCGGTCGGACTTTGAAACTCTGTTCACGTCACTTCACGTGCGGCCTCTTTGCGGCCTTTTCTTCTCCGTAAAAACACACACTCTCTCTTTTGCTGCTAATTAATAATTGGCCTATGTTAATTGCCTCAATTACTGGGTATCGCTGGCTAAGGATGAGGAGAGTGCGGCTCGCACGAGCGGCTGAGTTTGTCAGTGTGTGTCTTTTCTTTATGCAAACAGACTGTTTGTTGCAAGCAGTATGGTACCACTGCGCCTATGTTCCCATCACACTTTCTTCTTTGAAGAAAAGCGCCAGAAGTTTTTTTGGCTGTGCCAGCACTGCAAAAGAGGCCTCGCTAAACCAACAAACAAAATGTGGCGGCGACAGTGAAATGACTTTCCTCTTAAATTGTCCGTGCTTATGACTCGAAGTGATTCAAAGCAGGAAGAAGGAAAGGGAAAAGGGGAGAAAAATGAGGAGAAATTGCTAAGGTTCCAGGAAAAAATACCGTTTTTGGTGGTGTGCCTGAGAACCTCATAAGGTGGTGATAAGCTCCATTAGCAGCAGTGTTGCAACGGCGGTAAGTGTGTGTGTGGCAAAGTACCGTTATTCTTTTTTTGCAACACTTTTTTTCGCTTTTCAGATTAAAAGCTCGCTTAGCACTCACACACTCCGAGAGTGACTTGCCAGAGTTAGGTTTGCTTTTTTCATTTTTTGCCTCTAGCAACAGCAGAGGTGATCGTGCTGTACGGTGCAATGCATTCAAAACTAAAGTTGAAGCTGTTGCTGCTGCTCTGGGCGCAGATGAAAATAGAAACAGGCAGTCACTGCTGCTGCTGATGCTGCAACATGTGCTCTTTCAAGAATGCTCTTCACACACAGTCTGCTTTCTACTGGTTTGCCCCCCTCCTCACGGTAATGACTCAATCTGGCACAATGGCCCTCACTTCAAAAGGCACACACCACCACAACAGCAGACAATTTCTGCACATTCAGTCATCGTCGTTGTCATTGCACTCGCTCATTCACTGTCATTGTGCTCCGGAGAGAAGCTCATAGGACAATGGCCACCAGCACCACCAGCACTGGACAGACAATTGCTGCTTTGTAATACAGTCCCAGAGTAGTACAGGTAATATAATTCAATTAGGCACTGAGAGAACAGAAGAGAACAGATCTGCGGCGACGATTGAGCAATTCGTAGTCGGCGGTGGAGGCAGCAGCCGCAGCACCTAATTGGGTTATAATCGAGCACAATCTGTGTTATGTGCACAGAAAGCGGAAATAGTTTGTGCCTTGTTGCCACTGCTGCTGCCACTGGAATGACCGTTGCAGGTGGAGGAATTGCCTGTCGCCGTACACACTGATGGCGCAATTAATTTCCCATTAGATTCCACCGACACAGAAGTGGTTGCTGGTGTCAATGAGAAGCGAGATTGTCAATCAGCAGCAGCCAGTGCTGCTCTGTGATTAGTGCCACTAGGTGTTAATGTCTCTTTCTCCCACTGACTGACCCGAGTTGAATGACTAAATAAGTGACACTGAGAGGAGAGAGAGAACAAAGCGGGCCGAATGCTGCTGATGACTTCATTGACATCACAGCAACAGCAACGACTGCTGCTACTACTTTGGACACAGCAATAATAATCAAAAAGCACTCTTTTAAAGCACTCTTTTTAGTTGGGAGAAAAAACTCTGGTGCCTGCTCAACAGACTGCTCAAGGTATTGAACAACATAAATTCAATTGCCAATTGCCACTTGGTATTTAGCAGCAGCAGGGCTTAAAAATGTAGAGTGAAACGCCGAAATTAGAAGCAATGCGACTTGGTGCCCATTAGTCGGCGTCGGCACAAAACGTTCGCTCGGCGGCAGCACGCTAGGAAACTATTTAACTGCTGCTAAATTGCCACTGTTGAGTGCCAACTGTAGTCAGTCAGGCAGTCAGGCAGGATTAGATTACTTTGCCCCCTCGCCCCACTCTCCTTCTGTAAATCATCAGCAAATGAAGAAGAAGATGAAGAAGATGGTCACAGTGCCGCTGGTGCTGGTGCCCACTCCATAAAACAAGGATTGCCTACAGAGAGACACGAATGCGAACAAATTAACTTATAATTAAGTGGCAATTGCTCAGTGACTTGAGCACTGTACACTGACAGAAAAAAAGAACGACACTCGAACACTCGGCAAAATGGCTTCACAGCGGGATTCATCGGCGACAGCAGTAGCAACGGCGGCGGCAACCGGTGCACAAGTCGGCAGCCACTCTAACCAACTTCTAACCTCAACCTCAAGCAAAAGGATCGGGATCGTTTTGATCACGGAAAAAGTTGATAAGCTTTTTGAGGAACGACAGCAAACCTCTTGAGTTGGACTCGGACAATGGACCACATCAACGACGACGACGAGGACGACAACATCAGCACACAGCTGTTTAAGAGTTCAGCAACAAGTGCTGCTTGTAATGATAGTGCTGCTGCTGCTGATGCTGCCAACAAGAACAGAAATGAGGATGAGGATGCTCTACTGGCGGTTGTGGCGTTGATGGTAGTTCGATGACGGCTCCAAGCTGCGACTACCCAAGAAGGAAGGGAAGAGAGGCTGCTAAGAGGCAATCGGCTTCTCTCACTCAGTCGGCGATCGAAGCGATGCGTGCCACCACCACCAAAAAGAAGAAGATGCCGGCCGACCAGAGGAAGAAGAAGCCGAAAGGGCAGAAAGAGAGGGAAGAGATTTGTTTGCCGGCCACACAGAAAGAATCAAGTGGTAGGGAAGACAGACAGACAGGTAGACCAGTGTGTAAGTGGCAGACAGAAGTGCCAAAGTGAACACACACACACTTTGAGCTGACACGAGCTGCTGCTGCTGCTGCTGCTGCGCTAGCATCGATCGCCTCAATCACCAGTGCCTGCACCTTAGTAGTACACGATGGAGGCAACGGCAACAGCAGCAACAGCAGCAGCCGATCTTCATCGTTCGTGACCGTCCGTGAGCGTCATGAATGCTAAGCAGCACCTCTGGATCGATGTGAACACTGCAGCACTGCAAACGGCAAAACATGCACTGCTTTTTTCGCCATTATTTAGCAATCTCATGCTCGCCGAGTGGAAGTAGAACCTCACACACAGTCATTCACTGTTTGTGAGTTAGAGGGAGTAGAAAATACACTGGAAAAAGCAGTGCACACTGGTGTCGTGTCGTACTGTTTTTGTCTCTTCAGCTGAAAGGAAGCTACCTGTGGCCTGTGTGACCCGGGTGGGCAGCAGCAGCCGTCCGGAATCTCTTCGTCGGTGGCGGCAACAAACACAGACAAAAAAAGCATAGAAAAGAAAGCAAAGCATACGCTTCTTTGCCGCAAAGCAAAGCAAACAAACGCAGCAGCAGTACAAAGAAACACAAAAAAGAAGCACATTCTGCGTGCTGTCTAATTAATTAATTATTGATAAATGAAAAAAGAAACATCAAACTATTTAAGATTTAATGCCACGTTCAAAAAAAAAGAAGAATCAAACAGGTGCACCACTGCAGTGCTGTTAGGCAATAGCAGGCTTTAGAAGTGGCTAAACGTGTGCTCATTGTGAGCCTGTGTGCCACCGCAAAGCATTCACTGGGCCCTAGCTAACTTTTTGCTCTCTCTCTCCTCGACCCCGACCACCACCACCACCACCCGTGCAACAATTGGATTAGCTCTCATTTTGCGTAAAAGTCTCAGCAGTGATTTCCCTCTCTCTTTCTTTCTTTGTAAAACTGACAGCAGCAGCAGCTGGAGAGAAGCAGATCAGTTTTGTGTCAGTCTTTCTGTTATTGGACCAGGCAGGCAGGCAGCAAGCAGGCACTCTGCTCTCACTGAATGCAAGACAATTCCCGCAATCCGATTACGTGCAACGAAAGCAGCAGCAGCAGCAGCAGCAGTAAAAGATCGCCTTGCAAATCGATTGACAACTGTGTGTGCTCGGTGTGTTTGTCGCGGCTAATGAATCGAATGAATCAACTGCTGGTTAGTTGCGAGCTACCACTAACTCAATCTTATTTTTTCGTTGTTTGTTTCTCTACCTACTTGCTCGGAAAATTGGCTCAAATAAAATAAACAGTCAAAGTCCTGATCAAAGTCCAAAACTAACATACGAGAACAAACTCTCTCTTTCTCTCTCTCTCTTTCTTTCTTAAGGAGGAGGTGTCCACTTACGGTCACTCTTGTCCCCGGCGAGGATGCCCTCGATGGAGTGCTTGTGCTGTCCTTTGTGTCCGCCACCACCGCCACCTCCGCCCATTCCTCCTCCCGGGCCATGACCGTCCATTCCGCCGTCACCCCTCATCGATCCATTCGGTCCCCTGAGCAGGCGGCTGATGGAGCTGACGGAGGGGGCGGTGGTGCGGTCGCAGAGACCCTCCTTGATGAGGCGGTCGCGAATCTCCCAGGAAAAGATACCTGGATTCTCCTTGCGGTAGTCTTCGATGCGCTTCTCGATGTCCGGCGTGGCCACACGGGGCTTGCTGCCGCCGATGACGCCAGGGCGGATGGAGCCCGTTTCCTAAGAGGAAAAAATAAGATGATTTTTGTTAGAAAAAGAAGTTGGAGATATTTAAAGTTTCCTTTTTTGCTATCGTTACGAATGCAGGCTAAACACAGGCTAGCAGCACTTGAAGCACTGCACGGTAATATTTCCCGCGCTACTAAACCGCCGCTGCAGCCGCAGCCTTTGCGCTAATCCTGTCAACGGCGATCGGCATACTTATTATATTATATTATCCTTGGCTGTTTGTTGCAAGGCCAAATCGGCGACATTTGACATAGTCTACAGACGTATCTGCCCTAATAAAGCTGCTGCGGTTACCGCCAGTCTTTCAATTCAATTCAGCTCAGCTCAGTGCTCAATGCTGCTCAATGGCCAATTGAGCTCAATTTACCTCGGCTAATCGCTTTACTAATTTCTTTCTTTCTAGTTTTTATACCTTCTACGTTTTAGCTGCAACATTAACTGCAACAGTTAGTGGCGTATTAAATTGTCAACATTGAGCCGATTTAAACGACAGCGGCGGAAATTTATCGCTACCTCTACTACTACTATTACCACCACTGAAGCCGACATCGACAATGGCCCACTGAATTAGATCACTACCACCACCACCAGAGGCTGAACCGAAGAGGCTGAACTGATCTGATTTAAAGCTGATCTGAACTGACTCAATGGGCAACCAAATTGAGCGCCAAATTGAAGTCGAAATTGAGCTGTTCGAAATTGTGCACTGTCTATTGTTCGGCTTATTTGTTCGCGAGCCCTATCTGACCTAGCTTTTAGGCTGAAATGCTCAAATTACATGCTAAACTTTTTTTACCTGGTACCGGTTGAGAATCTTGGAGACGCAGCCGTGGCTGACGCGCAGTTGGCGACTGATGACGCAGGGGCGGACGCCGCGGCGGCCAGCTCCACGATCTTCAGGCGAATGTGGTTCGGCAGTGGTCGGCCGTTGATGAAGACGCCGCCGAGCTGGTTCACTCGTCCCTGGCCTATAAAGCAAGGAAAGAAGGAAAACATTAGGTTCCGTTAGTTAGCTGGAAAAAGTTCTTCTGATTTGCTTAGTTTCTCTCTCTCTCTCTCTCTCTCTCTCTCTCTCTCTCTCTCTCTCTCTTTCAGCCAATTAGCCCCTGACCATACATCACTGCTGTGCTTTGCATTCTCTGTGTCTGCCCTTCTGTGTTTTCTTCTAAGTTTGATGTCGCGCCGACAAAGAAAGAGAAAAAGAGAAAAGAAGGGAGAAAGGAATCAAAAGGAGCGGAAGCCGGCAAAGCAGCACGCACCAGTTGGGTGCGCTATAGATGAAAAGGAAAATGCAAATGCAAGAAGAGGCGATTCCATGTGCTTGTGTTTCCGAGAAGTGAACTGGCTTTTACGGCGGCAATTTTCTAAACCAACTGTTCCTATTGCAACAGCAGGCAACAACAACTGGCTGGTTAGAGCTCAGAAGAAGAAACCTAAAGATTCATTGTGCCCCCATAAGTAAGCTTTTCGATGGTGGTTGCAATATTGGCTTCTTCAGCTTCTTCTTCTTCTGTACTCTATCTTTTCTGTGTGCATTTGGTCTTCAGCTGCCGTCTGTCTGTTGTCGTTGTCTCTCTTTCTCTTTCTCTACAATTGCCTATCCCTTTTCGTGCAACTGGTAATTAATACAGCTGTACTACTGATTCGCTGCTGCCTATGTTGATGCTGTGTGTGCCCTTTGCGTCCATATGGTGCTGACTGTTTGTCTGCCTGTCTGCCTGGAAAACTGAAATGCACAACTGAACTAATGAAATGGGAAAAAGAGAAAGAGATAGAAACAATGAGAAAGAGAAACGTTCTTTCGTGTTCAACTCTCAATAGAGATGGCCTCTCTATCTCTATCTTCTTTCCAGAGTCGTGAGCTGATGGGCTTTGTTTTTGGTAGTGGTTGTGATGGCGGCTGCAAAATATTGAAAATATTAAACAAAATCGAATGGCCAGTTAGTCCAACTACCTACTACTACTACTGGCAACACAAAAGTACAGTGCAGTTTTGATGTACCGTTTAAAAACGGCTCAACTGCTCATAAAGCACGAATTTACTGAGAATTTGTCTTTTGCACTGTTGTAACCTTTTAGGCTTTGTTGCCAAGTAGTAGTGGTAGTAGAAAGACGGGAAAAGGCTCTCGCCAATTTGGCTACTGGTGGCGCTAATTGAAAAGTGGATAAAGTGGTGAATTGAAAGCCTGCAAACACACACACACACCTTTCATTCATTTAATTGTCCACCCTTTGACCTGAAACCTTCCTTTCTTACCTTGAAAGGGATAGCCGCCAAAAAGCGGACGAATGTTGAGCGACATGATGAGAATGAGGTTTTTTGTTAGGATGAAACGGATGAAGCACTTTACAGGTGGTAAAGCGATTGAGTTGACGTAGATTAAAAAATAAAAAATGTGCGTGGGAGTTCACGAGAAAGAAGAAGATAAAATACTGAATAAAGAATTGAAAGCCAAAAGTAGTAGCTAAACACCGGTGTAATACCGGTGACGAATGATGCACACTAAAAAGAAAGAAAGATGAGGATGAGGCTGATGATGAAGAGTTGACATTAGCAGCAGTGCACAGACACAGACACAGTGAATTTGTGAAATACAGACACAAACAGACAGACACAGAGAGCCGAAGAGAAAGCGCGACGAGCTGCGAGTGGCAAGGAATCAATTAGCTAATTAGATTAGATGAGCACAGGAGGAGAACCGAAGGCAGATCAGACACACACACACACAGACACAGACAGACACAAACGGCAGATTGAAGGGGAGTAGTAGTAATTCGATTAGACACCGGCAGCGATTGAGCACTGCAGCAATGCTGAAGGAGATGGCGGCATCGCTGAAAGAGAAAGAGAGAAAGAGATGTGACGATCACGACTGCTCGGTACTGCTTTGCTTTCAGTTCTGTGTGCTGTTTGCTTGCTTGCTGGCATGTGCCCTCGACCAGCTACCGCAGAGGACTGTTTCATGAAGCAGTTCAGTTCAGCTCAGTGCAAAGAGTGATGCTGCAGCAGCAGCAGCTTTTCCTTCTTCTTCTTCCCCTTCTTCAGCAGAGAGTTGAAGAATCGAAGCACTGAAGCATAAGTTGGCGAGGAAGAAGGAGGACGTGGTCAGTTGCTCTTTCAGCTTCAGCTTTAGCCTCAGCCGTGTACTACGTTGCAGGCCATTTGGGCGCCGCCGTCGCCCACTTTTGCCAGCAGCAGCAGCAGTCGAAGTCAGTTGCCAGCTCAGGTTGCTCTTTCTCTCTTTCTCTTGCAAGCCTTCGCTTTTGCCATCCCATTTTCCCTGTTGTCTCCGCCTCTCTTACGTCACTCAGCCGCTGCTTTGCTGCCAATCGCTGGGCGGGATTGCTCTTTGTTGTTGGTTGGTTGGTAGATGAACAGAACAGTTGAAAGAAGGGAAAGAGCCGCTTATTTTGCCTGCTCTCCGGGTTCCTCTCTTCTTCCACTTCTTCAGTGTCTGCCCGCGACAACTGTGGCCAATTGAGATTTGTTCGCGCTTCCAGCGTTCGAGTCGGATCAAGTCAGGGCAAGGGAAGTGCCGCTGCTGCTCAACTGAACTGCTCTCGAAAATCGAGAAAACGAAGAAGAAGACGGAAAGCCATCGACGAGTTGGCTGGTTGAAAAAGTAGTGGTGGTGGTGGTGGTAAATTTTGCAACAACAAAAAAGCTTGGAGAGTAGCTGCACTGCTGGCTGGCTAACTGATTGACTGCCTGCCTGAATGACTGAAGAATGATGATGATGGGGCAACGATGATGGTAGAAAGGACAAAGAAAGAAAGAACGGAGGGAAGACGAAGTTGGCTTTATAAATAATTAGATTAAATTGCCCCAGCTCTCCAACTTCTGATGACTACAAAGGCACGTTGAATCTTGTTGAATTTTTCTTCTTCTTCTTTTCACCAGAGTCGTAGTTCACATTCCAACAAGGACAACAACAAAATAAAGAACACAGCACTGGAGAGAACAATTAATAATAATTAAGGTATTAGACATCAAAAGATTTGGCGTGTGAGAGAGAGGTGCTCATTTGCATTGCCAAGTCAAGTCAAGTGCTTGCTTTGAAAGCTTAGCCGACTATTAGTCGACTCAATCGTCGTCGGTTAAAAAGACGAAGTTAAAAGTAAGTTCATCTTCTATCTGCCTTTTGTTTCTGTCACCTTTTTTTCTTCTTGTTCTGCTGACTGCAGCAGATTTTGTGCAGGCTCTCAGATCGGGTAATTGATGATACGACGACAGTTGGCAGTTTAGAGCAGAGCAAAGCATAGCAGAGAAAGGAGAAGGCCACAGACGTGAACAGACATGAACATTGGTCGCCCACGGAGAGCACAGAAAGTTGGAGGAACTGTTGTGGTGGTACCTTCACTGCCGATTCTCCCGAGCCAGAAAAGAAAAAGAAGAAGAAGGATGGCAGTAAAAAATAGATCTGAAAGATGAAAAAGAAGCCTAGCTTTGTGGAGAAGAGCATCTCCCTTTCTAAAATCAGCGGCTGTCTGTGTCTGCCTTGATTAGCATGAGAGCACGCTTGCTGCGGCGAAGCAGTTGGGGTGCATTAGCAAGCTCCTCTTCACCTTCTTTTCCTTCGTTTCCTTTGCAGCTTCCTTTCCCCTTCCTTCAAGCGCTAACACCTTGCACTCTAAGCTGCCGGTGCAAGTGTTCTCTCTCCCTGCGCACCGAATGTAATTATGCGCCCATTTGATTCCATTAGCTCGCTTCATTATAGTAGAGAGATACAAGCAATACATCATGAGTGCATTCAAATGTAGTGAAATGAAATGTTTAGGGTTTACAAGCTATTCAGTGAGCAAGAGGTGATAAATAGAATGCTTGAAACAGCAGAAAAACAAATGTCCTTTTCACTGTGTTCAATGACTTTCTTTCCGCCCAGGTGAACCGAAGAAGTTACCGCCGCAGACCACACCAAATGCAAAAAACAACCTTTTCTCTTTGAAAAGTCATTTTAATTCTCGGCTGAGAAAAAAGAAGAAAAAGTTCAAAAGGATCAAGTGGCGATTGATCATGAGCAGCAGCCGCAGCAGCAAATGATTGATTTGCTCAATCGCTCACAAACAACTTTGCAAATGAGAAACAAGAAACGGAGAATTTCTAAATTAGACAGAGAAACAGACAGAAACAGCAGCAGCAGTATTACATAAGGGACACCTTTGTTGTCTTCGGTGATAATCTTTCTTTCTCCTTTTTCTCTCTATGTCCTCAGTGTCCCCCTTCGTGTGCTTCCGTGTGAAGAAGTTCACACAAACTTGCAGCCATTTAGCCCCCCGTGCAGCGATGACATGTGTCACACACCATTCAGAGTCGGTGACAATGACAATGCCGTTGTCTGTTGTGTTGTCAGTGTTGTTGTCAACCATTTAGTGCAAGTCAATTGGGCCCATTGTCCGGCGCACTCTAGGCGGGCTGACTTTTCTTCTCAACCAGTGAAGTCACTTGTCAACCACCACCACCACCACTGCTGTCAATTGGTGCACTTGCCAACAACTTTGCACAACTGAAGAAGATTTACAGGTCTATAATGAGGAGGAAGGAGAAAATGAAAAGACTCTTTGTCGACGGTAGTAAAGAGCAAGAAAAGATGCTTCGAATTGAGAAAGAGAGATAGTACGCGTGGATCATATTTCCGTGGGCGGTTGATGAGCACAAACAGAGAGACGCATTCATTTAGAATATGATTAGCACCGGCAGCAGCAGCGGCACTAACTAGAAGATGCAGCTAATTAGGCGTCCAAATCAGCACACCCACTCGCAAATTGGCACCTATGTTCCCTCTCTCGTATTACTAAGTTTGCCCGGTAAAAACCTCCATCTTTTTCCTCTTCGTCAACAGCTCTCCTCTGATGATAGATTGCTTTTTAATCAGACCTCTGACCTTCTTCTTCTTTTTCTTTTGCTTCTTCTGTCCAGTGAAGAGCACTCTTGAATTATGAATGGACAAACCGTACTGACAGATAAGCAGCAGCACCAGTTTCTTTTGGTCAGGCACCAAAATTATTTCAATTTGAGGAACTGTGCGCACCTGAACGGAAAATGGCTGCTGTTGCCGGTCGATAAATCATCATCACACGTAGCAGTGACAGTGGCCCTTGCCTGCCAACCACAAATGATAATGGTGCACCAGCTTGATGACACAGGTCAACCTGAAGGAACAAACTAAACTAAACTAAACTAAACAGCAGAAGCAGTTTGCTAAAACAGCTAGGAGGGCAATTTGCGGTGGCTGGTGCAGTGGCAGCAACAACAACAGCAACAACTCTAATCGAATGAAGAAACAGCAGCAGAAGCAGAAGACAACGACCGTAAATTGAATTGGACCGCACACTGTACGCACATTTATAACGATAACGACAGCCAGAACACTGAAAAGAAGAAGAAGAAAAGCGAGCGAGTGCAAATTGAAAAATTTAGCACCTGTGAGAAGTCAATTAAAGTGGTAATTACCATTCATTGGCCGCCGCGGCCGCAGCCGCTGCTGCCGCTTTAATCGAGGGGAGGGCAGGGGGCCTAATTTCTCAATTAAATCACCGCTAGTGCTGGGGAAGGAGAAGAAAAAGTCGTGATGATGAACAACAACAGAAAGAAACTCTTAAGGAGAACACACCGGCGTCGATGTGAGCAATGGAAAGTGGACAGCGGCCAGCCAGTCAGTCAGCCTGCCCGCTAGACCACCGGCGTGCACTCGCAGCGCGAGAATTCAATTCCTCCAAATAATTCATTTTCTCCGTGACAAGTGGAGTCCACCGCCGAACAGTCAACACAGACTGACAGCCCCAAAAAGAAAAAAGTACAATGGTCGTCGGAAGAAGAAGAGGAACAAGAAGAACAAGCAATCGCTGGAAGGAGAACATATTTGGCGGCACGCAAGTCTCTTTGCCGCAGTAGACAAGAAGAGTCTCTTTCTTTCCTTCTCCGGTGTACTACACAAGAGACGCGCTAAACGCGCGCTAAATGGCCAGTCACGTTTTGTCAACTTGACTTGGACAGAAGAAGAAGAAGAGGCAGAAGATTAGAAGACCTGAGAGAAAGAGAGGGGATCACCGAAACTGAGAAAAGTTGATGATCTACCATAGAAAAATAAAGAGAAAGGAAAGCAGTGTGATCTCTGTCTGTGTGTGTGTTTGCAAATAACATGACAAACAAGCAGAGCGACGGAGAGGATTTTCTGTGTGTGTGTTTGGATGCTGTTTGGTGGATGTCTGCGTCGGTGAGTGCGAGCGAGCGAAATCAATCAGCAGGCGATAATGAGCCATTGCCAAATGGCGATTGTCACGGCTAGGGCCCGCTGTGGTAGGTAGGAAGGTAGCAGGGGACACGGTCAAATAGAACTACTCACTGTGTGTAACAGGCAGGCAGATCGATCTAACGGCTCATTTGCTTTGCTCTCTTACTACTTCGGCTGCTGCTGCTTATTTGCTTACACTGCTGCGGACACGGTAGCCTTCTTTTTTCCCCTCTTTCTGTTTGCATAATAACCACGCAAAGTAGAGTTTTCCGGCTCTGTTGACCGTTCGGATGATGTTGTAGCGACTTCTTTTTTGAGGTGGCGGCGGCGGCACTATCAATCGGCTACTTCTTTTTTGTTTGGCAAGTACCTTCTTTTTCTTTTTTTGAACAAATCGAGTGCAAATATACATTTTGCTTTTTAAAATGGCTACTTGCAGTTTTTGTTGAGGACAGTACACGAAGAAGACAAAAGACGACCACCACCGCCGCCATTTATTGAGCATCATCCCCTTCTGCTGCCGCTTGAGCTCGTTCTCGTGCAAATAGACAGTTGTGCTTTAGGGTCTTTAAAAGACTGGAAGGAAAAGAAGAGAATGACATTACGAGCATTGTGTGATTGCTGATTTATAGCCGCCGCCGACGACGACGATGAAAAGATTAACAGACCATTTGGTCCTGCTCGTGGCCAGATTCGGAGGAGTAACATGTGTCGGACTAAAAGTGGCCATGTTTGTTCTTTCTTTTATCAATTGCATTTTTTCACTAAAATACTATGGCATTCATGACATCAAATATTTATATTTTTCGAAACTCATTTGATCATTTTCAAATGTTTTAAGCGGATTTTTTTCAAATTAAAAAGCCATGTACGACATCTGTCGTCGGCAAACGATAGCTATTTTGAAAATTATAAACAGTTGGAAAATGCTGTGTTTTGAGCAGAATTCGGAGTGCTTTTAATTTCTCTGATTGAAGAATTGGAATTTATTTACAAGGTACAGAAAGGGAGAGACAAAATGATTTAAAATTTCAGCAAGATGTTTCAGCAAGAATGATTCACTAATCAGTGAGCATGCACTCAAAGCTATTGTGGCTGATGCTGCTGCTGCTGCTGCAGTACCAACACCTTCAAGCTGGGAAATGTCCCGTGCAGGTTGAGCCACATCATCTGTGCGTCAGTTCCGTTCCAGTGCAAATCAAGGGCTAGGACCGAGCTCAGCTGGACGCCCCGGTGACGGGGAAGTAGCTCAGTACAGTTCCTGAAATCTACACACAACTGCAGGTGAGCCAGTTTGCAAAGTTTTGCGAGTGCGGTGAACAGTGGCCCGACTTGAGATGGAATAATCTCAGTGATGCTCAATGAGATCAGAGATGGAAATTGGTTGCAAAGTTTTAGCGCATCATCATATTTGTAGTTGAATTGGGACTTTTCATAGCGAACAATCTTCTGCTGAGCAGCCTTATTAAGCTTATAGAGATTACTGGAGATATCAGAAGTAGGCACATGCACCTGAAGATCACTACTGCTCGCCACGTAGACATTGAGTACATTCACAAAAAACTGTGTATGAGCATTGCCAAGTAGAACGGCAAATTTTTTTAGCTGAGTCAGTATGGACAGGTCAGGAAAATCCACATTAATGGATGGCCAACGGATGGCCAAGCTTTGTAGCGACGATAGGCCGTTGATGGCAGTGGTAAGACGGAGGACACACTGTTTACTTGACACACCCCACGTAACGGTGAGAAACATCAGGCTGGTCAACTGGGTCTTCCACTGGGGATGCTGCAGCAGGGCAATCAGATTCTCCGTTTGAAAGCTGGATTTTGTTTTCACTTTCAAGTCAGTGACAGCTGAGAAGCTGCCAATCACGTGCTCAATGTCCGATGGCGTCAGTGCGTTCAAGTTGTCGTCAAACAGATCCAGGCTGTTCCACTTGCTGAGCCGGGTCACCGGGTAATCGGGGAAAGCTGCTGGTTCACCAGGATTCTCTGCCAGCAGCTGAACGCTGAAGTACTTGGATGCAAGGCTGAAAGAGGCAAAATCGTCCTGGTCGTCCGAGTTGAAGGCCAGGATTTTCACTTTCCGATTGGCTGCCCGCACTAGACCGAGGCACCGGGGGCTCATTTTGCTGGCATTCAGTTGACATTTGGGCGTCAACTGCTTAAACACGGAAATGAGATCCAGATCCGGAATAGGTCGACGAGGAGGCATGATGTTTGGGTTGAAGACGAGTGAGTGAGAAGTGAAAAAAGTCAAGAATTTTTGTTTTTGTTGCTGTTGCTGAATGAGGAAAAAAGAGACAGTGAGCACATGTGCTCTGTGTTTACTGGATACTGAGATTTAGCTGGGCAATGCTGAGTTGGAATAGACTAAAAAATTTATTTTTTGGTCAAAGTTTTTTGCACTGAAAATTGTTAATTTGGACTACATGAAACGGGAAAAAATGAGATAAAGGTACAGTATGGACGCTGAAGAAATTATTGACAAAAAATTACTGATCAGTGAGCAGTTTTTCAGCAGAAATGTACGATTTAAAATTATTCTTAATGAGGATTCGCTCGCGATGAACACCCGGGTGAAGAATTGAAAGTGTTTTTTGAAGACACTGTCGAGTTGTTAGCATTTTCTTTTTTGAACCAATTTCAATTTCTTTAATATCATCAGGAAAGCGAACATCGCAGCTTTCACAAGTGAAACGCTGCAGTACTATCACCTTCAAGTTGGGCAGTGTCCACTGCAGACTGAGCCACTTCAGCTGTGCATGAGATCCGTCCCAGTACAGATCCAGGGCCCGAACAGAGGTCAGCTGGGCAGTTAATGAACGAAGAGGAGGTAGGGACTTTTTATCGTCATCAAAAAAACCTGTCCCCAAAAGCAAATGAGTCAGCTGGGGAAGTTGCGCGAGGGCGGTGAAGAGTGATCCGATTTGAAGGGGCAAAGCTTTCACTATTTCCAGTGAGATGAGAGCTGGAAAGTGGTTGCCAAGAACACAGATATTGTCCAGTGTGTAGACTGGGTAACTGTTGTGGCTACAAATTCTGTAGCGAACTATGCGAGAGGCGAAAACTTTGTTCAGTGGCCGAAAATCTTCTTGTTGTCCATCATGTGACAGCAAGTGCACCCGAAGATGCTCATTTCCGACGGCGTAAGCATTGAGTGAACTCACAAAGGACGGCTTATCGGAGTTGCCAAGCTGAACGGCCACCTGCATCAGTTGAGCCAGTAAGGGCAGGTTAAAAAATCCCATAGCATTATATTGTGACCAGTGAATGGCTAAGTTTTCCAAAGCGGTAAGAGCGTTGACGACGGTGGACAGTCGACAAGCCTGTTGCACTTCTAGGACACTCCAGTCACCGGCGAACAGCATCAGACTGGTCAGCTGAGTCGTCCACTGGAGACTTTGTAGCAGAGAAATCAGGTTCTCCGTCTGAGCGCCTGACCTAGTGCCCACCTTCAGATCGATGACAGCGGAGAAGGCATTGACAATGTGCTCAATCTCCGACTCGCTGAGCTGATGGAAGTGTTCCACTCGCAGACAGTTCCACTTGCTGAGCCGGGTGGATGGGTAATCGGGAAAAGGTGGCTCACTGGCTGCTGATTTCAGCTCATAAATGCTTTTGTAGTGGGATGAAAGGCTGAAGTAGTTGAAGAAGGAGAACTTTTGATCTGAATCGGTGATGACCAGCGCCTTCACTCGTCGATTGGCTGCTCGCACTAGAAGGTAGCATCGAGGGCTCATTCGACCGGCGTTCAGTTGAGTCCCGGGTGTCAACTGTTTAAAAACGGCAATTAAACAGAGATCTGGAATGGGTCGACGAGGTGATGACATGCTGGCTGGGATTGATGAGATTGGTGAGTGAGAAAAAAATTTGAAGTTGTAAACACGTGCTGAACGTTGAAGTGCAAGTGTGCACAGTGCATTGGCCAGTTGCACTTTATATGCGGCCACAGTCTCCAGGCAAAAATCCTGCCCACTTTATTCTCCTGGGTCCAAGTCTCTCTCTGCTGAATCCTCGCACAATGTATTGTTCCAGTTGACAATTGTGCCACCTAAGCGCACTCGTGGGCTGCACAGGTGGTTCTCTGCACACCTCGTTCCTTGAACCTTGATTTTCTTGAGTTGAGTCATTTTCAAGTCGGGCTCTTTGAGAGCTCGACGGGCGCACTGTTCTTGCCAAAATATCAACGACAGAGGAGCGTTGTCAAGCCAAAACTCTTAAAGCGAGGCTTTATAGTCCAATTAAATAGATCTTTCTTGATAGTTTGAACGACGAGTATTTTACAGAAGCAAAAAAGTGCGCCCAGAGGAATATCATTTGTTAAAGGAAGATTATTTATTGACATTACAAAATATAGATATATTTATCCTCTGCAGTGTTGATCCTGCATTGACAATGGTGATCATTTGATGAAAAGAGAGAGAAAGAGAGAAAGAGTAGGATAGGGTAAAGTCGAAGCAAGTATAGTGTGGACTATTTAGCAAAAAGGGGAAAAATCAAGGAGAGAGGATCTCTAACAATTTATACACATACAGAGAAGAGATTTGAGAGAAAGAAAAAAGGGAGAAAGACACAAATGCGCGTGCAGTATTAGCAGAGAAGAAAGAGAAAGAAAAAGATGAGATAACAACAACCAAATGGAGAGAGACAATATAACATGCAATAGTGGTGGTGGTGGTGGCGATGGTGATGATTCTAACACCACACTTGATGCATACCATGTAATGGGAAGGAAAGGAAGGAAAGGAAGGGAAAAGAAAGGAGGGGTGGGGGATCGACATCAAGTATAATAATATGACACACTAAAGTGTAATAGAGATAATCATATAATAATAAAAAAAACTCATCCTCCAATTAAAGTCTTGCAGCAGCAGTCGTACAGGGCGCACGAGACTGCTGCCGCTGCCACTGCGCTCCTTGTATTTGTGCTCTGATTGAGATGGGATTTGAAGGGTCAAAAAATGAAAAAAAGTGGACAAAGCAGCAGCAGCAACAGCACAGCAGAAGTTGGTGGCTCAATTCGTTTTAAACTGTTCTCCTATCTCTACCTCTGCGCACCTGTGTACCGAATGAGCAGCACAGTGCTTTCACTGCGAGCTTTTGGTGATGTTGATTGGAGCGCCTGCGGAGCGCAGGTTGTGAGGCGTGGCAGAGGAAGGCGACTGGCCGTGCCCGATGCGTGCAGGTAGTTGTTGGCATTCGAGGAGGAGGAGTTGTTGTGGGCGTTGATCGGCGACTGCTGACTGCTCGAGTTGGAGTAGGTCCGCACGAGGGAGGGCTCGGCGGAGGAGTTCGTGGAGAGCTTGCTGAACTGCAGCAGCGTCTCGGGGAAGTTCGGCGGCGTGGCGGGAGTGTTCGCCGGTGTGCACATCTGTGGAAAAGAGGGAGAAAAAGAGGGAAGTGAGTAAGTGAATGACAAGTTGTTGACAAATGACAATGGCAGGACAATAACAATCGGGTACAAAGCTGCGGCTGCTGCCGATGCAGTTGATGTTGTTGTTGATGTTGTTATTGTTTTGGTTATCATTATCATCATGCCATTGCTGCCTACCTGGTGAAAGTGAGTGTTTCCGTGGTGGCCAATGGCGGAATCTTGCAGGAAGACGCTCAGTGCAGTCTGTGTGTGTGTGTGAGGTGTCATGTGATTGGGAGCAAAACAAACAGAGTCATGAGAAAAGGATCCCATAGGAGTGGAAAACAAAACAAACCAACCTCAAACTGCCAGTGAGCCGCCTGCAGCATCTGCTTCGCCTGGTCGTGGGCACAGCCGGCTGCCACCACGAACTGATTGATCATCACCTGTTCTCGCAGGGAGTCCATCTTCTTGAAGTAGTGAAGTAGATTATGAAAAGGAGGAGGAGGAGGAAAACGATGAGGTGGCGGTTGATGATACCAGTCAGCGATACCAGCGTAAGACGTCAACAACTCACTGTACAACATCACACATAGGAAAAGGGAAAGGCGTCATCATTAGTAAAGGACAACAAACAGAAGCACATCAACAACAACAACAACAAAGAAGAAAAAGAAAGCTTGTGCTCGTGATGGCGAAAGTGAGCCCAATTCGCCAAGGTATGTACCACCACCAAGAAGCCACTGATACGCACCGAAAGCAGTGACGGGAAGTAGAAGTAGAAGAGTCAAGAGTGAACGAATGCAAAGCGAGAAGAGTGAGCCAGCGAGAGAAAGAGAGGTACCAATAGAACTCAAGACGACAGCGGCGGCGACGACGGAAGCGGCTGAGCAGTGTAATCAGAAGCAGAATCGACAGCAATCGAAACTGAGTAGAGGAGAGGTAGGCAGACAAATTAGGCGGATAAATAGTAGAATCTTCAGGGTCCACTGGAGATCAACACAACGACAACTCGTGCGCTGGCAAACAACAATGGCTGAAATATACACACACAACCAACTAACGCACAAGAAACAAGCAAGCGAGAGAAAGAGCAAATGTAAGCTGCTGCTGCTGCTGCTGGCGGATCAAAACAAGCAAGCACACCACCAACAGCACCACCAGCACACACAAACACAACAACGCTCAGATGTGAGAGAGGGGGGACGCCATTCTGCGCACTCTCAGTCCGGAGTGGATCCTCTAACTCTGCAAAAATCCTCTATCTCCTCCTCCTCCTCCTCCTCTTACTCTTGCTCCTGCTCTTGCTGCTGTTTCTGTTGACAAACAAACAGACAGACAGTGGTGGCGCCGGGCGCCGCCGCTGCCGCGCATCGAAGGAGACAAGACAGACAGAGGGGAGGAAGAAGAAGACAGGACGACATCAGCTACTCTCTTGGACAAAGAAAAGCACTTTTTCCACTGCTGCTACGGTGGCCTGGTCTGGCAATCAACTTAGTCGATCACTTTTTTGCTGCCTCTGAAACAGCACACATCGAAGCCGTGATTGCAGAAGTAGAAATCGAAGCTCTTTTTTGTGCTGCTCTACCTCTCTCACCTGCTAATTAGTTGGCCTTCACCTTGAAGGTGGTGGTGGGTGGTAGCAGTACTTCATATCGTCTCTACTTCTACCTATCGTCCAAACTGGTCTGTTCAAGATACCTTCCTTTTCTTCTTCTTCGTCTTCTTCTATTTCTTGACAGTCAGCATGGATGGCGCCCAGTGAAAGAAGTAAGGGAAGAATGGTGATGATTGCAGCACCACCAGCAGCAGCAGTCCTATTGTCGATCGTGCAAGGAGCGAAAGAAAGGAAAGAGAGTACCTTAACCTGGGGAAATGAGGGAGGCAATTTCGCAATTTAGCATATTATCACGCCGCCGCCACCGCCGTTGTTAGACAAACAAACACAACCAGACAAAGAAGAAGAAGAAGAAGAAAGAAGAAGGCGCTTGCATTGCACAGACCGGCTGCCTAATGACTGGCAAGGGACAAACACCTCGAGGGAGAAGAGGGAGAGAGCACAACAGCAGAGAAACAATGCACTGGTGACACTTCAGAGGGAAGGGAAGGAAAGGAAAACGAATAATACTCCATTATCTGGCGACGAAATCACCAGGATCACAGCAGCTCCAGCAAGAAGGATTTTCAAAATAGAACCTCTTCGCCGCAGCCATCGTCACCCAAAATAAAACGAACTTCATAAGCAGCAGCAGCAGCAGTTCGAAGTTCGAACTATTGTTCTGTGCCTTTAACTGTACCAAAAAAGAAGAATAAGAAGACGTGTTTTTGCTGCACTTCCTAGACTGACTATTGATCTCCTCTTTTTCGCCCTCCAGAATCAATATTCTACTTCCAACACCATTAGCCAAGCAAAGCTGGCGAAAAGCTCCATCAAAATCGAAATCGAAAGGAACAACAGCGAACGAAGAAAGACCCTTCTGTGGCGTTGGAAATATTATTATTGGCCATTGAGCTGGAAACCTGAATAGAAAAGACAACGTAGAAGAAGAGAAGAGGACTGTAGCGCTGGAGCGCTGGAAGCGAGCTGCACCCGTAGAGTGTACTGGTAGTGTGGTGGCTGGCGCCTACTGCTGGCACACGATCTCATCGGTGACGTTGACGCCAAAACACGCCGGCGCACTCAATTTCCATTTCCATTTCTCTCTCTCACATTGGGCGCCATTCCACCACCACCACCACTACCACCAGCACCACAGTATCTCCTCTCCTCTTCTTTCTGGTGTGCATGTCGACACTCGAGGACGTGCCCTAGTAGTGCTACCATTGCACTGGAGAGAGAGAGCGTGTACTCATATTCTCCTGGTGCTCTCATCGACTCCTGCTCCAAACACACAGAGAAAAAGAGACAAACAGTACCGACGACAACGACGGCGGCGACGACGACGACGACGACAAGAGAAGCTCACTCGCTCGCTCGAAAGGAAGAAAGGTCCTCTGTTCGACTTTGCGCCTGGCGGCCTGGTGGCCAACTCCGAAGAGAGAGAGAAACTGAGAGAGTACTACCAGTTCCAGCAGCAGGCGAGTAGTAGCGTTAGCAGCAGCGGCAACGGGGCAACTGCAACACAACTAAAAGAAGAAGAAGTAGAAGCTGGCTGTTCAGGGAAGCTTTGCACGCATACACACACAGCCAGGACAGGCTCTGCTGCTGCTGCTGCTTCTCAGGCTTCGATTCGCTGCCTCTCTGCCTTCCCCAGCATTGCATTGCCTTAGCTTCTCTCTCTCATTCATTATCGAGACTGGCTCACGCTGATATCGTCTCACTGACTCTGACCACCGCCACCACCACCACAAGGCACACGCTGTGTGGAACAGTGAGAACAGGAACAGAAGCATCAGCAAAAACACAGAAACAGCAGCAGCAAAAGCAAAATCAGCCCCAGGCTCACTTTGAGCAGCAACATCAAAGGCAGCGAGCGAGCGAGCGAGCGTGGTTGGTGATATCTCTTCTTGGATTGCAAAGATATTCTTCTCGTGGCTGCATCAAGCGAAAGAGAGATTACCTCCTCGGTCACCTCAATCATCACCACGATCACCACCACCAGCACTGCCGTCTGCCGCTGAACAGTCTCTTTCTCCAGTGTACAGCAGCAGCAGCACTGTACAGCACACACCAACACACCACCACCTTGACTCATCTTTGCTCATCTCTTCAGCCACCACCATCCTCCAGCGCTCCCTCTTCTTCAATCGACGTGTTTACCTCGCTTCAGACTTGTCTGCCTGACTGCCTCCTGCCCGCCAGTGTCTTGCTGTGCTACTGACTGACAAACATCGACAGTGCCACCACAACTGCATCAACATCGGCAGCAGCAGCAGCAGTGTCCTCTCTTCTGAGTTTGCCAGCAGCATCAGCATCAGCCATCATTACCATCATCATCGTCTTCCTCCTCTTCTTCTCTTGAAGCAGCAGCAGCCACCACCACCACCACGACCAACAGCAGCCAAGGAGGCAGTAGGAGGACGAAGCGTAGCCAAACATCAACAGCAGCAGCAGCCGAAGCCGCGGCCGCATCCTTCTGCTCATCGCTCGACATCCTCTTCGCCTCGGTAAAGGGCGCCATGGCTTCAAACCTAGTGAGCTCAACGACAGGAGCTACTGCCTCTGCCGCCGCCGCCGTTGCCTCGAGCAGTGGGGAGAACAGCAACAGCGAGAGCCAGCATCAATCGCTGCGCGAGTGTGAAGCCTACGTGGTGCGCCACAACATTCAGCCCATGCTGAAGGACTGCATCGTCCAGCTGTGCCTCAGCAAGCCGGAGAATCCGATCACCTTCCTCAAGGAGTACTTTACCGCACTCGAAAGGGTAAGTTCCGTCATTTCCACCAGCTTTTGCACACCTTTTTGACAGAGGAGGAGGACAGCTGACAGTTTCCCTCACTGTACCTGTCTTTTTGTACGGTAGTGATGATGCTGTACAGCACTCGTTGAAGGGCCATTGAGCAGCTAATCTTTCACGTGTGTGTATTTGATTTCATTCAGCTGAAGGACTCTCTCGAGGACTCTTGAGCACTGTCTGGAGAGGACTACTTCTTCTCTGGGACCTCCTTTTTCTTGTTCGTCCTCAGCCCTCTCTCTTTCACGCTCTAGCTGTCATTTTGTTGTTGTTGTTGTTCGTCGTAGCTGGTGGTGGTGGTGGTGGTGGACATGCACTCTCAGCAAAATGAGGGGAGAAATCTGCAGGTGAGCTGCAGCAGCTGACACTTCTGTCAGTGATTTGACAGTGATAGTGTGACTGACAGTGTCCAGGTTGTCGAGGTTGCAGCTGCAGTGGCTGCCACTGCTCCACTGCTGCATCTCATCAACTAGAAATGCTGCACTGGTGCGTGTACGCCCCTAGTTTTATTAGTGCTTATCATCATCAGCCATCATCACTGTCGTCACCACCCGATTTGATGCACCTCTTGTGCGCATGGGTGCATGCCTGTGCAGTCTTTATCCCTATCACCAACTGTGTTTGTACTGACCTGAGAAATCTCTCATTGTACAAAAACTCAGTTGGAACAGTCGGAGCTCTCATTCTTCCAACTGTCTTTTTCATTTTCTAATTGCCATCCTCTTGATTCTTCAGCCCAACTCTGTTTGGCTCATTAGTGCTGAAGAGTAGCAACTGCCAGCATCAGCATCGCCTCGAGAATGTCAGTGTGTGTATCTTTTCTCATTGGTTGGCTCTCTTTGCTACCAAACCACCACCACCACCAACACCGACGCATTTGATGATGGATACTGGTGGTGATGCCGCCGCAGCCGTCGATGCTCCATCTTCTGCTCCATCCTCTCGTACTTTGGATGTTACTGTTTGCACTGTTTTGCAGAGAGAGAGAGAGAGTTGGTGTCTTCGGCACTAACGGGCCGAGGCGGTCGCTTTGTGTGGCGGTGGCGGCGCCAAACATCCTCTTCACTTGTTTGCCGCTGATGCTTCAGATGATGATGCTCTCTGAGAGAGCAGCGACGACTCTCAGCAACAACGAGATGGCTGTCGATGACGAGCGAAAGTGGCAGTGACGGCGATGGCGGCTAAAATTTGCAAAATAACGCTCAAAATGTTTTCATTTTGCAGCGAAAATATTTCGAGCTCAGGCGCCTTTCAGCGCCTGCAGAGTGCACTGTTCTTTGCGGCTTTCGCTAGGAGGCTTTGTTGTTGCTAATTTAGGTTTCACTCACTGGTTGAAGTGGTGGTGGTGGTGGTGGTGGTGGAGGCACTGAAAGGAGCTGAAAGAGCTGAAAGCTCACAACTAACTCGAAACTGTTGTGTTGCTACGAGGGAAAGGGGAGTGCATCTCACAAGAAGAGAGCTCTCTGAGCAGCATCGACTAGACTAGTGCTCTTTTGCCTGCTCTCTTTCGGGTGCCTACTTTCCTGGTGATCACCACCACCGCCACCGCTGCCATCATCATCATCGTCGTCGTTGCCACTGTCTTTTTTCTGTCTTCTTTTCTGTCTTCTCCTGTCTCCTGTCTCTCACTCTGTTTGTCGTGCACCCGTCGGTACGTGTCACATTGAAAAGTGTTTGAGTGTCAGCAGTGAAAGAGTGCGAGAGAGAGTGAGAGAGAGTGAGTGAGTGAAAGTGTCCAAACTTGAGGAGCACGATCATCGGCACCAGCAGCACCAGCACCAACTTTTGACTATTGACATCGCCGACCATCACTGTGGCTCAATAATAGTCATTACCTCTTCAACTATCACCACCACCACGACTTGATAGAACCAGCTCCAGCACCACTTTCCTTCATTTTCCCTCTAGTAAGGACCAATTTGGAGCCTGCTTGCTCAATCGGTGATTGTTATTACTATTTGCTGCTGCTGCATTTAATGCCTAATTGGCACTTGCCTATTTGGCACAACAGAGAGCGTGTGTGCAACCCTAAACTTCCAAACGATCCCTCTCTCTTGCTTTGCTTTGCTTTTATTTCAGTTTGTGATTTGTTCCCTTCTTCTACATATCTTTTGCTGCTGCTAAATGTTATCACCGGTCGGAAAGCGGCAATTTGCTTGGTAGTCGAAGTTGAAGTCAAGTGTGTGCTGCCTGCTGTGCTTGGCGGTCTTTGATGTTGATGGCGACGGTGGTGATTATAATTGCCGCCTTTTGAACCGCCGCCGCCCGACACACACACCACTTTCTCTCACGTAGACTCAGGCGAGCACGAGTTAGAAGTTGTACAACGGTTGCAGTAGTCAAAGTGCGCTTTTTTCAAAAGTGCAAAGCCTTTTCAAGCGTCCTGCTTCTGTTCACTGTGTGTGTGTGTGGTTAATGGTTGAAAATGATGGTTTGTCGTTTGTGGTCTGTATTGTACAGTACAGTGCGCAATCAGTGAACGCGCGGAATGGCCACCGAGTTTACGTAGTAACTGGCTACCAGAGTCCAGGCAGGCACCACCATCAATTAACCGGTCGTAACTGAGTTTGAGGGAGAGAGAGAAGGTTGTGTGCATGCAGTGCAGTGTGCACACAATTCACTGTTTGTCTGGCCACCACCATAGTATTTCAATTATTGCCGCCCAGTTTTTACTTTTACAAGATCATTATTATCGCTGCCATTTGTGGTGAACGAGAGAATGTCTGCACTGCCTTCCGTCAGTCCATAAAGGTGCACCACAATTGAACGGCTGCTGTCACTGCTGCTATTTCACCTGTCTCTCTCTTTCACTTGCTCTGAGCACTTTGCACCCTGACCAAGAGATCGTCAACCAGCGACTTCACTTCTGCTGTTTGGCTGAAACCGAGGTGCTCTGCAGCTGCAGTTGTAGAAGCTTTAGAAACAGTTAGCTGCTTTAGGCTTGACAGAGAGAAGCCAACCAACGAGAGATAGCCTGGAGGAGATAGCAGCTGAGCTGCCTGAGCCCTCTCACTCGCTCACTCTCATCTATCCCCACCAACGAGAGATGGTGATGGCGATTATTGCCCTGGTGTGTGTACATGACACATACAGACAGCTCTATACACCAGACCAGAAAGCGGAGGGGAAAGAAGGAAGGCAAGAGAAAAAGTGTATCACACTAATTGCCCTCTGTATATCTCCTCTTCTCGCCAGCCGTTAATGAAAGCCCCCTTTGTGCTGCTGCTGCTGGAGCTTTATGACTTTTGGGCTTAGACGCTGCTGCTGTCTTCTTTACTTTTCTGTTCTTCTTCTTCTTCCCTTCCCTTCTTTGCCTGATCTGTCTGCCTCTGTCTGTGCACACACTGTGCACCCTCAATAAAACATCAGCGAATCACGATCAGTGTCTGCTTCTGCTGCTGCTGATGATGATGCTGTTACTGTTAATGTCCACCACCACCGACTCTGCAGACAGTGCCTGCCCGTTCCCGCTTTCACTTTCAATTTCCTACTACTAACTGTTTGAGTGTGTGTGAAGTGAAGTGTCTCCTTCTCTCCCATCTTTTCTTGCACCGTTTCTGACCATCACCGTTACTTTTTGTGGGTGCTTGGTTTTATTTTATTTTAGCCTGTGTACAGTTGCTGAAGAAAATAAATTGAATTGTGTTCTGTGGCCACCCAGCCAGTGACCAGCGAGTATTCCCCCGCCGAATATCCATCTAGGTGAGCAGCAGCAGCAGCGGCGCCTAATCGATTGAAACCAGGTGAGACCACACAGAATAGAACAGAATAGAGCAGCAGCTACTTTCTCTGCCTTCCTCTTTCTCCACTTCCTCCACCGGTCAGTGGCCGCCGTCCTATTCCACTTCCATTTTGTTCCGTTCCTTCATTGTCCTCGGTGGCCAGCTGCGGCTCTTCTCACCGCCGGTTCGGGCTAATATTCAGCACCGAACCGAACAAAAAACACTGAACTGAAGTGAACTAAAGTGAAGTGAACGCTGTTCACTGCTCATTCTGGCGCGCCCCAGCGCCGCGCGACACTCGGCCAATTTTTGAAGGGAAGGAAAGGAAAGAAATGAGCGACACTATTTTCTTCGTCTGCCATTCTTCTTCTTCTCCTTCTTCTCCTCTTGCTCTTTATTCTGCGAGCTCATTTGCCCTGCCCGTCATTTTCCAATTTCTTTCTGCGACTACTGCAGCCATTTGCCATTCAGTCAGTCATTCATCCACTGCTTTGATGTCACTCTATTAGCCGGGGCTCTTCGTCGTCGTCGCAGCCTGTGTGTCGATTCTCACAGTGCAGTCTTTTCAGCTCTTGAGGATGGATGGATGGATAGATTCTCTGGCTGCGGTTCAACTTTTGTTTATGCATTCCAGTGCCTTCGTCTTTGCCATTGCCATTTGCCAATTGCTCCTCTCAGCTTCGCTTTCTTCCACTTTCTCTTTGCCTATGTCTACTGCTGCTGCTAATCGCCTTTCAAGTTGTGATTTATTAATGCTCACCTCGTACACGCCACACAGGCAGGCAGTGTTTTGGGCTTCTGTTTGCTTTCTGCAGGAGTTGCTCTATTTTTGTCGATCGGCAACGTGTCGAGACTGCCTAAGTAGCTGCTGCTGCTCCGGCAATGAATGGAGTAGATAGAGGGAAAAGACGAAGAAGAAGAAGAAAAGGAAGATCTTTCAGTGCCGACGGGTGTTATAGACTGCCAATTGACTGAGTGAGGGAGAGAAAGTGAAAGACTATCCCCTCTCTGTCGGCTTTTTATTTTTCACTCCCTTCAGCCTTTGATCTTTTCATTATCATTACCACCATCATCATCACTTGCTGCTGCTGCATTTTAATAATCATTTGTTTGTGCTTTTCATCATCATTATCATTTTAATCTAGTACGTCATCTTTTCAACTCCTTTGCTAATGTTTCCACTATTTTAACCCCCCCCCCTCTTCAGGAGAACCAGCAGAACGCCCAGCCGAAAGCGCCAATGTCGCCGGACACTGAACGCGACGAGGACCTGTCGCCGCTGCCCACCATCACCACCACGGGGCGCATCAGGCGAGGCGGCGTCTCCGCGGAGACGTACAGCGAGGAGGATGCCACTAATTACGTGAAGAAGGTACGAGCGTGTTGTACAATCTCTATCTTTTCTGAAAATCTCATTAATTTTCTCCTCTATTTTTAGGTGGTCCCGAAGGACGACAAGACGATGGCGCAGCTGTCCAAGTCGATCGAGAAGAGCGTCCTCTTTACGCACCTGGACGCCAGCCAGCGGACGGACATCTTCAATGCGATGTTCCCGGTGCTGCACAAGGCGGGCGAGAGCATCATCAAGCAGGGGGATGAGGGCGACAACTTCTACATTATTGAGGAGGGCACTGTCGAGGTAAGAGCTAGTGTGTTTGCTCAGTTGCCGACAGTGTGTAATTTGACCGCAAAGCCTAACCCTCTCTTTGTTTGTTTGCACCTTTAGGTGTTTGTGAACGACACCCCGGTGACGACCATCTCCGAGGGCGGCAGCTTCGGCGAGCTGGCGCTCATCTACGGCACACCGCGCGCCGCCTCCATCCAGGCGAAGACGGACGTGAAGCTGTGGGCCATTGACCGGGACACCTACCGCCGCATACTGATGGGCCAGTTCATCAAGAAGCGCAAGATGTACGAGGAGTTCCTCTCCAAGGTCAAGATTCTCGGTCAGTTTTGTCTCCATCTTTAATTTCCCCTATTTTAACCCTCCCCTCTTTTTCTGCAGAGAGCCTCGACTACTACGAGCGCCTAACGGTCGCGGACGCACTCACTCCAGTGGAGTTCAACGACGGCGACATTATCACTAACCAAGGCGAGGCCGGCGACGAGTTCTACATCATCGAAGAGGGCACGGCCATTGTCCTGCAGCGTCGCTCCGAGGGCACGCCCCTGGAGGAG
This sequence comes from Tyrophagus putrescentiae, assembly GCA_024499935.1. NCBI lineage: Eukaryota > Metazoa > Arthropoda > Arachnida > Sarcoptiformes > Acaridae > Tyrophagus > Tyrophagus putrescentiae. Next base: position 10,781,336 of record JAMZRA010000002.1, on the reverse strand, counting down.
GTGGGCCGCCTGGGTCGGTCGGACTACTTCGGCGAGATTGCCCTTCTCTTCAACCGACCGCGGGCGGCGACGGTGAAGGCGCAGGCCCGCTGAAGTGTCTGAAGCTGGACCGCGACTGCTTTGAGCGCCTCCTCGGCCCCTGTGCGGACATTCTCAAGCGAAACATGGAGAACTACAACTCGCTCATCTCACTTTCAGTTTAAAGATTGGGCTGGGAAAATGGCCTTTTTCTGTGTCGGATAATTTTGAAGAGCGGTGTGGTCGTCTTTGAAGAGTGGTGGGAGGAAGGGGAACGTGTTGTGAATGTGTTGTGCCCCTCCCTCCTCCTCCCACTCTCTTTTATTTTATCCTCTTCCTCTTCTTTTAATTTATTGCCATCAACCCCTCTCTTCCTTCACACACCAACTCTCTACCTTCTGCTCCTATTCTCGGCCTCGTACAAACAAACAAACAACCCAACAAACACTGCTGTACAAACCTCTCTCTTTTTCTCTTTTTCTCTTTACTTTCTCACTACCACCATCAGTGATGATTGGATTTCGCCGCCTCCGTTCTTGTTGTTGTTGACAAACACCGCCTCCCCAACTTTGGTTTGGTGGTCACCTTGGTCTACCCACTGTCAACTCTCCTCTGTACCATACTATTAATTACTACTATTACTTTTCTTTTTCTTCTTCTTCTTTTTCTCTCTAATTCTGCTACTATTACCCACTACTCTCTCGCTCTCTATACCCGATGATTGTGAATGTGCTCGATTTGATTTGAGTATCGCTGACGGTTGCGACGATATATGATGATTGCTCCTTCTTCACTCCCTCTTCCCTTCCCATTGCCCTTTTTCCCTTTCCCCCTACCATCTAGGCACACACACACACACCTTCTCTCGTTAGCCTTGATCACTGCGCGCTGTTCCCACTCTAACCTTCTCTCTGTACACCAAACACATGCAAACCACAGCACCACCACCACCATTGCCCCGTCTCTTTCTTTTCTTTCTTTCGCTTTCTTTCCTTCCTTCCTTCCCTTCTCATTGGCATTGCATACACACATACAAACACAACCACCAAACGTACATAAATGCTAAACACACACACTCACATATTACACACCAGCACAACCAAACCAGCAGCAGCAGCAGCAGCAACCAAGCAACCAGCTAAGCACCAACTAAGCACACACCTGGCCGGCCACCACCCGATCCGACACTTCTCACTACTACCACAATTACTACCACCACCACCACGATTTCACCGCTACCATCACCACCACCTGATGTAGAAGCTGATGATGACCATCATCCTCTCACCAGACCACACCTGTTGGAAAGTGAGAGAGAGAGAAGGCACAGGATTGGATAGGATAGGGTTGCAGCACCGGAGTGGCACCAGAACTGTTTTGTCAAATATGATCGATTACTTCCCCTCCCCACTTTCACCCTCTCCTTCACTCTCCTCTTCTTGTCAATAACTATTCTTGCTCTTATTATGATTATGATTACGCAACTTTGGTTCGATAATTTAACTGTTATATGATATTATATTATAATTATTCTCTTATTATCTTTCAATTCGAATTCGCGATTCTTGATTCAGGCTAGGCACTCGCCACCACCACCACACGAACCCTCACACACACAAACACTGCTCTCTTTCTTTTATTTGTCCCGCGCTTCTCTCTCATTGTTTTCGAACTCTGTTCTCTCTCTATTATAAAGATACCATAAGATTCATTCTGTACTGCGGCGCTTTCGCTTTGATGATTCAGATGAGATGTCTTCTTTACTTCGTTGACGACCGACCGGCCAACCAGACCAAACAAAATCGATTGCGCCTCGATTGTGCTCGATTGAACACTTACACACTTTCATTTACACACACACTGATGTGTTTGCCGGACGTCTCTTGGCCTTGACTGCTCTCAAGTGCTGCTGCTGCTGTTGTGTTGTAGTTACAGCACGACCGGCAGTAGTAGCAGAAGCAACAGCAGTACTTGACATCCAAACAGCACACACACACACACACCAAAAAACAGCAGCTGTTGACGGATGACAACGACGACGAGAGAGCAGGAGAGCAAGAGAGGGAAAGGACATCTCATCTTCAACGGTCCTTTCTTTCTCTCTCGGCAGCGACGACGGCAACGGGAGGGAAAGTGAAAGAGTAAATGGCAGCCAAAATCGGTTGGTCTCTCTGTAGCCGGAGATGTTGTTAGCAGCAGCAGAGCAGCAGCAGGCAGAGTTCCGAATTCCAAACAAATTGCGCCAGTGTAGTGCAAACAGCTTCTTCAGCGTCTCTTGCAGGCCTCCGCCGACTCTGACATCGACATCGACACTGGCCGTTTGGACGGCGGAGACTTCGTCCGTCGTCGAGGACAGGAGCGCAAGAAGAGTGTGGGCAAACAAGCACGCTCCCGCCGTGGCCAGTGGCTCAAACTTTTCGTCTTCAGTTTCGGCTTCGGCTTCGACTTCAGCTTCGGTGGCTTCTACACAACCACAGTTCTAAAAGCTACTGCGCAAGCTCCAGCTGGCGGGGTTGGTTGCCTGCCTGGTTGGTTGGTAGGGTGGCGGCGCCACCGCCGGTGACGCTCGCTTTTTTTTCACCACGGTGGCCGTTTACTAAACGTCAGTCAGTCTGCACAGGCAGAGCTAGTGCACACGCTCTCCGCTCTCTCACATTCTCGCCGCCGCTGCTCCTTTGTCTGGCTGCAGTGCAGCCTGTGCAGCTTGTGCCTTCCTCTCTGGCGTTGCTTTATCTCCCTCGCTCTCCTCGCTGTGTGTTTCTGGCTGGCCACTTGTAGACTCACCATCGCCACCGCCGCCGCCACCACCACCACTCCCGAGTTCTATTTGCCGCTGTGTTCAGTGTTACACTCTCAGTGGTACTCTACTAGTACTCGCTGCCGCTCTTTTTGCTTTATTACTCATTTGAGAGTTGTGTCTGACGGTGTGTGAGTGACTGTGTTTGACGGCCGCCGCCGAAGTTCTTGTTCTCCGGTTCTCTGATTCTCGCACATCACCCTCGTCGATTCATCTCGTCTGTGTTCTGTGTTCCATCTTTTGTTTTTCTTCCCGTCATCATCACTACCTTCTCATCTTCTGCAAAAGACAGTGCGTCATCAGCAACAACCGAGACAACAACAACATCAGCAAGACGAGACACCAAGCAGGCTCAACTGCCAGCAAGTCGTCACACACCGCAAGTGTTGTTGTTGTTCCTGAACTCCGATGACCATCATGGAGTCGGACTTCATGTATGCGCTCTCCGTCGACCGGACGGTGGTCGCCGACCCCACCAAGACGGCGGAGTGGTCGGCGAAGCGGCTGGTGTGGGTGCCGCACGAGTCCCTTGGCTTCGTCGCCGCCAGCATCAAGGTGGAGCGCCCCGATGAGTACGAGGTGGAGATCGTCGAGACGAACAAGAAGGCGGTGGTGCCGAAGGACGACGTGCAGAAGATGAACCCGCCGCGCTTCAACAAGGTCGAGGACATGGCCGAGCTCACCTGCCTCAACGAGGCCTCGGTGCTGCACAACCTCAAGGACCGCTACTATTCCAGCCTCATCTACGTAAGTTGAGACATTGTGTTGTTACCTACTACTTTCTATCTTTCCATTGTACACTGCTTTTTGGTGCTGTTAATGCGCTGCTGCTGCTGAGGCTGCCTCATCAACGACACCGCCGCCGCCAGCAAACATCTGTCACCAGCAGCAGACATTCCAGCGACAGAGATAATGAGAGAGAGTGAGACAGAGTGTCAATGCTGTTGCTGCCGCCGCTCGTTGTCACTTGACATTTCGATTTGAAAGAGCAATTTAGTGTCCCTCTTTTATTGGATTTCAATCCTATCTGCAGGTGAGAAGCCTGAAAGCGAAATTAGCCGGTTGCGCCATAAATGTCAACAAATGATTCAGCAGCAGCCATTCAGCAGCAGTGATTCGCCCAAGATGATGATGAAAGAGAGGCTCTGTGTGCAGTGGTGGACGACACTTGCCGGTTACTAACAACAACCCTTTCTCTTCACCTCTCCTTCTTTCAGACATACTCTGGCCTGTTTTGCGTGGTGGTGAACCCCTACAAGAAGCTGCCCATCTACACCGACAAGATAATCGAGCACTACAAGGGAAAGAAGCGCCATGAGTATCCGCCGCACATTTTCGCTATCACCGACGCTGCCTACCGCAGCATGCTTCAAGGTAGGCACCATCCTTCATCTTCTGTACAGTGTTTCCTGTCACTGAGGAGAGGATCCTCTCCCAGTGACGCTGTGCAGCACTGTACTGCAATACATTCATCCGCCACTAACTTTTCCCCTTGTTTATCTTCCCCCAGAGCGCGACGACCAGGCCATTCTGTGCACCGGCGAGAGTGGCGCCGGTAAAACGGAGAACACGAAGAAGGTCATTCAGTATCTCGCCTACGTGGCGTCCTCCAAGCCAAGAGGCGGCTCCGCAGCCCTGCAATCGGTAACGCACTGCTGACAAGCAAAACACACTGACTGACTGACTGCGACTGCCGTTGTTGAACAACAACAGCGGCGGCAGTCGAGGCAGCATCTCATGAGCCGATAACTAATGCGCGCATATACATTCCAATTACCTTTCTCCCTCTTCCCATTTCCCTCTACCTCCCAATCAAATGTCGTCAATTGCCCGTGATGATGATGATGTGCTGCACCACTCCAATAGGGCGAACTCGAACAGCAACTGCTACAGGCGAATCCCATTTTGGAGGCATTTGGCAACGCCAAGACCGTCAAGAACGACAACTCGTCGCGATTTGTACGTTTTCCCTTTCCCCATCATATGATGATGATTTGCATCACCTGATTTGCATCTACATTTACCTGGTTTCATCATGTCTCTTCCTCTTTTCCTTTATAGGGCAAATTCATTCGCATCAACTTTGACGCTTCTGGCTTCATCGCCGGCGCCAATATTGAAACTTGTAAGCTCGAACTTTTCAACTTTTTTCCTTCATTTACTAAACCTTTTTCCACTACTACCCTAGATCTGCTGGAGAAGTCGCGCACGATTCGCCAGGCAGTGGACGAGCGATGCTTCCACATCTTCTACCAGCTGCTCAACGGAACGCAGCCCGAACAAAGACGTAAGATTTTTGTTCATGCTCTAAACTTCAACCCGTTGCCTAATCTATGTCTTTCTTTCTCTGCAGAGGAATTCCTACTGGAAGATGTAAAGAACTACACCTTCCTGACGAACGGCGCCGTGCCGGTGCCCGGCGTCGACGAGGCCGCCGAATTTCGCAGCACCGTCCAGGCGATGCAAATCATGGGCCTGAACAGTGAGGAGCTAAGTGGTAAGGAAGTGTTTAAAATGCTCTTAAACATCAAACTAACCCCCACATCCTTTTCACAGCCATTTTCCGCGTCGTCTCCGCCGTCATGCTCTTCGGCAATATGAAGTTCAAGCAGGAGCGCAACTCCGACCAGGCCACTCTGCCCGACAACACCGTCGCGCAGAAGGTGAGCCACCTGCTCGGCCTGAACGTCACCGACATGATCAAGGCCTTCCTCCGGCCGAAGCTGAAGGTGGGCCGCGATTACGTGACGAAGGCGCAGACCAAGGAGCAGGTGGAGTCCTCCATCGAGGCGATCGCCAAGGCCTGCTACGAGCGCATGTTCAAGTGGCTCGTCCTGCGCATCAACCGCAGCCTGGACCGGACCAAGCGGCAGGCGGCCTCCTTCATCGGCATCCTCGACATTGCCGGCTTCGAGATCTTCGGGCTGAACTCCTTTGAGCAGCTCTGCATCAACTACACCAATGAGAAGCTGCAGCAGCTCTTCAACCACACCATGTTCGTCCTCGAGCAGGAGGAGTACCAGCGCGAGGGCATCGAGTGGAAGTTCATCGACTTTGGCCTCGACCTCCAGCCCACCATTGACCTCATTGAGAAGGTAAGGAGGAGGGAGGGAGGGAGTTGTGGTTTTGTTTGGCTGACTGTTTACTAACCCGTTTTGTTTGCTTCTTCTTGCAGCCAATGGGCATTCTCGCCCTCCTCGACGAGGAGTGCTGGTTTCCTAAGGCCACCGACAAGACCTTCGTGGAGAAGCTGATGAACTCGCACTCCGGCCACCCGAAGTTTCTGCGCACCGACTTTCGCGCCAATGCCGACTTTAGCATTATTCACTACGCTGGCAAGGTAAGTGTTGTGATGATTGTGTAGCATTGTGCCCTAACTCTCACCATCATTCCCTCTAATGTAGGTGGACTACCTAGCCACCCAGTGGCTGATGAAGAACATGGACCCGCTGAATGAGAACATTGTCTCGCTGCTGCAGCAGTCCACTGATCCCTTTGTGGTGCAAATCTGGAAGGATGGTAAGTGGTTGTCCTTGTCATCATTTGCTAGGCCATTCCTCCTAATCCAAAACTATCCCCTTTTCTTTCCCTTTTAGCTGAAATCATCGGCATGGGCGTGGCGACGCTAAACGACACGCAGTTTGGCGCCCGCACCCGCAAGGGCATGTTCCGCACCGTCTCGCAGCTGTACAAGGACCAGCTGTCGAAGTTGATGAACACGCTGCGCAACACCAATCCCAACTTTGTGCGGTGCATCATTCCGAATCACGAGAAGAAGGCGGGCAAGATTGACGCGCCGCTGGTGCTCGACCAGCTGCGCTGCAACGGCGTCCTCGAGGGCATTCGCATCTGCCGCCAGGGCTTTCCGAATCGCATCCAGTTTCAGGAGTTCAAGCAGCGGTAAGTGCCCCCTTTGCTGATTGTTGTCTAGTTACTACATGAACCCTCTCTTTTACTCACTAACTTGATGCCCGCCCGATCGCAGATACGAGCTGCTGACGCCGAACGTCATTCCGAAGGGCTTCATGGACGGGAAGCTCGCCTGCGAGAAGATGATCGCCGCGCTGGACCTCGACCCGAACCTCTACCGCATCGGCCAGAGCAAGATCTTCTTCCGCGCCGGGGTGCTCGCCCAGCTGGAGGAGGAGCGCGACATGAAGATCTCCGACCTGATTGTCAACTTCCAGGCGTGCTGCCGGGGGCTGATCGCCCGCCGCAACTACCACAAGCGCCTGCAGCAGCTGAACGCCATTCGCATCATTCAGCGCAACTGCGCCGCCTACCTCAAGCTGCGCAACTGGAGCTGGTGGCGGCTGTACACGAAGGTGAAGCCGCTGCTGGAGGTGACCAAGCACGAGGACAAGCTGCTGGAGAAGGAGAATGAGATTCGCCACATGAAGGACGCCCAGGCGCGGGTGCAGGTGGAGATTGGCGAGCTGGAGAAGAAGCTGCAGAGCATGGTCAATGAGAAGAGCGACCTGGAGATGCAGCTGCAGGCGGAGAGCGAGCTGGCCAGCGAGGCGGAGGAGGCCCGCATGCGACTGCACACCCGGAAGGTGGAGCTGGAGGACATGATCCACGAGCTGCAGATGCGCCTCGAGGAGGAGGTCCAGTCGACGGCGACGCTGACGGCGGAGAAGAAGCGGCTGCAGGAGGCCGTCCAGGACCTGGAGGAGCAGGTGGAGGAGGAGGAGTCGCAGCGGCAGAAGCTGCAGATTGAGAAGAGCAACCTGGAGTCGAAGATGAAGAAGGTGCAGGAGGACAGCGCCGTGCTGGAGGACAGCAACGCCAAGCTGACCAAGGAGAAGAAGATGCTGGAGGAGCGCCTCCAGGAGGTGACCAAAAGCATCAGCGAGGAGGAGGACAAGGCGAAGCAGCTGGCGAAGCTGAAGCACAAGAACGAGGGCACCATCGTCGAGCTGGAGGAGCGCCTGAAGAAGGAGACGGAGGTAGGTGTCTTTTTCTTCCTGGTTTAGCTGTCTATCAGATATTCTCATCAGTCAGCAGCAGAATATTCTATTTTTGTTCTTCCTCATCTCGCCGCACATCCTAAGTGTGTCAGGCAAAGTATTTTAGCCGTAGCCAGTCTTACATAACATCTCCCATTGTCTCCAGACTAGAAAGAATCTTCTGCTGCTGCTAATTTTATCTCACTTTTCTCTTTTGTTTTCTTTTCCTAATGTCGCATCCACACTAATCCTTCCCTTTCTCTCTCATTCTCTTTCTTCCCTCAGGCCAAGAATGAGCTTGAGCGCACGAAGCGCCGCGTGGAGACGAGCTGAACGACACCCGCGAGCAGCTGAACGAGAAGGCCGCCCAGCTGGAGGACCTGCAGAACCAGATGAGCAAGAAGGAGGCGGAACTGAGTCAGACGCTGATGCGCTGCGACGAGGAGGCGGCGGCGCGGGCGGCCGCCTCGAAGGCCCTCCGCGAGCTGGAGTCGCAGCTGGCCGAGGCGCACGAGGACATGGAGTCGGAGCGGGCGGCGCGCGCCAAGGCGGAGAAGCAGAAGCGCGACCTCAATGAGGAGCTGGAGGCGCTGAAGAACGAGCTGATGGACTCGCTGGACGTCACCGCCGCTCAGCACGACCTGACGGTGAAGCGCGAGCAGGAGATGGACCGACTGCGCCGCAGCCTCGAGGAGGAGTCTAGTCAGCACGAGACGACCATCCAGGATCTGCGCGCGAAGCAGGCGAAGGCCAGCGAGGAGCTCAACGAGACCATCGACGGCCTGAAGAAGGCCAAGGCGGCGCTGGAGAAGGCGAAGACGGCGCTGGAGACGGAGAATGGGCTGATGGCGACGGAGCTGGCCACGCTGACCAGCAGCCGCGCGGAGACGGAGCGTCGCCGGAAGCAGCTCGAGTCGACGGTGGCCGAGCTGACGGCCCGCTTTGCCCAGGCGGAGGCGCAGCGCAATGAGCTCCTGGAGAAGGCCAGCAAGCAGCAGGCGGAGCTGGAGGCATCGATCGTCAACTGCGAGGAGGCGACGCCGGGCGAGTCAGGCGGAGAAGAACAACAACACCCTCAATGCCCAGCTGACGGAGGTGCACGAGCTGCTGCAGGAGGAGACGAAGCAGAAGCTGTCGCTCAACTCCGGCTCCGCCAGGTGGAGAGCGAGCGGGACGCCCTGCAGGAGGCCATCGAGGAGGAGGAGAACGTGAAGAAGGGACTGGAGGCGAAGCTCGCCCAGCTGCAGGCGACCATCGCCGAGCTGAAGAAGAAGGTGGAGGAGGACGTCGAGCTGCTGACGATCAGCGAGGAGAACCGCAAGAAGGCGGCCAAGGAGCTGGAGGTGGTGCTTCACCAGCTGAAGGAGTCCCGGGCCGCCGTCGACAAGCTGGAGAAGTCGAAGAAGAAGCTGCAGAGCGAGGTGGACGACCTGACCATCGAGCTCGACAACCAGCGCTCCAAGGTGAGCGAGCTGGAGAAGAAGCAGAAGAAGTTCGACTCGATGATCCAGGAGGAGAAGGAGACCTCGGCGAAGATTGCCGCCGCGCTGGACAATGCCGAGCGGGAGATGCGCGAGAAGGAGACGCGCATTCTGTCGCTCAATCGCGAGCTGGAGGAGACGGACGCGATGTTCGAGGAGAGCGAGCGCCAGCGGAAGCTGGCGCAGACGGAGCTCGACGAGCTGGTGAACAACCAGGACTCGGCGCACAAGAACTACCACGAGCTGGAGCGCGCGAAGCGGACGCTGGAGAATACGGTCGCCGAGCAGAAGGCGCAGATTGAGGAGCTGGAGGACGAGCTGATGGTCTGCGAGGACGCCAAGCTGAGGTTCGAGGTGAATGCGCAGGCGATGAAGGCGCAGTTTGAGCGCGAGTCGAAGGACAAGGAGGAGGCGGCGGAGGAGAAGCGCCGCGCGCTGACCAAACGCATCCGCGACCTCGAGGTGGAGCTGGAAGATGAGCGGAAGCAGAAGCAGACGGCCGTCACCAACAAGAAGAAGCAGCTGGAGGGGAAGATTGTCCAGCTGGAGGAACAGCTGGACATTGAGACGAAGGAGAAGCAGTTTGCGCAGAAGGCCGTGCGGAAGATTGAGAAGCGCGTCAAGGACCTGCTGCAGCAGCTGGAGGATGAGAAGCGCACCTCGGAGCAGAATGCCGCCAAGGCGGACAAACTGGCCTCCCGGCAGAAGACGCTGAAGAGTCAGCTGGACGAGGTGGACGATGAGCTCAGTCGGGAGAAGTCCAATCGTCGGAAGGCGCAGCGGGAGCTGGAGGACGCCCTGGAGGCGAATGAGTCGCTGCTGAAGGAGATTGAGATTCTCAAGAATAAGCTGCGGTAAGTGCGTTGTTTTGATTTTTTAAAAGGCATAATTTTGATCATATTTTCCCTCTCTCTCCCTCCAAAATAGACGAAACGCCGGCAGCACCCGCCACTACATCTCCAACAACAAGCGCGGCTCAATGAGCGGCACCGGCGACGACATCTCCCTCACCGGCTCCCAGCACGAGGACAACGACAGTCCGGCGAATGAGGACAGTCCCGCTTAGAGAAACAACAACAAAAATGCTTAGAAACAAACACGCGCACACCACTTGTGCTGCGACGCGTTCAGCGATACTTACAAAGTGCCCATCGTTTACCCCATACTTTAAGATTATAGCCCGTTGATTTGATGACGATTGAGCTGATGATCACCACCTTCACCGTCATCACCACCATCATCACTTCCAATGTTTTTTATCCCTCCTTCTTTTCTCCTCTCTGTGTTGTGGGGTCGTCGTGTGAAGATCGTCGGTGGCTCGTGCCAACTTTTTTTCCTTCTCTTTTTTATTCTTCTTATTCTTCTCCCACACACACTTGTACGAGCTGTCGCCGCCGCCGCCGCCACCACCGATTTTTTCCTCTTCTCCTTTTCTTCTTCTTCTAAACACCCACTTACACACCCTCAATTTGCGCCTGGTACTTGGTTTTTATTTATTCTTACTCTTTGCTCTATTACACCACCACTATTAACAACGCCACCTTCTACCAACACCACCACCACCACATTCCTCAGTCTCTTCTGCCTTTCTTTTTCAATCAAACAATCAAACACCCCCAAACACATCAAAAGAATCCTTTATGAGAGAGAATCCCTTCTCTCTCCCTCTTCTATCTCTTGTGCACCCCACCACCTCCACCCCCGTTATCTAAGTAAAATTTTAATAATTTATCTAATTAATCTAACACATCCCCATGTAAACTGGACTTCAGTGTGTGATCGAGTTTTTAAGAACTTTTTTATTTTTTAATTAATGTAATCCAATAAAGAGATTAACAGTTAATCCAGAAAAACAAAGTTTGGCTGAAGGAGAGGGAAGGGTAATGTAAAAGAGTTGCGTGAAAAAGAGGTGTGTCAATAGTAAAATAAAAAAGCCAAAAAGAGGTGGTGGTGGGATATGAAAAAAATCATCCAAAACTGAGGATGGGAAAGATCAGGCGGCAGTGTGTCTACTGAATCTCAGCGACCACTTCGGCCACCACTTCGCCGTTGGTAGAACTCTCGCTGGCCGAATTGCGAGGTTTCGAGTTGCCGGCCAGCTCCTTCTTTTTGCCGGAGCCCGAAAGAGGAGCAGCTCCGCTGGACACCAAATCGGAGGAGACAAAGTCGCCGTTGGGGTGAGCGATGAGCACCTAAATAGAAAAACCAAAAAAGTTAGTAAACTAAAAAGTAAACAAACTCCAAACACTCACGTGAAACATAAACTTCTTGTCGACCGAGATCTTCACGTCGAGCTGCTGCAGACTGACGATGGTCTGCTTGAGGCTGAGAACCTCCTCCTGAGCACTGCTTCCCATCACCCCCTGGCCCTCACCGGCCACCTTGGGCGACCACTGGAGGAGCAGACGGGCGTCACCGCTGTCTTCCTTCAGCAGCTCAAAGCGCTCCAGCGGCAGGCGGTCCAGGTAGACGCGCACGACAATGTCAAACTGGAGCACTAGCACGTCAAAGGAGTGGTCGTAGACGGCGCAGACCACCGCCGGCGTGGTCAGACTCTCAATGGAGGCGATGTACTTCTTCAGGTAGAGCTCATTGCCTTCTCCGAGACGATGAAGGCCGCCTGCTTGCGGGCGTTGCAGTTGGCCGCTATGCGGCGCAGCTCGGTGGCGTCCGCCGAGCTGCAGTGGCTGTGGTCGTAGCCGAGCGCCTCGCAGAGCAGGCGGTGGACGATGACGTCGGCGTAGCGGCGAATGGGCGAGGTGAAGTGCGTGTACTTGGGGAAGTTCAGAGCGTAGTGGTGGTAGGAGGCGGGTTTGTCCCCATCGCCCACCGTCTGGTACACCGCCAACTTCATCGACTTGATCAGGTGGAGGGAGAAGAGGCGAAAGTTGGCCGTCGAAGTGGCGGCGTCCACGCCAGCTGAAGAGGAAACGGTGTGCTGCAGCTTCTCCAGCGACCGGTAATGGCCCCCGAGCTGCTGGTGTCAAAGTCGGCGGCGAAGCCGGTGCTGGCGGCGAAGGCGGCAAACTGGTTCATGCTGTTGGCGTTCGGCGGTGGGTGGCCGCGCAGGAAGGCCCGGCCGCTGCGGGCAAAGACCTCGTGGAGGCGCTCGGCGACGGCCCGGTTCGCCGCCAGCATCAGCTCCTCAATGAGGCGGTTGGAGTCCTTCAGCTCCTGTTGGCGAAGCTCACCGGAAGGCCGGTGGTCTCGTCCAGCAGGAAGCCGATGCGCGTCTTGTCCAGGCGGAGGGAGCCGGTCTCGAAAGCGCGCTTTCGAATGCGGCTGGCAATGGAGTGCAGCGTCTTCACCTGCGTGGCCAGCAGGGTCAGCGGCCAGTGGCCGTGGATGGCGGGGAAGGCTTCGGCCTTTTCCGGACTACGATCAGCTCCTCCACGGCGGGGACCTCGATCATCGCCTGTGCGTGCTCGTAGCTCAGCTTGGCGCAGCTGTTGATGACGGTGCGGCCGATCCAGGGCCGTCCTTCCTCGCCCTGGAGTAGCTGCCCGTCGCCGGTCATCTTGAAGACCACCGAGAAGGTCAGCTTGTCTTCGCCCGGGTTCAGAGAGCACAGCTGCTGGCAGAAGAGGTGCGGCAGCATGGGAATCACCCGACTGGGCAGGTAGACGGAGGTGGCCCGCTCCTTGGCGATGCCGTCCAGCAGCGTTCGCTCGCGGATGAAGTAGCTGACGTCGGCGATGTGCACGCCCAGCTCGTAGACGGATTCCTTCTCTGTCGCCCCGTGCTGAGCTTCACCAGCGAGATTGCGTCATCGAGGTCGCGCGCCGACTGCGGGTCAATGGTGAAGACGCACTGCTGGCGAAAGTCGCGCCGGTACTTGAGCTCCTCCTCCGGTATCTTCCAGCCGTCCACCGAGAAGAGGTCGTACTCTGCGAGCGCCTCCTCGGCAAAGTCCGCCGTGTCAATGTCGTTCGAGCGGAGGAGCACCTCCATCTCCGACTCGAGGTCGCCCACGGTGCCCAGCGTCTGGAGGATGCGGCCGTGGGGAAAGAGACTGCTCTCCTTCCACTCGGTGATCTCCACCAGAAAGAGGTTCTCCTTCAGCTGGGCGTAGCTGCGCACAAAGTCCCGCGGGAGGCTCGAATAGGGGAGCATGACGTGGGGGACGCGGCTGTCGCTGGACATCAACTTCGCCTTCTGGATGTTGCCCTGCTGCAGGGCGATGGTCCGCCGACGACGCGCGAGTGGTTCGCCTGGCTGAGGGCCACCACCTTGCCGCTCTTCTGGATGAACTGCCCGGAGATGGCCGGCAGCTGGCGGTGCAGGGTGGCCAGGTCGAGGCGGTAGAGGGCCAGGGGGACCTGGGGAAACTCCACCGCCAGGGTGCGCTCCAGATCGGCGGCGGTGAGCTGCCCTGCTGGGGCAGAAGCAATGGTAGAAGCATTTTGGCCGTTCTTCAGCGCCTTCGAGGCGATGGCCACCTTCTTCAGGTCGGCGCTGTTCAGCAGCTGGTTCAGCCGGGCCTGGCTGAGGATGATGTCCTTTTGTAGACCGCCAGCTTTTCCCTCCCTTCTTCTTCTTGGCGAGCACCTTCTCAAAGTCCGCCTTCCACTCGTCCCAGTGGGCGTTGATTGAGCTGGGGAAGAGCTGCAAAAACAAAACAAAATGTTATAAAATGTGACACGTACCTCAGCACAACCAGCCTCAAATCTTACCGTCCACTTGTCGACGTCATTCAGCCTGACAGCGACCAGGTCGCCGTTGAGGGCTCGATTGCGGTCATACAAACCGCCAATGAAGATGTCCAGGCCGCCGTCCTGAGAAAGGGAGAGAAGCAAAGATTGGATAAGAAGACCGAAGACCGAACAAAAGGGGGCGTCATGCAAGAAACAAAAAGAGGAAAGTGGGGAATTCAGAAGAGGAGGTTTAGCAAAGATCATCACAGTACCCGAGTTCATTACCGGAGCACTGATATAGGCATCGTTGTAGTTCTTTGGATTGATGCGGAGGATGCCCTGAGTGGTGAAAAAAGACAAAAGAAAAGATGTTAGAAACTAAACGAAAAACAAAGTCCTAGAACTTACCTCCACAATTTCGCCCTTCTCCAGGCCCTTCTGCATCTCACAGAGGGGCAGGTACTCCTCGTAACGAGAGGCAGCATTGCTTCGAGTGGAGTGTTGTTGTTGGCGGTGGTGGTGGTGGTGGCGGCAGTGACGGTGCTCGCCTTGCTCAGACGTCCATTCGATGACGAGGCATTGGACTGCTTGCGACCTTTGGGCGTCGAGGTGCCGGGCGTCGAGGAAGAGGAGGGCACCGAAGAAGAGTTGGCGCCTTTTCGAAGGCCATTGGCGGTAAAGTCGTGAGTCTTTGATCTGAAATGTTATGATTAGATTAGAGCGAGTTTGAAAATAGAACCAAGAAAGTACTGACCGTGGCATGCTGGCACTGTTCAGATTGTGGCTGCAGTGACAGTGGACAATGTGCATCAACTTGACGTCCTCAGGCAGGTCGGAGAGCTGGTGGGCGCTCAGGCTGTGTTTGGTGCTTTGGTTCAGCGGCGTGCTGATGCTGCGATGATGCTGTTGCTGAAGTAGCTGGTGATGCAGCTGGTGGTAGTGTTTCAAGGTGTCGGAGAGTGAGTTCAGTCGAGATCGACCTTGCTGCTGCTGTGACTACCGTTTCGGTTCTGGCTGTACACGGGAATGCGACTAGGCGTTCCGGGCGTCTGCTGAGTATTGTTAGTGCTGTCGAGGCCAGTGACGTGGAGCTGGAGCTTTTCGAATTGGGTGCAGTTTTGCTGACGCGCAGGACTAGAGGTGATGACGATGCTGATGTGGTATAAGATGCCTTTTGAGAGAGTGATGATGAGGATTTGTTGTTCCTGTTGTGATTAAGGTGAAGGTGGTGGTGAAGATCCACACCACCAACGTCGAGGTTAGAGCTCTGGTGAGTACTGTTTTGGTGGTGATGTAGGGGAACATTGGCGACATTGAGCATGGTATGAGAGTTTGGGAAAGGGAAAAGCAGAGAGAGCGAGAAGCAGACAACAAATCAACATAGAATCATCACCGCCGAAGATTGCACTCAAAAAGAGTGCGTGAAAGTGTTTTCAAATGAGCGAAAAGAGCGGAGGAGGATCAAAGGGACTACTCAAAGGTGATAATGATTCCACAACCATAGGTAGAGAGATCCAAGAAGAGAAAGAAAAGAGAGAGAAGGAAGGCAAAAGAGTAGGAAAAGGACTGAAGCACTGGACGGATCTTGCTTTGGATGCCGTGCTTCCTAATGGAGCGAACGAGAGAGAATGTGTGGTAATGGGGAATGAGGCCAAACGCGACTCCACCACTCTCACAGTGCAGAATCCGACGATGACTCATCGGCGGCGGTCAGACGAGAGCATGCGTTCCATTTGGAACGGGTCGATTAACCCGAGCCACTGCTGCCGTTGGAACGGCAGAAGCGTCCACAGCGTCCGAGCATCGGCCTCTCATTCCACATAGGCAAACAGAGGAATAGGCAAACACAAAGGGAGAGGAGGAAGCAAAACAAAGCGGCATGCTGCTGCAGGTGAAACTTACAGTTTTTAATCGTAAAGGTATATGTGTGATTGAGTATGAAAATGAACTCGGCTACAGAATACTTTAAAGAAGAATACTACTCCTTTGGTGAAGGTACTCGAGGTGATTCGTGGAGGCAGGCAAAAGACGACAGGATTGCTGCAGTTGTTTGTGAACGTTCAGTGAACGTCGGCGAGCGCTACGATTGCGCAACGATGAAGCACAGAAACAGAGAGACAGCGGCGGTGAAGCGCAGCAGTCTTGACGTACACTACCAAACAGACACAAAATGACAATCTGGCTGTGACAAACTTCACCTTCGAAGAGAATCCAATCCACTGCAACTGATGACGATCCTCGATGCACAAAAATGACAACAAACACAACAAACACCTCGAGGCCACCTCGGTTGGCTCACCGGCGATGCTCAGCTCAGCCTTAGCCTCAGCCTTGGCTGCTGCTGTACAGAGCTGAAGCTATTTTGGCCTCTGCCGTTGCCACTGCTGCTAACGGTGGTGGCCACTGATGATGTACACACAGACAGACACAGACGCCGCTGATGACCAGAAAAAAAGAGAGGCGATGGCGATGATGGTCGTCGCCGTCGCCGAGCCGCTGTCTCTGCCGTTTTCTTTGCTGGCAACGCTGCCGCCGCCGCCGCTGCTGCTGCTGCTCCTGCTCGGGCGGCCAAATCACGAGCACGCTGCTGTTTGGCTGCGACCACAGGGAAAGAGGGAGGAAAGGAAAGCGATGCGAAGTGAAGGAGCGCGAGGCAGCCAGTGCTACTGCAGAAGAGTGTGCACAGCAGACACAGCCAACCACAGAGTCTCTGGAGTCTCTGGTCGCGGCGGCGGCGGCGTCCTCACTCTCTCTCACTCTTTCTCGCCTATAGTCACTCTCTCTCTCACCGTTCACCAGATCAGACACACTCACACCACTCACACTCCTGAGCTTGTCCTCGCGGCAACTGGTGAGTCGAGGCAACTGATTGACATTAGTGCTCTGTTGCCGCTCTGTTGATGATCATCACCACCTTCTCTCCCCAAAGTCTTTCTGGTCATCAGAAGTGAGCCCAAGTTCTTCCTAGTCAAAGTCTCTGAGCTTTTCTCTGTGCCTGTCTGTCTTTCTCCGCTGCCCGCACGCGTCCTTCCGCGTGCCTTTTTTTGGCCGTTAGGTAAGAATCAGCTGTCTATCCCTTTCAGCTCTCTTTTCGAACCGTGCGCTGTACAACGACGCCGTCGCCGCCATTTTCCCACTTTTTTCCCTCCATTTTCTAGCTCGCCCTGAACCGAGGACCCTCACAGACCTTGGTAAGCTTTTGAAGCTAAAATCTATGCAACTGATGGCAGCTTGTACGGCTGGAGCCCGTTACGCATCAGGTGGCTGTTCTGCTGGCTCGGCTCTGGTTCTGCTTCTGGTAATGGCCTGCGCTCGCTCGTCTGCGACAGCAACGGCATCATCATCGCCGAGGCCGTCACCAGCTACCGCTGCATGATCTGCGCCGACGTCTTTGAGCAGCTCGGTGAGATGCACCTCCACTATCGGATGGACCACATGGCCGGGGAGTTCCCCACGCCGACGGCCACCGCCACTTCAACCTACTCGAGCACCAACGAATCGATGATTCACTCTCCGGTGATCTCCGCCACGGAGGACTACGAGGACTACGAGGATCCGAAGTTTGAAATGGCGGTGGCGGCTGAAGCTATGGCCGCCTCCTATTGTGATCCCTACGACGGTCCGGAGGCGGCGGTGAACAATGGCGGCGGCAGCTTTAATAATCAGGTGAATTATGTAGCGAAGAAGAAGAATTTGAAGAAGACAATGCCAACCATTTTGAGCAGCAAGAAAGCTCAAGAGGCTCTTTTGGTGGTTGACCCTGCAGTGAAGGTGGAGGACAACCTGAAGGCTGCTGTCGCCACTGCCGCCGCCAAAGAAGGCCTCGAAGCAAAGGGCAACAACAAAGTCAACGGGGCCCACGGCAAGGGCGGTTTTGTGACCTGCGAAGTTTGTGGTAAGTTTTGGAACGAAGTGTCTTCTTTATCCTTTTCAATTATTCTCTCTATTCCAATCAGATCTGACCCGCTACTACTCGCACATCAGCCGCCGCTATGGCGTCTTCAGCTGCGAGAGCTGCGCCAAGTTCTTCTACCGCTACTCACAGAAACCGGTGAAGTACAGCTGCGTCACCGGGACCGGCCACTGTCAGCTGAACATCACCTGCCCGGCTCTCGCTGCAAGGCCTGCCTCCTCGAGGCCTGCTTCAAGAAGTACATCCTCGATCCGAAGAAGCACGCCAAGATCTTTGCCAACGGCGAGCCGGCCATCTTTTCGCCCCTCAACGATGCTCACGCTTTTGAAAGCGAAAAAGGCGTCGTCGAGGTCAACAACAACAACACCACCACCAATGAGCCTCTCAGCTCTGAGGATGATGATCAGAAGGTGACAGCAGCTTTCGAAACTTCCCTACTCAAGCAGCAGCTATCATCAAGTGTAAGTCAGCGAGAGCCCTCTCCTGTGTTCAGCAGCAGCAGTTCAGTTGGTGATGGCAGCTCGTCACCTCTCAAAGCTAAGCCAGCCAACACCACCACCACCAGCACAAACATTCTCTTCACCACTCTCAAAGCACCCTCGGCACCGCCGTCTCATTCTTCTGGTTCGAAAACTTCGGTGGACACCACCACTGCGGCAGCTTTTCCCTTTTCCGCCGAGGTGCTGAGTCACAACCCAAAGAAGCGCAAGAGTCCGCCCGCTACGACCATCACCAACGAGCTTACCTCGTCCAACACACAAACCACCACCACCGAGTGCCAATAAGCAGCTGTGTCGTCGATGAGCAATAATTTACCTCTGAAACCTATTGCTATTCTCTTCTCAACCATATCCTCCAACACACCCTATCTATCTAGTTCAGCCCATCAGCCGTAGTCAACATTTCCCTACCGAACACCTAAGTCATTCTTTCTTTTTTTCTTTTCATTTAGTCATCACCTTCCCCCACCAGTGCCTTTCTTCAAAGTGCCTACGGTACCTGTTCAGTTCAACCCTGTTTAATTACTCTTTTTTAACTTATTGCATAACATTTGCTCCATACACACATCATCACACACCACCATCTCGTCTCAGACCTGTTACTCTGTGCCCCGTGAGGGAGCATATTATAACTGAAGTTGCTGTTTTTTACTTTTTACTTTTGATGACCACATTTACATAAAATAAAAACGGTTCTGTACAAAAACTTTTCCTTTTTCCTCTCTAGTGGAACTTGACACTCTTCACCGTGCGGGCGTTGATGCCGGTCAGCTCTCCGCCGTACTTCTTCACCTCCTTTCTCGGCTCGCGCACCTGGCCCTTGCGGCGCTGCGTCGCCCGGTCGAACTTCTTGCGGTACTTGACGCGCGGGTTGCGCTGCTCTCGCTTCCGCTTCGGTATCAGGCCCTTGTTCTTCTCCATGGCGTAGGTGATGGCCCGCTTGCCGTCGCCTTCCTCCTCTTCCTCTTCACCCTCATCACCCTCAAAGTCGTCCTCGTCGAGATCGTCATCATCATCAAGCGAAGCAGAAGATTTTTTGGTGGTTTTCGAAACGCCGGCTGTTTCGATTTGCTCTTCATCATTTGCCGTCTCCTTAGCTGGCTCTTTACTGACAAAGACCAGCTTCTCACCCTTCTGGGCAATACTCTTTGCCAGCAGTTCGAGTTCCGCTTCAAAGCTCTTGCCGCCCTTCTCCTTTCGGACTGCGTCCAGCTCGGCGATGAGCTTCTTGTGGCGGAAGAGCTCCCGAATGACGGGATGATCTCGCAGAAGGTGATCTTTGGACCGTTCAGCGGGGCTGGCCACCAGCGAGAAGTAGAAGGAGATGTTGGTGCAGTAGTTGAGGAGCAGGCGGAAACGAAGCTGCAAGTAGCGGAGACCGGGCGTCGATTGCGCCCTAGGACAGCTCTTCAGGCGGTGAAGAGCCGGCTCAAGGTCGTCCTTGAGCTCGGCCAGGTAACGCCTCATGTCGGCGAGCAGTGGCTCCAGCTCGGGCGTCTCTTTTCGAATTATGGCCAGCTTTTGCCCTCGGTTCAAAGCAGACAGGTTGAGGCCCACCTTTTCCCGCCTGAGGCGGTCCTTTTGTTTCTCTTCCTCATTTTCTCCTGTTGAAGATTCGGTTGCTTTTGTTTGTGTCGGCTTGGCGTCAAATAGAAAGTCCAAGCCGAGGTCTTTCTCGTTGACCGAAGTCAGCAGGCGCTTCTGAATCGCCAGCGCCTCCTCCTCTTCGTACTTTGCTAGATCTTCCTCTTTTGCCTTTTGACCTGAAATGATAAAAACAGTTTAGTAATGTTAAGTTTTAAAATAAGCAATGATTTCAAAGTTTACTTCGGTAGTCCTTATCGACAAAGTCCGTGTCGTAGAAGATTTGCTTATTGGCACCCCACGCCTGTGAACTGGGCAGCCCGTCGTCCTCGTCATCCTCCTCAATGTCACTGGCCATGTCATCCTTCTTCCGCTCAATCTTGAAGCGACTGAACTTGTCCGTCTTCGCCTGAAGTCCTTCCACTTCTTCGCCGTTTTCATCATCGTCATCATCATCATCGTCGTCGCTGCTAGCTAGCACCTCTTCCTCACCATCGTCGTCGCCGTCATCATCAAAGCTATCATTCTCGTACAGGTCCACATCCTCATCACTAGAGTCGGACATTTTGGAACGTTGAAAATAAAACAATCTTAAAATCAAGAATCAAGAATCCAAAAGGTATTCAAAAAATCAAAACAAAAATTAAGCACGTGCACTCGAGGACTGTCCACAGACAGCGTGCCGCAGCTTTGAATCGGCTTTTTGCCGCCGCTTTTTGCAGCAATCAAAATCTGCTTCTAAACTGTTCAATAACTTGAAAGAAATCATGTCGTACAGTGATGACACTTTCATTTACCTTTTGTTTTTAAACTTTTTAAACTTTTTACTTTTAAAGATTATGCGCAAATCGTTTGCTTGCTTTCGGACAGGAGGCTCCGGCAATCATCGGCTAAACGACGACAGACAGTGTGCTCTATATACTCATCATCAGCAGCATTCTCTCATTCCGATTGCCCCAGTGTGCCCGTTTGTCTGTGTCTGTTGTTATTATCCCGTACTCTGACAGACAGTTCTTCCGAAACGGCAACCACAGTTCATCTGTCAGCGCATCCTTTCCCAAGCGGCAAGCACATACACTAGTTAACCTTGGAACCGCAAGCGCCTACTTTCGCTAATTGAGCTTTCAGCAGTAGAAGCAGCAGCAGAAGATCATTCAGTATTGTTTTCTAGAAATTCTATTTCTCGAACAGCTATTGAATGGCCAACTTTGCCTACATTTTCAGCATCTTCTTCTGAGTCACTCTAAACTTGTTACCTCCTCTCTCACTAGTCACAATGAAAACCATCTCCAATACGATTTTGGTCACCCTCTTCTTCTTCATTATCTACCTTTCCACTTCAGCAACAGCAGCCAACCAAGATACAGTGTTTTCCGATGGAGAAGATGAAAAGACGGACAGCGGCCTCTTCACCAACGACCCCTACGTGATCTCTCTGAACGAGCGAAACCTGGCGGCGAACCTCTTCGGGCAGACGGAGGCAACGGTGGCGATGTTCTACGCCAGCTGGTGCGGCCACTGCCAGCACACGGCGCCCATCTTCAGCGCTCTGGCGGCGACGATGGCGCCCTGGCGGGCGGCGGTGAAGGCCGTGGCCATCAACTGCGCCAACGAGCGCTACGCCGACCGCTGCCTGGCGCTGGGCATCGTCGGCTACCCGACGCTGGTCTTCAGCCCACCCAAGGCGGAGGAGGTGGCCGACTGGGCGCCGCTCAATGAGGCCCTCTACCCGTGGACGGGGAGAATGATGTGGCATCGGCATCGAAATCAGCATCATCGACGGCCACCGCCACCGCCAGCCTCTACGCCGCCGTCCTTCAGCAGCTGAACCGGGCCCGGCGCGGCGTCGTCCAGGCGATTCTGGTGCCAGCCGCGAGGAGATCTGCGCCTCCTTTGGCTACGCCTTCAGCTCGCCCACGCCGCTGGAGCAGGGCATCAGCGGCGAGACGAAGCTGTACGCCATTGTGGAGCACGAGCCGACGGTCACCAGTGCAGAGGTAAGAGTTCGAGGATGCTTTGTTTACTTTAGATTTCTAAATTTTTTGGTTTTTTCTCCTCAGACAATTCTAGACCTACTCAACTGGCGCAGTGTCGTTCGTCTGAAGCGCTTCTACGATCGAACTGACTCGTTGGCCGAGTCGCTGGCCACCATTCACGTCACACTGCCGGCGATTCTGGAGGTCAGCGTCGATCGCTGTACGTTCCAGTAAGTTCTTGATGTTTTTTACATTAAAAAACATTCTTATTCCCCTTTTAACTTCACCGCAGACCGGTAATGAACTCCGGCCAGTCGATGGCGGCGCTGAAGAACGACTTTGAGCGGCGAATCTGGTCAAAGTACCCCAGTCCTGATCCAGATCACAACAGCAACCGCAACCTCCCCATCCCCAACAACACAACAAAGCAAAGAATGCCACGGCCAAGGCCAACCAGAAGGTGGTTCGCTACCGCCTGAGCTACATTGACCTCTACAACACCATGCGCACCTCCATCCTCGACGAGATGCTGAAGGTGGAGCCGTACGAGGAGCACCACGTCCACGCCATCAAGCAGTACTTCTCCGTCGTCTACCGGTACTTTCCCTTTCGAAATGAAAACGTCCGCCGCCTTTCAAGCGCATGAACATGTGGCTCGACCACCACGACGTGACTAACATGAACCGAGTGCGCCTGCGCGAGGCGGTCAAGATCAGCGACGGCTTTCTTTGGCCCACGGAAAGTTACCGCTTCTGCAATGGCAGCGAGCCGAAGTACCGCGGCTATCCCTGCGGCATGTGGGTGCTCTTTCACGTGCTCACCGTCAACGAGTACCTGCGCCCGCCGCAGGGCGGCGTCAAGCACGAGGTGCTCTACATGATGCGCAACTACACCTCCGCCTTCTTCAGCTGCAAGCAGTGCGCCGCCCACTTTGTGGCTGCCACGCGGGAGATGGCCGCCGAGCTGACGACGGCCAACGCCAGCGTCCTCCTCCTCTGGCGGCTGCACAACCAGGTCAACCAGCGCCTGGAGGGCGACCCCTTCACCGAGGATCCCTTCCACCCGAAGGCGCTCTTTCCCGGCGTTCGCCTCTGTCCCGCCTGCTTCTCCAACGGTTCCAGCACCAGCTATGGGGCGATCGAAGCAGGAGGTACCGGTGGCCAATTTGAGCTGCCCGCAGTGCTCGAATTTCTCACTGACTTCTACGCCAAAAAGTCCATCTCCAATAGTGGCTACAGCGTCGGCGTCGGCGGGAACCCGTGCTTCTCCGTTTCCTACGTGTGGATGTTGTCCTTGGTGGCGCTGCTGCGACTAGTGAGCACTGTTTAGTTGATCTGTTTTTGGTCAGCACTCCGAACCTGTTGTTGTGTTGTTGTTTTGAACCAGCACCTCTTACTGAAGCACATTTTTGTTTTTTGTTTTTTCGATTCTCCTTTGTCTCCCCTTTTCATTTCGGTGCATGTGTGTTGTTATGCGGTAAATGCGGTAAAAAGGGATCACACCAGAAAGGATGCTCGAGTTTTTGGTGCTCGGGTATTTTTAGCCATCATCATCACAACAACAACAACAACGACGACGACGATGACTACGACTAACAAACTGACTCTCTCAATGATTGAGCGGCGACGGAGAAGGAGTCATTCGAGAGTCATTACAACTAACTTTCTTCAGCAGCTGTACAGTGTACACACAAGGCAGCGAAACCGGAGAGCCAGTCAGCTTTCATTCTCTACTTCTCATTCTCATTCTAATTCACTCGGGTAAATAAGGCAAAATGGAGACAGAATCAGCCAGCACTACCACCACGACACCACCACCAACAACTCCGGTGAATGTGCATGTAAATATCAAAGTTTACCAGACCACCACAGCAGCACCGCCACCAGCATCGTCGAGTGCTAAATATATTTGGCAGCCCTAGAGCTGGCTACCTAACTTCTACCTACATTGCTTGTTTGCCTGCCTAAAGACCAGTGGGAGACTGACAGTGGCTGCTGCCATGAGATGCGACGACAAACAAAAACCATTGGATTCGAGCGAGCGATTCGACGGCCTGCTCAGACGACGTCGAAGGCTGCCTGCTGACTCGACGACGAGGAAGATCTGCTGAGGAAAGGAGGAAAAGAAGCTGAAAAGCCAGTGCTGGCTTTCCTCCTTTTCTTTCTCCTCCTCCTCCTCCTGTGTCGCGTGTCGTTATTCTGGGAGCTCATTCGTCTCTGTCTCCTCTTCTTCTTGTATTCTGTATTCTGGTGGCATTTCGAGCAGCCAGTTTAGAGCAGCCAGTCTCCTGCTCTCTCCCCTCGCCGAGTGCATATCTCATCGGGGTAATCTCAATTACCTCGAGAATGACTACTACTACCACTGCTGCTGCTTCTGCTGCTGCTGGTGCTCAGTACGTGCACGTACACCCACCCACCCACACAGTACTTTTTCCACACTTTCTCTTTCTCTCTCTCTCCTGATTTTTCCTGTTCTCAACCGCCGCCAAGTCTTAGCACACATCTCTTACCAGCAATCTCTGGACGTGTTTGCTATTCTATTCTTCTGTTCGGCACAAGTTTGCTGCTGTGTTTGCTGTGTAGACTTTTATCTGTCTCCTTTGTGGGTGATAATGTGTTGTACAGCTAAGGCTTTTGTCTTCCTGATGGTGTAATTTGTGATTTGTTTTTAGTGTTTAGTGCTTACATTTTTTTGCAAATATCATTAGCCCTCCCGTTGAACTACTATTGAACCACACCTGTTGATAATTCCGATGACCACCATCGACGTTTGTCCTACATCATGGCTGAATGAATAGTTTTCAACCACCACCACCACCACTTTATTTGCCCCTGTTCTGCTCTCCATCTCCACTTCATCAATCACCCTCTCATTGATACAAATTCTCAGTCACCGGCATCTTCACGCCGTCATTAGAGTGTGAGAGAGTTGCTGATGCACTAGCATCTCCATCACCCTCACCAAACTAAGCATCATCAATCATCTCAATCATCCCGATCAGTGACACTTTCCCATCCTCTGACCTCAGCATCACCTCATTCATCCGACTACCTCCATCACCACCCGTAATTACCACCTGCTAATTTATCAATTATCACGCACACTGTCAGCTGCTGCCGTTGCGTTCAGTGCCACTATTTTTCCAGTTAGTTTCCAGTTAGTTAACTTCTCTTCACTTTGATTAATTTATCAATTAGCGCCGTTTGTGCACCGTTGGGTATTTTCCAGCCTTCGACGCAGGGTTGTTACTTTTTGTTAGCACATCCGCCACGACTATTGCAATGGCGCAAAAAATTAGGCAATGGATTCATCATCGGCACACAAACGTAGTTTCAGTTCATTAATAACACCTGCGAGTTAGAATTATCAAAATAAGCTCATTTGTGATTGGGGCCAATCAGTGCCATCTTTTTGGGGCTAATCGCTGATTAGCCTTCTGTCTGGTTGTCTGTCGGTCTGCAAAATGTGTGGTTTGTATGGTCACAATTTCTTTCACAATCACTCCCTTTTGGAGACCTACCAACCTCAATACTATTTCTCCTTTATTCGAATTTTAATGTTAAACAAACAAACTGATCAGTGCCAATTAGTGGAAAAAGTGTCTGACGCAAGAGAAAAGGGGGAGGCAGTGATTGTTTTTATAACTAATTAATCAATTTAATAATATTTTTAAATAAAGAGTTTTTTAGCTAATTAGTATATTTAAATATAAAATTAATCGGCTCAATGTTATTGTTTCTTTGATCCACTGCGACCAACTGTTGCTCTAGGTGTCGAATTCGGATAAATAGGTGGATTTTTTGTCACACAATTCAGGCAGTCACACTTCAGTTCTGACAAGAGGAGACGAGACAAGTCTCTTCTGAAGAGCAGTGGCAGTCATCGAACAGTCTTTCTATTCTGCTCCAGCAACGAGAGAATGTCAATCACGCAGTGACTAACAATCTTCTGCGTTGAACTGCTTGGCACTGAAAGCGAATGTGACTGCTCGAATTCGCACTACCTTTTCATCGTCAGCAGCATCAACGGCGGCGGCAAATGTACTCCTTGAACTTGTCCGCGACCAGAGAAGAATAACTGCTGCTCTTTCGCTTGCACTAAAGTTCTTCTTCTTCTTCTTCTTACTTTTTGGCCAAGTGATAATTGTAGTGTCTCGAAGCAGCAGCAGCCACAGACCGAAAGTTGTCGAGCCAGAGCACTGCACCCATTTGCAGTTAGTTAGTCAGTCAGAGAGGAGCAAGTGAGCTACTTTTAGCACTAAATTTAAAAAAGTATTTGCGGCATTTTAAAACATACAGAAGCAGAAGCAGAAGCGGCGGCAGTAGCAAGACTTATTCAGTGCTGCTGGTGCTGAGCAGACATGTCTGAGCGTCTAACAAACAAAAAGATCAAAGCTGCTGCTGCTGCTGCTGCTGGCAAAGAAGTCTTTCACTGTGCTTACGAAACTACTCGAGTTCTAAGAGTTCTTAGAGAGTTAGCAGCAGCAGCAGCCACTTCTCATCAGCTTAGCCCATCTTTTTGCGTTCCCAGTGCTTCTTCTTTTCCAGCCAATTCTGCCGCTCCGCTGGTGCGCATAGACAGGCACACAGACAAAGCCACAGTTTTAATCTACTAGTAGAGAACTGTACTGAAAAGTACGCGCTTGAACGCAAATGTAAATTGAAATCGCTGTACAGCGGCAGCAGCTTCTCAGATGATAATTGAGACGTGCTGAGCGAGTGAAGTGAGGAGAAGTGCTTCTGCCACTTCTCGTTCCGCTCGGACTCCATCTCAGCCTTTTCTTTTGTTTTCGATGAGCGATTACCCACTATCACACAGCTCTAAGACTAACTTAAATGTATTTCACTAGTGTTTCACCATCACCACCGCCACCACCACCCTCATCTACTGAATTAGGAGCAACAATTGCAGCATCCGATGATCTAAATGACATTTGTCTTCCGTCTCACTCTTCCTCTTCTACCTCTTCTTCTCTGACTCTACTTCAAACTTGCATTAGAAAAGTACTTTTCTTTCCATTAAAACAACGACGACCACTATGGCGACCACCAACTACGCCACCTTCAGCAGCGGCCCCAGCGGCAACGCCAGCAAGAAGCAGCTGTCGATTCACAAGATTCGCGACCTCCAACTGGAGACAGTTAACATTGAGGCGAACTATGACGTTCTCAAGGAGATTGGCTCGGGGGACTACGGCAAGGTCATCCTCGCGGCGCACAAGCTCTCTGGATTTGAGGTAGGAGTTGCTGTTTTACTTTGTGATCTTATGATTTTCTAATTTGTGCAATTTTTGTAGGTGGCCCTAAAGGCGGTGCCACGGGCGACGACCACGCTGCGGGACTTTCTGATTGAATTCCACTACAGCTACTTTCTGTCGCCGCACTACAGCATCCTCGACACCTACGATGTGGCCTTTGAGACGCGTGACCACTACTACTTCGTCTGCGAGGTCGCCCCCTTTGGCGATCTGTGGAATGTAATGGAGCATATCTTTTTTTGCAGTTTAATAATTTTAAACTTTTTAAACTTTCTGCTAAGGTGGTAGAGCGCACCAACGGCGCCGGCTTGGACGAGAAGAACGTCAAAATAGGTTAGTTGATGAATAGTAATCATCATCATCATTGAGCACTGCTGAATTAATTCATTTCCACTTTAAACTAACCCTTTAAACTAATCATCGCCTGAGCAGTCATCGAGCAGATGGTCTCTGCGCTGCAGTTCATGCACGAACTGGAGCTGGTGCATCGAGATGTGCGGTGAGTGGTGATTATAATAAAGGTTTCAAATGAAAGCTAACTTTTTTCTTAATATTTCAGCGCCGAAAACATTCTCATCTTCAATCCGGACCTGACAAAGGTGAAGTTGACCGACTTTGGCCTTACACGACGCGTCGGCACCACGGGTTTGTACTTTCTGAGCAAAGTCATAGAATTTCAAAAAATAAAATTTTTTTCTTTTGTACAGTAAAAAAGCGCGTCAAGTCGCTGCCCTCCTGCCCGCCGGAAGTCTGGCAGGCGGTCCTCCTCGAGGGCTACAGCATCGAGACGGGCAGCGACGTCTGGCAGCTGGCCATCATGCTGGTCGTGCTGCTCACCGCGAAGTACCCCTGGGACAAGGCCGACATCACCGACCCGATCTTCAATGAGTTCGTCGACTGGCAGAAGCGCAAGAGCACCCGAACGCCCCGATTCTTCCGCGACTTCACCCCTCGAGTGCTGCGCATGTTCCGTCGGTTGATGGAGGTGAAGCCGAGCAAGCGATATCCGGTGACGGAGGTGCGCAAGTACATCAAGGACCGGTGGGTTCTGCCCGCCAACAGGAACTTCCGATCGCCCTCGATCTATGTGAGCATTTTTCTATTTGATGATTTGTGAAGATTAATTTTGTGTTTTTTAGGAGCCCAACCGCCAAGCAAACGTTTCTCGTAGCCATTCCTGCAGCCACCTGCTGCATCCGCAGCGTGAGCTAGAGGACGCCGCCAAGGCGAGGGACTTCTGAGAGCCAAACACAAACTAAATGATTGGGATCTTCTTTTTGAAGCAAATTTTTAAGTTGAACAGCACCACCATCGTCTTCATACCTTTTTCTACCTTCTTCTTCTTCTTTTACTAATATCTTACGCTAGTTTATCTTTCTTTCTTCTCTCTTCTTCACCCTATTTATTTCTATCACCACTACACTTCATCACCATCATTATCAGCAGAGCACCACTTCATCACCTTGTCATTTTAGCAACAACAACAACAACAGCAATGCACTGCACTTAATTTTATTTGATAATCGACATTTTCTATTGATCTTCGTTAAATCTCTGTCTTCTTTCCCTTCTTCATCCCTCTGTCTGTCCCGTTTTTAATCAAGTTGACTGCTACTTCTCTCAACGTTTATATTGAATAATAGCCAGAGTTCAAGGCAGCACTGTGTGTGCTCAATAAAAACGGTTTTTGAGCATCATCAGCAGCACTAAATCATCATTTCGTCTTTTCTATTAATTATGAAAAAGGCGCGCGCAAGCTCACTAAACTTGATTAGTATACTTTCTAATTAAAGACTGCCGCAAAGAGAAGCACTGAACTGCACTGAACTGAACCAAACAGTTGAGATCGTCGTGATTAGTTAGCCAGAGCTGCCAAAGAATGCGATGAAAGAGTTGTTGCCTTCCCTTACCAGAGAACGACAACGACAACAACATTAGCAGCACACACTGAGCATCGTAATTTTTAAAATTGCACAAAGGCACCTCAACAACTGTTGAACCGTTCAAGACATCAAACTGTCGATACTGCTGCTGATACTTTAAACTGCCGGCTGATTTATTGGTTAACGAGTACGGTTACGTTACATACAACAGATTGAGTGGAGGAAGAAGAACAAGGCAAGAGAGAAAGAGAAAAAAGGGTTAAAGCATAAATAAATACAGAAGAGCGAGTTAGAAATAGATGCGTACTATTTATATTGGGGGAAAAGTGGAGTATCGAAAGAAAAGGGGAAAAAGAAGAAAAAGATGGCAATGATGACAAGGCTGGGTGGGTGATGGTGATGATGGTGGTGACGGCGATGATAATGATGACAGCAGCGATGCGATGCGATTCGATGTGATCACCTCCTAAAATTGCCCGTACTTTAGCCGTTTTTTCGAGCCATAATAGTGCTGGTAGAACTTTCGTTTGCCGCTGTTGTTGTTGATTTTAGAAGTGGAAGAAAAGAGGATCGGTTTCACCGGTTTTCCATTGGAGACGAACTTAGTTGGCAGGTAAAACACTTTCGAGCTGTGCTTGTAGTTTGAGCTGCCAAGTGCATTCGAGTGCACTTTAACCCTGTTGCTGCTGCTGCTGTGATAGTCAATAAAGGGTTTCTTTTTCTTGCCAGTGATGCCTGTGCAATGGAAAAAATGAGATGACAAGAAGAGAAATTGAAATGTCAAATAGCAATTTTCCTCGATTCAGTGAGCACCAGTTGCAGACACTGTCACCCACCGAAGAATTTCACTTACCTTGAATAATCTCTACCGGCTTGGCATTGGAGACAAAACTGAGCGGCAGTTTATAGAGATTGGAGTTGACTCGACGTTTGAGGCTGCCACCAGAAAGCATCAACGACGAGGAGGGTGACGGCGAAGGTGACAAAAACGATGACGATGACAAAGGCGGATTTTTATTGCCGTTGCGCAAACCTGCATTGCCCACCTTCAGGTAGTAGATGGGCGAATTCTCCAGAATTTTGCCCCTGCCACTGAAGCCACTGCTGGCGAGACTGTTACCACCACTAATGACCTTCACCTTTGGGCGGAAGTTGGCACTGGTGAGGTTGAGGGTGAGAGCAACGGACAGCAGAAACAGTGGCAGTAACGTTCTCCGATTATGATGGTGAATGTGTGCGCTGCTTCTGTGTTTAGTTGCTTCTGTTTTTTCTGGCTGAATCCATAACACCCTGCTGGGCAGCAAACGAGAGAACCTCTGTTTAAAATTGATCCTGTGTATGTTTTTGCGAAGTACAAACAAAACGGGTCAGTATTGGAAAGCAGAAGCAGAAAAAGAAGAAGCAGTGCAAGCTCAGTTTACTGTTAACTTGTATTTTTGTTCTTCACTCTGAACTCTGTTCAACATCTTCATCATTTCTCTCCCTTTCTTCCTTCCTTCAAGCTGGCAATAAAATCAACACACACACTGACTGAGAGTTAGACGTTGACAGGCGGCCATCCCTTTCAAACGTCTAATTTGTGCTCAGCGTCGTGCACTGGGCGCAACTGAGCGCAAAAAATGTAAACGCAGAAGCGATGAAAAATTTAAAATGCGCTCAAGAGGAGTGGGGACCAAATGGTCATATGATAGGATAATACGATGATATCGGAGAGGGCAAGATTTTAAAGGGAGAAGTTTAATAGCAGCAAGTATTAACCCCTTCTGATTATTAGGTGAAAAAGAGTTGAAGTGCCCCCTCCTCGACTCTTGTAGCCCAATACACTCATCCAATTACTGCAATTAGCTGGTGGAGTGCATTTCCTGAAATGGTCTGCACACTCCACACTCAACTCCACCGTCGATCGAAGATTAATTGCAGTGTGCCCTGCGAAGAATCACGCAGAAAAAGCAACAACAGCAGACTGTGGTTGCTGCAATAGCATGGAATTCATTCTTGCAGCAGCCAAATTCACTGACCTACGTTGTTGCTGTCATCGCTCATCAATCATTCTCGTTTCGCTGCCTACTACTAACTGCGTAATGCTAATACCGATTGACAGCATTCTCTAGCATACACTTCTTGCTGTTGATGATTCACTTCAGTCACACTACCGCAGACACTGAACTGAACTTTGAGTGTTGTCGCAAATGATCTTGTTGACGCAATAAGTCTGCAGAACTCTGATGATGATCAAAACTGAAACATTCATGACGCCGGTCGACCTTTGATTGAGTGCGCTAATGCTCTTTTGTTCACTGTTTTCCCTAATTAGCAAGGGGTTAAGGGGGTAATTAAAAATGCAAATGAGACTTGTTTGGCTGATGAAATAGAATACTGTTCACAAAACTGATGAGGAAGCAAAACAACAAGAGCATGACACAAAGTGTCATTCACACTTACCACATGATATTGCAGCTGAACTTTTATCAGCTCGAGTAA
The DNA here is from genome assembly GCA_024499935.1 of Tyrophagus putrescentiae. Classification (NCBI taxonomy): domain Eukaryota; kingdom Metazoa; phylum Arthropoda; class Arachnida; order Sarcoptiformes; family Acaridae; genus Tyrophagus; species Tyrophagus putrescentiae. The sequence continues at coordinate 10,749,863 of JAMZRA010000002.1, read as the reverse complement.
CAACGAAAAAAGTAAAAAACGATCTCAGTCAAAACACCGATGAGAGATTGGATAAGTAAAGAACATTTGAAGTCGCAGGGATTTTTTTGTAGTCAAAACGATCACCACTGACACTCGGTCACATACTGAGAGACCGGGCCCGATGGAGGGCACCTTTCTTAAATAGTGGCAGTGAACGATGAAAAAAAAGAATTTAAAGGGTGTTTGAGAGACAAACACTGATGAAATAAGCGCAGGTATTAATAGTTGATGAAAACGATGCGATGGATGAAGGTGGTGGTCGATTCGATTGGCCAAATTAGAGCATAAAGTTCAATGGCAAAAAATAGAGGTGAGAGAACACACACAGACAGAGACAAACTAGGGGCTGATAAGGCACACCAAATCAGAGAGATGAAGTGAGAGAAAATGGTGAAGACTGTGAAGAGAAAAAGACCTTGAGAGAGAGAGAGAAAGATCAGTTACCGGCATTTGGCGGCAAAGGAACACTGGAAAACCGAACACTGTCCGTTCACTAGCAGATCAGTCGGTCGAGTTGGAGAGAAGGAGAGAGGGCTAACGAACAGACGAATCGAGCCGACTTGAAAGCTAACAGGCAAACAAGCCAGTTAACGGCATCCTGTCTTTCCCCCTCAATTTACTTCAGTGCCGGCGTCTTTCTTCAGACGGTAGAAGTGACTGTATGAACAGTTAACTGGACAGTTAGCCAAAGAGTAGTGCTTTTTTAGCAAACGTAAGCGTTCAAATGTTAACAGATACTGCTGATAAAGATGACGACAATGACTCAGAACCAGAATCAAGCAATGAGCTGCTTTTTTAATAAGCTGCTGACTGGCGGTTTTCTCTGAAATTGAAAACTCAACTGAACTTGACGGTTTTTCTCGTCTAGACTGCCTAATATTTGTTTTGCCTCTGTTTCTTTAAAAATCTTGATTTTTCAGCCTTCACAAAAGGTGTCAGTGGCGGTGGGGTGATGACGAATTTGTTGAGACTTTGTAGCTGTAGTATCTTTGACAGTGGTGGTAACTTTTACGACCGGGGCAAATATTTACCCAAACTACTCACACAGACACACAGTGACACTGACACACTAAATTGTGAATTGTGGGCCTGCACATCCGTTTGGAGGGGGGAATGCACAAGGCCAATGACACATGAAACACAAGGTTCTAAAGTAAATAGTAAGAATTACAAAAAAAAGGTGCATGATTCTTAGCAGCAAAAAGATATGCAAAACAGAAAAAAATAACAAAAGTCATTACACCGGCTGGTGATACTTTGTACTCCCCGTCCCTTATTTATGATTATGAGTTTTGTTTTTATTATTTAGCCAGACGCTGGAGGATACATAGTCGAAAAGAGAAGAAGAGAGGAAGAAAGCACCAGATCAAAGGACTCGCTTGCCGCTCGCAGTTGGTGAAAGTTTTTTGTTCATAAATAATAGAAAAAGAAATTAAATAATAAAAGAAGATAGAAAAGAGAGGAATAGAGTGGTGGTGGCAACGGTGGCAATGACCGCTCTGAAGAACATTGGCGTGTGTGAGTGATTTCACTAAATAAAAAATGAGATAATGTGAAAATGGATTGTGTGGTCAGAGATTGAGAGAGAGAGGAAGAGCAGGAGACGATTAAGTTGAGATGATGATGGTCGAAATAGAAAAGGGAGATGAAGATATCAAAAACAGAGAGATAGACTAACAGCAAAGAAGCAGTGAGGACAATGGTAATAACAAAAAGTGAGAAAGAGTGGTAATAACAAAGTTGGAAAGGGAGAAAGACCTATACAGTACAGAAGAGGACAGTGTGCACCTGGAGCACGCCTCAGCTGTACAGTCAGGGGTGAACATCAATTATACAAGAGCGAGAGAGATAGAATAATCATCATAATTTGATAACGGACTAGGAAACTAAAGAGAGAGGTAACGTGCCAACTGCCACTAACTAGATAGAGTCCAGTTGCGTCTTCAGGTTGGCTAGCATTATCTCAATGTCCTCCAGCGAGTCGACGACGTGCTTTTGTCTGATAAAAAAAATTTAAAAAATTAGTTTTTAAAACAACACTTTTCCACAGCACACAAACCTTGAATCATTGGAAGCATTTGGAAGATTAGAGCATTAGTATGCTACAACTATTTCGCCTGGCTGACCAAAACCATTATCAAATTCGGGAGCAGCAGCAGCACCTGAAGGAGCACCTGAAGTGGCGGCAAAGACGGAACAGCCGTGGCCGACATGGGCGAGTTGAAGGCCGACCCGGGCAGGGAGCCGTGCGGATTACGGGCAAACATCGGCGACGAGGTGGCCGAGGAGGAGCTCGAGGAGGAGGAGGTGGTGTTCGTAGATGAGGTGCCCCCTCCCCGCCTCCCATCCTCAGCATGGCACTCTGCATAAATGCGGCCGACTTCTGGCGAATGGTGCCCACGTTGTCGGCGGCAAAGGGCATCGACTCGGTGGAGCTGCTGCTGCTGACGTTCACTGATTCGATCATCTGCCGATCATTGCTCCCACTGCCCATTGCCACTCCATTCTCCTGCAGAAAGCTGTTCATCTTTTCCTTGTTCATTGGCAGCGTATGGTGATTTGGGTTGTGAGATGAAGAGGGAGTGTTGTTGATACTACTACTCGCCTGAGAAGGATACTGAGGAGGTTGAATGCTGGACGGATTAGGTTGTGGCTGCTGGGCAGCACTTTTGTTGAAAGAGGCAATTTTTGAGGGGGTGATGCAGCTGGGTCCATCACCATTGGGAGATTGACTATCACCGGCGACCACGGCCTCGGAAAATTGGACGTCAGACTTTTGACGCAAGAGGCAAAGACGTCCTCCGTCAGACGGCTGTTGCTATCGTCGTTGTAGAAGTTGTTGACGTTTCCGCTGTTGTTGCTGTTGATAATTTGATTATTCTGCAGTGGTTGCTGTTGCTGCTGCTGATTCTGCTGCTGTTGTGGCAAGTTTGAAACACCACCCCCATTCAGGTACATCAAATTGGAGTACACCTGATCGGAGAAGGTGGCGGAGGGGTTTTGTTGTTGGTGGTGCAGCGGCGACGAAGGAACCGAGGCGCTGCCAGAAGATCCAGGCAGCTTTTTGATCGAGTTTACCCGCTTCGGAGGCGGTGGTGGTGGTGGCTTCTTTCCCGTCTTGTTTACACTCGAGTAAATGGAGGCTCCGCTGTCTGAGGACAGAGACAGATTGTCACCGGCAGTTTTGGAGGAATCATTTGACTGCAGCGAGGCGGTGTCAAAGGATCCATCATAGTAGGGCGGCCCTAGGTCGCCGGAAGAGCGCGCACTGGCCAGTATCTTTGCTACCGGTTTGCCGCCGAGCAGGTTTTTAGGCCGGTTTAGGGTCGTAGTGCCGTCAAACGGCTCATACGAAACGGGGTTTCCGTAATTAAAGTTGAAGTTGGCCATCATCGACGCCTGACCAGCCACCACTTCGTAGTTGACTGTCTGTCGATTGTGTTGCTGCTGCTGCTGTGCTGCTGATGAATGCCAGCCAAGTTTAGCTCTCCATTGGACAAATGCTGCTGCTGTTGCTGATAAGGAAACTGTTGTTGTTGCAGTTGAGGACTTCCTCGGTAGTAGGGCGGTGCTCCCTGGGGGTAGCTTTGCTGCTGCTGATAAGGAAAATGCTGCTGCTGTTGCTGCTGCTGCTGTTGATGAAGTTGGTGGTAATTTGCATATGGACTCATAGAGTCTAAACTCTCCAGAGAACGACCTCGAGAGACGGCAGAAGTGGAAAGTGTTGGTGCACCAAAATGAGGGGGCACCGCATGCATCGCTCCGGGAGGATAGTAGGGAATGGCATTGGGCACTGGAACTCCATTTACATGCGGGTAAGTGGGCTGTGGTGGGGGTGGTGCCTGCTGAAGATATGACTGAATTTGGGGGCTAAAATTACTAGGGTTTCCTCCTCCTTCAGAAAGCTGCGAGGAGAAGGTTCGCATGGCGCTGTTGGGCGTTTTGCTGTTCGGTGTACAGAAAAGCGCAGAAGGCACAATGTTAGAGTTGGAGGAGGAAGAGGAGGTGATTATGTGAAGTGGCTGATGTTGTTGTTGCTGCTGCAGAATATTCTGCTGTAAGATATGATGATCAAAAGAAGGGGGCATTTCGGGATGTGAGGGCGAGTTTAGGGCACTCCCGCCGCCTCCTTTACCGCTGGCGAACATTTTTATAGGCACGTCTTGATATGGCAATGGAGAATTTAGGGGATTCTGTAAATTCTGCTGCTGCTGTTGATACTGCATCTGCTGGTGCATCTGATAGTGACTACTTTGCATGATCATCGGCTGATAGGTGAGGTGGTGAATGGGCAGATTGGGATTCGGTGGCTCCATCGGCTCCTTCACGCTCTCACTACCTCCAGTAATTGTTCCGTAAATTTCTTGACCATCAACTGACTGCTGCCTGCCCGCCGACCTGCTCAGCATCTTGACGCGCTTGATGGCGAGGAGCAGTTTTTTCTGGTGGCCCAGCTTGAAGATTCCCACGTCCTCAAAGTCCTCACAGTCGAGCTCTGTCACGCGGTCAATGTGGCGTAGCCCTGCTGCACCAAAGGGGCGTGGTAGCACTCGAGGCCGAGAAGTTTGAGCCACTCTTCCAGCGAGTCCTAAAAAGCAAAGGTTTTTGAGAAATTAGCAAACTAAAAAGGATTCCTTTTAAAATCTTTACATACCGGCTTATGCGTGGGAATACCGTCAGGAAAGTTGAGCTTTCCAATCTCCGCCGTGAAGGTACTCCTCGCCTTTGGATCGGTGATTCCCACTGCAATGAGGTCCTGGGGCGTCATGCGAGCAATAGTGGCCATGTCATAGCCGGCCTCTACGAAGCAGCGCTCGTACTTGCCCAGCTTGATCTTTGCCAGCCAGTTGTGAATTATCTCAGGGTCCTATTAAAAAGCGAGAAAGATAGGAAATCAGCTCAATTACTCTGGTAACAACAAAGAAGTACGCACCGAAATGCCGTGCAATATCATCTCGGCGATGCTGGGCGGCCCTGCCTGGGCGACTAGGCTGCTGCTGCTGCTACTTCCACTGCCACCAGCTCCGCCATTTTGGTGGTGATGACCAGCGCTATTATCAGAAGAGGTCGAAGCGGAAGTCGAGGAGGAGGAAGAGGATGAGGGAGTCAAATGCGGTTGATTGGAAGAGGGTGGCGTCGGCCTCCGCCCACCGATTATAGTGCTGGGCATCATCATGCTCGCGTAGATGGTGTTGCCCTTGGCACTGCTGAAGACATTGTTCTTGTGGGCAGTACTGCCACTCCCACTACTGCCACTGCTGCTGCTGTGAACGGTAAAATCGCCCACCGGTGTCACGCAGGAGGTGTTTGAAGAAGAGGTTGAAGAGGAGGAGGTGGAAGAGGGAGAATCGCAGTTGGAGACAATACTAGAGGAAGAGGAAAGGGGATGCTGCTGCTGGGGATTACGATTGGGAGTGGCTGCTGAATACTGATGAGGAGGTTGATTGGGAGAAGGATACTGATGGGAATTTGGTTGAAGACTTTGCTGTTGAAGGTGTGGGTGTTGTTGTGGAAAGGAGGAGGGCGTTGTTGAGGAGGACGAGGAAGAGGAACAGAAGGAGGAAGAGGTGGAAGAGGAGGAGGAAAGCGAAGAAGAGGAGGGCTGCGAAGCAGAGGAGGACTCGGAGTCCTTGATGCTTGAAGTGGAGCCAATGGACTCGCAGCTGTGCACTGACACTCGATTGTGCTGGTGGTGATGATTGGGATTATTAGGATGATGATGAGGGTGATTGTGGTGGTGACCACTACTTCCGCTGCCGGGGTTGCCGCCGGCGGTGAGCTTCAGAGAAAAAATAAAGTTAGTTTTACATTGAAAAAGATTAGGTTTATGCAAAAAAGTGCTACTGTACCTTGAGCGAATCACTTCCCCGTCCGCTGTCCAGACTAGAGGAGCTGTATCGGTTTTGCTGGTGGTGGTTGCCGTACTTGCCGATCTGCTGCTGCTCACTGCTGCTGTTTTGCGACAATAACAGCTCTGCTGATGTCACCGAAGAGTTGCCGCTGCTGCTGTTGCTGTTGATGCTACCATTGGTCGTGTTCGTCAGCTCCTCGCCGCCGCCGACAGCAAACAGCGATATGGCCGTCTGCTCAGGTATCTGCTGCATGGAGGGTCGAATGCTGTAGTAGTTCTGTTGTGGTAGTTCAGGGCAGGTGGTATGTTTGAGGAAAAAGAAAGAGGAAAAGAGATTAGATGAGGATGAGGTCGATGATGATGGAGGGCACCGCATTTACATTAGCATCGTAGAAAGGTTGCTGCTGCTGTTGCTCGGAAAAAGAGCTCAATTGCTGCTGCTGCTGCTGCTGTTGTTGTAGTTGTGTTGAGGAGCCTATAATTAGTGGTGGGTGATTAGTTGAAGAAGAAGAAGAAGTCTGTGCTGGCTGCTAACTCGCCAACTCGCTAAGTACCTTGGCCTTGTTTCGACGATTGAGCTGCGGCAGCGGCTGCTGCTGTTTGTTGTTGTGAACAATTGGTCAGCTTTTGTGTCTGCTCAGTGACAGTTGTCTGCGGAATGACCGGTGGCAGGACGATCTTGATGCTCGCTCGGGAGGGAGAGTTGCGGTTGATACCGCTCACTGAAGAAGAAAAAGATGGCATGTTTTTGGTTAGGGCATTTGTGTGATAATAGATAGACTCTAAATGCTGCCGTTACTGCTGAAATTGTTCACCGGCATGTGCGAAATGTTTTCGCCATTAGTTTTCGCTTGCTTTTCCTCCTCATATTTTCCTTTCCTCACTCTTCTCAGCACATCTCATCTCATCTAGTCTGCAGCTACCATCTTAATGAAGCAATGAAACGGCAGTGCCAACAGCACCTTTTGCCATTACTTCAGCCCTTCCTTTGCATTTCTATATTGCATTCCTATGAAATGCAAAGAGATTGAGATTGAGGATCGGTAGTGGACGACGGCAACGGCGGAGGAAAAGGTAAGTGAGTGGGCGGACAATTGGCGAGTTGGAAATATCCGACAGACAGACCGACCAACCGACGCCTGAATAAGAAAGTGTGCAATGGCTCCCTCTTCCTTTGTGTGTCTGTGTGTCGGTAGTGTAGGAGGAAAAAAGAAGAAGACAGGAAAAAGAGCGAGGTGGTATGAGATCGCCCTGAGCCGCGGCAACAGAAAAAACCTCTTTTCTGTCTGTCTGTTTTATGTTACTGTTTTCTACAGTATTTGTACAGTTGAGTCGTACAGTTGGAATAACACAATGGAAAAAACAGTAGCCCTCTAGGCAATGGAAATGTATAGCAATGTGGCCTGTTCACCATCAATAAAACTGCTCCTGCACAACCGACAACGACGACAACAATAACAGTCAAAACGCAGTTGGACTTCAATTGTGTAGAAAGGAAAAGGAAGAAGACGCAAGAGGATGCAGCAACAGACGCAGCACCTAATTAGGAGAAAGAGGGAGGACTGCTTTGCATCATCCGCACATCCAGTCATCCGGTCTGAACTGAACACAAACAGACCCTACTGCCAGCAATCATTTGGACCTTGTCTGTCAGCAGAAACGTACAAACAGAGGAGGAGGCAGAGGCAGTACTTCCTGACTGAATATTTAGAGAATAACAATGGTAGCAGGGCAGCAGCAGCACTAGTGGTAATGAGAAAATGATGTGGACGGCACCGAGAACAGCAAAGAGGGAAAACGCGAGCAAGAGAGACGAGCTAATAATGATCGACTTTGCAGCCAGAGACTTTGCCCTGCTAATGGAAGCTGATAGAAGGGAGGCAATGAAAAAGAAGAAGAAGTAATAGGCAACCGAAACAATTAACGATGGCGACAGTTAAAGAGCAGTGTAGAGGAGAGTAGACGAGGGGACATGTACATTAACGTTGCAGTCAGGGCAGACACTGCTGTACACAGTCGGCCGGTGCCGGCCGATCATTCCTCTTCTTCTTCTGCAGCGTTGGCAACATCATTACGTCGATTAGGAGAGGAGAGAAGGAGGAAAGTGAACTAGCTAGCTATCCAGTGTACAACTGCTGGCTGGGGCAAACAAATTCCGTTATCGGCAATCTCTCGCTGCCCTCCGTCGAATATCAACTTGCAAGCTTGCACATAGCTTTAGTGTTCACACTTTTCCTCCTCCCACGACTGGCCATTAGCACAGACAAGGCACACTGAGCAACATGCAAATTAGCACAACAAGAGCACGTAGTTGCCTTTGCTGGCAAATTAGCAAATGGGAGAGAGTGCAGGGTGAACAGAAAGAGAGGAAAAGGACTTTAGCCTGTCATGCCGGGCAAAGGTAGTGAACACGATTTCGGAGTAGTTTATACTCAAAGCGTTAATGCTCTGTTTTCAGTGGCTTTACTTGCCATATATGACCACGCTGATGTCTCTGTCGGTAAAGATAGCGGGATAAGTTTCGCCGAGTTTAAACAGTGCACCGCATGAAAAAGGTAAAGGCTCATCAAAATAATCTTCCTTTTCTTTCTTTCATTCATCTTCCTCGCCATTGTCCACACACGAGCAAATGAGCCATGTCAACATGAGGTGAAAAGATGTGACACTGTCTCACTTTCCATGTGTGTCTGTCAAACAGAAGAGAAAGAGAGATAGAGAAAGGAAAAGAATTGAGAAGAGAAGGAAGTTGCCGTCTAGAATGACAGTCCTCTTTGTGGTGACGGCGGCGGCGAAGGAATGACACATCTGGCGAAGATGAGCGAAAAGTGTCTGTCGGAGGTCTGACTGTCTGCGCGTCGTAAAATGTCAAAGATGGCTGGCTCTTTTTTCCTTCTCCGAAGCCTCACTTTCTCTATTAATAGCCTGCTGTCGTTTTTGCTTCTAAAAAATGATCATGTGTGTTCATTTGTGTTGTATTTGATGATGAGCTGCTAAAGTTCATTCGTTTTGCTTGCTTTTCTACTGTCAATCAAATGAGTATTTTAGTTATGATTTTAAAATGCAAAAACGCTAATGAATGCATTCAGCGGTCTGATTAGATCTACACTTGATGATGATGTTGTCTGCAATGTTGGTACTTAATCAACACAATTCTTAATAGTAAAAGAAAGAAAGAAAAGGTGGTGGCAGGTCTTGGACAGTTTTTACTGCCAGGTAGTAATAATAGCTAGCAAGCTGTACAACTTCACTGTGTTAATGACAATATGTGTGCCTGTGCACTGCTGAAAAACTGCGTAGCAGAAGATCGGCGGCGTCTACAGAAGAAAAACTACAAAAGCTTTTTGTTCAACTTTTTTCTTCAGTAGCTCATCAAATAAACAAACAAAAAAGTACCACTACTCACCAGTAGCAGGCAAATTGGTGTTCAGTTGAAGAGATAAGTTTTTAGTATCGCGATTTTTCATTATTAGGCGTCGAGTAAAGTTAATGAGTGCTGGCGTGAATGGTGGCAGTGCAAATTGTCATCTCATGATCGGCGGCGGCGGCTGCTCCTTTCCGATGTCTTTCTCTGATAGCTGAACACAAACGAATGCCGAAGACAAACAGAGGCGCGGCGACGACGACGACGATGGCAGTTGATATATGTGCTGATGTGTGTTGATGATTAGGCCAAAAAGGATATACACTGGATAATTGGCAGTTCGGATTGTTGAACTGGTAGCTGTTTACACTACCATCAAAGCAGTAGTCTGAACGGATAAAGAGATCGTTGAAGTTGTAAAGTAAAGTAGCACCAAATCGGCAACGAGAACAAAAGCAGAACAAGACGAGACGCCAAAATAGAATCGAGCACTCAGACAGGTAACAACAACCAGGTAAAACCACTCGATAAAATGGAGGTAACCTAAACTTGGAAGCGAGCGAGCACTAGGTACACAAACAGAGTGGAAAGAGAGCAAAACAGTAGTCAGTGAGGAGGTGATGAAGGTGATTATCAAAGAGGTATAAAAGGTGGTTGGTGGGCGACCAAACGCTGTATAAGTAGTACGGTAGGTAAGCGGTGCTGGCGAGACAGACAGACAGGTAAGCAGAGGTATTATTATTTAGGCAGTGGTTGCAATTGCTCACTCAGCAGTGGTCTACGTGTCTGGAAGACACCCGAAAGTGGCGGCGGGAGGAAAACGCCATCAAAATCCGCTTCGGCTGAGAGGACCAGCTAGGGCCCGGGAACTGCTGCAGCTGCCGCAGTCAGTGAGAGATCTGAGCGAGAGAGAGAGAGGCACACTCCACACAAAAGTGCATTGGCCCGAGGACGTGCTCTGCGACTGAGTGTGTTTCTATCTGTGTTTGCTCTCTCACTCTCTTCAGCCTACTCTCGGTGGTGAGCTCGTTGAGAAGTGGCGGCTGGCCGAGCAGACTCTCTCTGCCTTCGCAGCAGAAGCAGGCCTCGAAGGCGGGCAGCAAATGACACCTGCACTGGCAGTTACTGCCTGACCGATGTGGTGTGTGGAAACAGTCGAAGTTTGATTAGATTGCTGATTACTTTAAAAACTCAGAGAGTTGTAGTTCAAACAATATCAATTTAAATGGTCCAAAAAACTGGCAGTTTTAATTAAATTTGGCAATGGTTTCAGGCAGTGAAAAGCAATTTCCCCTTAGGCTTAAGGCTTCTAGACAGGAAAACACTCTCAGAATGGGAGCTCTTGTGGCGCAATCGGCAGCGCGTTCGGCTGTTAACCGAAAGGTCGTTAGTTCGATCCTAACCAAGAGCGAATCATGATTCTTTTTGGAGTTTTTAAACACGCCATTCGGAAGAGGAAGGCTTCAGGAACATTTTAGCGAAAACAGAATTGAAAAAACTTGAATAGTTTTTGAGATATCGACTTTTGAAGATGATGAAGTTCAAAACAAGCATTCGCTTTCTGTTTACGATGGTGCATGCGTAGATAATCACATTACTTTTTTATTTTTTATAAACCCCAGCCAAAAACGAAGATTCTAGGAATATTTTAGTGAAAACAGAATCTCAAAAACTTGAATAGCTCGAGATATGGACGATTTAAAACTAGGGGATCTTCGGGTGTTCCATTAATAGATTTTGACTGACGCAAGTATAGACGCTCCACAAACCTACTCTTAAACCTCCCCCACAACTACATCTACACTCACAACTAAACCTAAGCATAACATTTCTAGCAAATCTGCTTGACCTCGCCACCTTGGACCGTGAACCGCTAGGGTTTTGCAATAACTTAACCGGCGGCTCACCAGACATCGCTTGTATACTTTAAACATCCATCGCAACGGGCCCACTCACTTTGCTCGCAAGACCTGAGGCAACGGAAGTTTCAAGTGTACAAGTGGTGCCAGACCTCGCCGCCTTGTGCTGTGCACCGCTAGGTTTTCCCAATTACTCTACTGTCAATGGAAGTTGACAGTGGTCAAGTCACGTCAAACCTAGCCGTGCAACGCTCGGACTTAAAAACTACTTTATCGCGAATCTCTGATGTGTCTTGACTACTGTTAACTTCCGTCTCCTCGGGCCCTGCTCGCTTCGCTCGCAGGACCCTCGTCGACGGAAGTTAACAGTAGTCAAGACACATCAGACCTCGCGAAGTGTATGCGTGCACCGCTAACAAACATCGATCATTTTACCGGCGGCTCACCCGACATCGCTTGTACGCTTTAAACTTCCGCCGCCTCGGGCCCCGCCAGACCACGCAGCCTTTAACTGTTCTCCGATAGCTTACACCCACTACTTTGCCGCTTTGAGCTGTGCAAGTATTTTTTTAGAGGGAAGGAGAGTGAGAGAGAGAGATGGGGGCTAAATGAGGTGTGGTCTGAGCGATCGAGAGTGTGAGCAACAAATGGACGAAATACGAGCAGTCAGCACTTGAGCAGTGACTAATGCACGAGAAATAAAGTGATGACGTAAACGTGAAAATAGAAAGTCAACTAGTGTCGGCTCAATTGGAGCAGGGTTTTCTGGAGCGGACAAACTGCTTGTATGGAGGTGGTAAGGAGAGTGCTGGTCTCTTTGTGGTTTGCCAGGTCTTTCACCAGGAACATGCAGAAGTTGTGGAACAATAGTTTCCTTTGTAGTCTTAAGAGCGTTTATGATTCTTTTTTGGTTCTTTTGATACGCAATTCTGAAGAGGAAGGCCTCCGGAACATTTTAGTGAAAACAGAATCTCAAAAACTTAAATAGTTTTCGAGATATGAACAGTTAAAGAAACACAAGTTTTTTTTAATGAAATTACTGCAATGAAAAACCGAATTTGAGTACTTTTGCACTTTTTAACACGCCCAGACAAAAGAAGAAGGCCCAATGAACATTTTGGCAAAAGCAGAATTAAAAAATTTTAATGGTTTTTGAGAAATTTACTATTGAAAATGATGAGGTTCAAAACAAGCATTCGTTCTTCTGTTCGCGTTGGTGCATGCGTAGACAATTACTTTTTCATTTTTTAAAACCTCAACCGAAAAGAAGAAAATTTAAAGAATATTACTTTTTCTGTGCAGATGGGTGAAAAAAGTAGATAGTTAGGCATTAACAAACTGGTACCACTACTACAACACTTACATAGCTTGAAGCCGCAGTAGCCAAACTTTCTACGGCAGCAGTTTGGTCAACTTTTTTAAAGATTGTACGAATGTGTTCAATTTTATCCTTTCGTTCAGCTGTCTTTTGAGCAAGTGTTTTGTATTGCTTAAGCAGGTATTCAGATTGTAATTTTATGATTTCATTATCAATTTCCACCTGTCTGTAAATCATAGCCGTCTTTTTTACAATGTCCTGTTCGGCTCTAGAAGAATAAAAAGTTTTAAAAACAGAAGACATTGGTAGGGGTCTTACTCTATTTGCACATCTAGGACGCGACTGAAGTTCAAGAAATTCCAATCGCTTGGAATTGTAGTCAGCCAGAGTTTTCCTTAAAATTTCGGCAATTTCATTGCTGTGTAGGAAAAAGAAATGAAAAGAATGTACACAATGGCTAATTCTGAACGGCTAAATGCTTACATTTGACGCCTAAGTGAAGCATTTCCTGGGTCAGCCACTAATTCTGCCCGTTTGGCTTTTAATTGCTTGACTGAAAGCAAAAAGATGTTATTGAAAATGGTTGATTTTTTACACTTATCAAATAATTGAACTTACTTTGGTTACGCACTACTTGTTCTGAAAGTTTAATGTGCTCTTTCGCAGTTCGGAAAGCCGCAAAGTCTTGATTCTGAGTCAAAACAGAGTTCACATCTGTTGAGTTACGGGAATTCTCTCCCGTTTTGTTAACGTTGTTAGACTAAAAGCAAAAAAATGTCAATAAAATGAGTTAAAATTTGAATCTGGTACTTACTGTCATGGTCAAGAGAGTGAGAGGTCAGGAGAGAGTGAGAGATGGAAAGAGATGGAGGCTAAGTGCGGTGTGGTGCGAGCGATCGAGAGTGTGGGCAAAACAAGTGGACGAAATACGAGCAGTCAGCACTTGAGCAGTGACTAATGCACGAGAAATAAAGGGATGATGTAAGCGTGAAAATAGAAAGTCAACTAGTGTCGGCTCAATTGGAGCAGGGTTTTCGGTGCGGACAAACTGCTTGTATGGAGAGGGTAAGGAGAGTGCTGTTCTCCTAGTCTGTGGTCTGCCATGTCTTTCACCAGGAGCATGCAGAAGCTGTGGAACAATAGTTTTCTACGACGTTCACTTTGGGGTATCAGAGGGTGAAAGAAGAGAAAGACAGTCGGTGTGCTCGGTGTGTCGTGGTGAGACGATGATGGTGGGAAGGAGGGCCCCGGAAGCACTGCCCAACCAGGCGGCGGAAGTTGGGCGTAAATACAGCGTGAGTGGCAGCGCTGCACTTTGTGAAAGACCCGCATTGACTATACCGTCGACCAGCGTCGCCGGTATAAAAGCATTGGAGGTATAGCCGTCGCACCCACTCCACCGTCACTCTCGTTCTCGCGTCTTCTATCTGAAGGAAGAAGATTTACCTTCTTTCCTCTACTCGTTTGCAAGTCCACCGCAGACTTTGTTTTCAACACCAACAGTCGTTCCACAGAACACCCTACAGCAACTGACCTTTACTCGTCAGTCAATTTTGTCCACCGTAGCCCTGCATCGCACCTGTACAACATATGTAAGAAAAAAACTCAGCACTCGATCATTAAAGACTCAGATTTCGCGAGCTGTTGTTTACTCAACTTTGACTCAACTTTGAAGCAACTATCATGGCTTCTTCATCGAACCAAGAAATTTTCGTCATTGAGGTTTCTTCAGAGGAAGATACCACTGGAGCTGGTGTTGAGGTATCAGGCAACCTCATTTCCACCCCAACTCAAAGCAGCAATGGCGGCGAAGAAGGGCTTGATGCTCATCGTGAAAGTCTGGAAGCAATGTAAGTAGTGACACTAGTCTCTTTGTGACATTGTCTTATTACGTTTGATTTGCAGACTAATGAATAATCGAAAGGAGAACGCAGATCTCGATTTAATGAATGAGACTATGAAATCCATTATTAAAGAAAATGACGAGTTCGAAGAAAAGCTCGTCAATTTGGAGGAGCAGGCTCTCCTGTTAGACTCGAAGAGCATTGCCATTTCAAAACTAGCGAAAGAATTGAAAGACCAATCTACTCGACTGGAAAAGCAAATTAAAGTAGCTATCGTTGGGGTGATCATAGTGATTATCGTTTTCATTCTCGGTAAGTCAATTTTCAAGTGGACAAAATATGGGAAAATCAATTAAATTTGAATTTTCTCTCTCTCTATTTTAGATAATATTCTGGGATAGCCTAACCTACACAATACTGGGCATCGTAGCGGACATCACCACTTGAATGCTCTTTCGTCCAGTCTGCCAGCCATCAACACCACAGTCCTTGGAGCACTCCCTCACCACCTCCAGCGGACTAAAATCCTCTGTGAGAGGCAGTACTTCTTAGTTGTATCGTTAATCGAATATATACATATTTATATCAATAAAAATCCAATTCAACATCTCCATCATCTGTCAGGTGTGTGTGTTTAGCCTTTGTGTACAAAAAATTTAAATTGACAGTTACAAATTAGCACAGTGGTGATCAATCAGATACAAAGAGTGCCCAGTTTACCACTTGGCAGTGTAGAAGAAGTAGGCGGCGGAAGTTGCAGCACTGAGGAGTCAAAGAACTGATGCGGCACCTCAATGACGGCGTTCTGGTACGGCTTTGCCGAGCTGGAGGTTTGAGGATGCTGAACGACGAGGAGGCCACGTCTTCCGCCGGCAGCGTTTCCCAGAACAACCACCTGTTGATTCTTGGCGAGAAGAAGGCGCTTGGAGATGGGGTCCACGTAGTCGGCGCGCATTGCCCGCAACTGCGGAAAGTGGCACTTAAAAGTTCCTGTGGCATTAGTTAAAATGGAGTACGGCCTGGCTGGGGGCAGCGGTGGGGGCGTGTGCAGGTCAATGCCAAAGAGGGCGCACGTTTCGCGAACCATGTTAAAGTCGCACAGTTCAACGGCGGCAGAGTTTGAGGTGGAGAGTGGTGCTACTGCTACTGAAGATTTTAATACCTCAGAGGGTGGTGAAAACTGAAGAGATGAAGGCGGTGGGGGAGGTGGTGCCTCTGCAGACAGCTGCGACTGCTGAAGTTGATGATAAATATGAGAATGAATTTGGTGTTGAGGTGGCGGCGGCGTGCCGGTGATCGGTTGAGGACGAGCTGGTCGGTGGACGTTAAAAACGTTAGCCGGAGATCCAGGGATATTTGTCGTCATCGCCGAAGCCACCGGGTACTTCTTTGTCAAGCTGTTAAAGTGAAGATGATGATTCTGCTGCTGCTGCTGATGAGCAAACTTCTGCGGCCATTGTTGTGGCTGATTCCTTCTCTCCCGCCACGCCCTCCAAGCCGTCTGAATGGTGGCCGCAGCGGTCATCCGCCGCTCCGTCCTCACCAGCTCCAGCTGCTGGCGGGCGCTCTCGCTGAGGAAGATGTGCTTCTTCCCGAGGACGGCACTGACGGAGGCGGCGCTGTTGGCAAAGGCGCCCGCGTCGAGGGCCAGCGCCAGCCGCCGCCGCTCAAAGGCCGCCAGAATGAGGCGACAGTCGGCGGGCAGGCGCTCCTCCTCACCGGTGGTGGCGGTTGCCACCTTTTTGTTGGGGAGCAGCAGGCGCGAGGGCGTCACCAGCAGGCGGTACCGGGCGCTGAAAGCCTTGAAGCGCATTCGGTGCGGCAGGCCGCCGGCCATCAAATTCACTGTTTCAAGAATTTGCAAGGCGCGCACCTGACGGGCGACGGAGGAGCGCTCAAAGAGGCCCGGTCGGCCGTGGTCGTTTAGTTTAATGCAGCGAACAAAGTGGGGCCGGGCATGCACCAGCGTTCGCAGGAGGTTGTCCAGGCGATTGTGAAAGTCGGCGGTCAGGGTTGTTGGTAGTTGCTGATTAGCTGATGAGCCATTGTGGTTGTGCGAGGTGGCCGGAGAGTGTGAGGCCGTGGGGGCGATGCGAAACTTCAGTCCTCGAGGAAGGACGCCCTGTTTGGCGTTGCCGGTAGTTTGAGCACTGCCGCTGAGCTGAGTCAGCTGCCGCAGCTCCCCGCCAAAAAGGTGGCTGACAAAGCCAAAGGAGCAGTGCGACTTGTGGAAGACGGCGACAATGTCGTCGCAGAGGCGGTCAGAGTTCGCCTCCAGAAAGTGGCTCGTGTCGTAGATCACGTCGGCCACAAAGTGACGAATGCCAAAGTAGCGGCTAAGCTGCTGCTGCTGTTCTTGACCTCGGTCCTTAACCTTGGTCAAATCGGCGGCCACCTCAAAGTATCGCGGGCTGCCGTAGTGCTGCGCCTTGATCTTCTCTACCAGCGCCTCGGGGCTGCTGCCGCCACTGCTGCTGCTCTTCCGACACTCTCCGTCTAACAAACTGAAGAGGCCGGTTCGCTGAAATGAAAACAGAAGAATCAGTACTTAATTCAGCAACAACCAAATAGGAAACCACCTACCAGAGAGGAGATAAAGTCAATGCAGGGAACGTTGTCGACAAAGTCGATCTCAATGTCGGGGCGAACGCCCTCATCCCGACACGACTCGATGCTGGCCTTGAAGATGTGCGTATTGTAGAAGTGCTGCATCGTCTCGGCGCACAGGTTGATGCACAGCTGCTCCAGGCGGCTTAGCTGGATTGAAAAACAATAATTAAAATCAGCAACCCGATCAAAATAAAACTCACCCGTCCGTCCTCAAAGCCAAACATGTCGAGGATGCCGATGAAGCCGTCCATGGTGGCGTAGCGGACGGCGCTGTTGAGCACTGCCATCGTCCGGTAGGACTTGCCGCAGGCGGAGCCGATGCTCGACGCCGGCGCCCCGCCATTGTTGTGGCTCCCTTGATGCAGATTACTTCCCGTCTCGTGGTTGGCAGTATTGTGAATCGACTCGTTGCTCTCGGAGCTGGTGGTGCCGCAGGAGGAACCGATCCGTTTGGAGGAGTTCGCCCGGCGGATGATGGTGGCCACGGTGCGAATGTACAGCGCCTTTGCCAGTGAGTCGCGAACTGCTTTGGAGCTGGCCGTCGTTCTCCTCGAGCGGACCGTTTGAAGTCCACTGGCAGATTTTGAAGATCCAGAATAGGTCACTGTGGTGAGGCCCTTGTAGAGGGTGGTACTTGAGACACCCAGCAGATTGGCCACCGCCTGCAGCTCCTTCTTCTGTCCTGAAGAGCTTGTTGGCTCGTTAAAGTCCAGCTGAGTGTTGTGCCTGTGCTGGTCTTTTGAGCTACTTTGTTCCTGTTGGTCGAACTGAATGTTGCCCAGAAGGAGGACGGCGGCGAGGACGCGCACCACATCGAGGAAGGGAATGCCCAGCACTGAAAGGCAGGACTTCCACGCCTGAAAGCGAGTCACGTCCTGGTGGTGGTAGTCCAGCTGCTGCTGCTGAAATGTCCGGTAGCACAACTCAAGTAAGCAAAGTCGGCGGCAGTGTAACCGTCCAGGTACAGTTTAGCTGATTTGAAAAAAATAGTTATCATTCACCAAAAATCCGCTGCAAAACTTACTCTTATCATTGGAGCTGAGTCCAGCGAGCATCTGGTAGAAGATGTGGTAGTTGCGTTCACTTGGAGGAGTTCGCACTACTCTCGACTGCATGAAAAGGTGTTTGTTAGTGATAAAACTTTCAAACATTTCCTTTTCTCTTACCTGATCTAAAAAGTAGCAGTGAATCTTGGTGCGGTAGATCGCCCCGTCGGTGACCTGCACCTCAATGAAGTTGCCAATGCGACTCGATTCGCTGTTGTTGACGGTGCTCGCCGAGCCCAGACTGCGGAGGACGGTGAAGGCGGCGGCCAGGTGCTTGAAGGCGTCCGTCTCCGGGCCGCCGCCGACGACGTTGAAGAGCTGGCGGAGGATGACCATGGAGGCGTAGGTCTTGCCGCTGCCGTTGCTGCCGCTGAGGATGATCGCCTGCGGGTAGCCGGTCTCCCGCTGCTGGCGGACGGCCTCGTGGACGACGCGAAGAAGCGGCGAGTGCTGCTGCTGGGGATGATTTCCACCTGAAAAACCATAGCCGTTTTGCTGCTGCTGCTGATGTTGGTAGGTGCTGTTCAGCGTCAGCGCATTGTTCTGGTCGTTGAAGGCGTTGATGGAGATCAACACTGGGCCGATGTTTGTCTGAAGGGTAGAAGAAATGATGAGTTGGAGTTGGTCACAGTAAACAAGACACAAGACAACACTTACAAAGTACTCGTTGGCGTTGAAGCGGGACTGCAGCGCCCTGATCAGCGAGTCCTCGGTGATGGGCGCATCGAGGTGGATGAGGTCGTTGATGTCCACCAGTGGACGGGCGACGCCGCCCAGAGGGCCTTCTTCAGTGAAAAGTCCTTGGCTTTTATTTTGATGGTGGCCATAGTTTTGAGCGTAGTTGAAGTTGGACGGCTGCTGCTGCTGCTGGGAGCCTGCCTTGTTTTGCTTCTCCTGCAGCTGATACTCCGACTGCCAGTACTTGGTCAACTAAAGTACAGTGAAATACGAATTAGAAGAATTCAAAAATCATAGTCAAACAGCCACTTACCTCAGTGAAGTACTTGTCAAGGATGAAGACCTTGTTCAGGCCTACGACCGATGCCATCTTCACAGCTTTGAGACACTTGTTGTTGTCCTTTAGAGTGACAGGTGACTGCCGGGCTTGATGAATTCTACCCATTCTGATGACAGAATATCAGTCACAATGATAATGTTGACTGTTGCAGACAGATCAGTGCAACAGTGGGATTTGTGTTGCTGAGGAATGTACCACCACCAATTCACTCCGTTGCTTTGCACGTCGACTCTGCACTGCTTCTGCTTCTGCCACTACTGCTGCCTTGCTTACCTTGCTCTGCATTGGTCGCTGAAGCAGTAAGCTCCGGCGAAGAAGAAGAAGAAAAAGTGGCCACTGAGGAGGAGGAGGGTTCAGTAACTTGCACTCACCGCGTTCGCCTGTTTTCTCTCCTCACTTCAGCTCACCTTGACTTGCCGACCACGGGAGCACCGAGGAGAGGGCAAGAGCGGAGGCAGCTGCGGTGGTAGACAAAAAGAAAAAGAAGTAAAAGAAGAAGAGGGACAGGTTGCAGGTTGCTCTTGATGTGTGCTCTTGCAATCTTCAATTTGCTGCTTCGATTTGGATACTGCCAGGCAACTGTTGCGCTTCTCACTGGCGCGAAAGAGCAAGCTGCAATGCTTAGCGCTCTTTTCTCAAGTATTGTTGGCGATTCTGCGGCCATTCTAGTGAAAATTCTAAAAAAGAATAGAAGTTAAAGTCAAAGTTTGAAAGTAGAACTTGGAACTTAAAAAAATAGAAATTCTAAATTCGAAGATTTCCTAACTAGCGCCACTAGCGGCTCCTAGTGGACGTTGGCAGGCGATCTGAAACAGGAACGAAAACACAAACAAACAAACAAAGTTGAGTTCCACTTTTTCGCAACGATGGATCTTAGTTCCACCAACAACAGCTTCGACACTTCGATGGACAACTCACACTACCAAAGTGCCTTCAGTACACCGGTGAAGGCAGCAGTCCAGAAATGTCAACCTTCTTCTGGTGAAGAGAGTGATGGTGATCAAGATGACGGATCATCGTGTGCCTCGTCGCTCGCCTCAACCAGTCTTGACTTTAGTGTTCCAAATGATGATCCACAGCTTCTCGATGATGATGATGGTGATGATCTTCAGCCGTTCTTCACCACAGCCATTGAAGAAGGGGACAGCATTCAGTCTTCGACCAGTTCACCAACACTAGTTGAGGAGCAGCTAAATAGAGTAACTCTAAATGAACCACAACAACCGCCACCACTTTTACCATTTGCCAGCACCAATCCATTTGTCGATCATCTTTGTCCCCAAGTTTCAGCACCAGAAGAAGAAGAGAATGAGGACATCAGAAGCCTTTTGAGCAACCTCCGCATACTGTCTTCTAAGCTGATCGAAGTGGAGTCCGCCCAGAAGCATCTCACCAATCAAATAAGCGGCCTTTGTCAGTCTGCCCAGCAGATCAACCAGGAGTCAGCCCGCATTCTTGAGAAGATACTCTACAAGGAGAAAGTATCGACTGGTCAACATTCAACAAAAGTTGACGCTCAAACGCAAACCGAATGCTTAGATGCACAAAACCAAAATGAACCACAAACATCGGAGCCAGATATTTCATCGGTGAGTACCAACCAAAAACCGTTAGGCTATTCACTTTCTAATCCTTCTATCTCTCATTCAGCTTCAACACCAATTTCGAAGGCTGCCCGCCCTCGTCCGGGGCTACCTCGTCCGCCGACTGATGCGCACCGACAAGGTGGTCACCCTGAAGCGGACCATCACCGACACGTCGCGCATTCTGGTGCAGTTCAAGACGAATCTGCTTCGAGAGTCAGGCGGCCGCCTGGTGGTGACCCACTCGGACATCTCCTTCCACAAGCGACTCTGCGACCAGCTGGAGGCCGCCTGTCGCCAGTTCTACGCCGTCTTCATCGAACTGCCACTGGCGAGGCGGCTGGAGATCATCGCCCAGCATCGGGAGCACCTGAAGCAGGGGGCGAGGTACCTCGAGTCGAGGCGAACGGCCATGTCATCATCATCGTCAGCTTCAGTGGCCAGCAGTCGTCCGGTGTCCACCGGGCACCACCACCAACATCAACATCACCACCAGATAATCTATCACAACAGCAAACAACAGCAACAGCCCGCGCTTTTGAATCTCATGTGATACTCGCGCGCGCTCGCCTGTCTGTGGTGGTGCACCGGCGCCCGCGCAGCAGACATTTCGGTTAAATGGCCGCTGTTGGGAACACACAGAGAGAGAGGCGAACACCTCTACACTTTTGATTTGACGTCACAGCAGCAGCTCAGCAGTGTCCATTGATCCCACAATAAAGAAAGCGAAGAGAGTGACGTAACCTGCGCTCACTGTTCAGTTGATCTGTGTAGTAGTGGTGAAGGGATTCTTGGCGCCAGAAGAGAGGGAGAGAAGGCGCCTCTTCTTCTTCTGCGACGCACGCAGAACAACCGACTGTCGTTTTAGGTGGAAATAGCCGCCGCTTAGCACAAATCAGTGCTGGGGCGGTGCCAGGAGGCGGCCGGGCGGCAGATGGCAGGACCGGCGCGAGCAGGCTGAAGTCTGCGAGAGCATTGTGAGCGAGCCGCCGAGCTGCAGCAGCACACACAGCCGATCTCTCTTCATTCTCTTCTCAACCGCTGGGTAACTCACGGTACGTTTCTACTTCGCTCTCCTACCTGCTTTGTTTCCATCTTTGTGAGCTAGGTATCCCCCGACCCATTGTCCACTGTCCATCCACACGCCCACCCTTTACCGATCCGACGAGGAGTGGACACTGGTCCGCCCGCTGGAGCAAGGTCATCATCAATTTACCGGCGGTGTCCGTCTGCTGGTGGCGGTGGTGGTGGTGACGGCGCCGGTATTGTGTCTGTGTGCTGGATTCACTCGGAGCACTACTTGGATCAGTGGCAGCGACCGTAGCAGCTGCTACGGAGGACACAACCGGCCGGTGGAGCACTGGCTGCGGCTGCTTCAGGCGCCTTCTCTTTCTTTCTCTGTCTTTCTTGCCTTCTTTCTTTCTTGCAGCCGCAGTTGCAGCTGCTCTCTTTGTGTCCACCACGACCACTCGATCTGCTCACATTGAGGCACTCTCTTTGTCATTAGATCCGCCACCCACCACCAGCACCGCCATCACCAGCACGTGCTGTGTTGACATAAGCCTTCAACGCGCGGCTGCGGCGGTGTTCCTCTCTTCGCCTGATCATTCACTCGATCGATGATTAATTCGCCCCGGCACTCTTTTGTTGTTACGCCTTCTAATCGCCTGAATCACCTTCTCTCTCCCCTCTTTCCGCAGGTTTTACTAGTTGCATGTAAATACAATCGCTGTAAATATATTGCAAACACCACACACCGAGAGAGCGACGGAGGGAAAACCAACTCAAGAGATAACTGCTTGAAGACACACTCTTGAAGACAGACCGGAGAGAGAACACACAAACACACCAACACACGCCATCAACACCGCACCACCAACCCCCACCACCTTTCACATTGTTCCCAGTGCGTCTCAGCCATGACAACACTGGTCGCAACAAACGCCTCGGGGCGCAAGTCCACGAAGGACCGAAAGAACACACACTCCTCAAATAAGAACACCAATGCCGCCGCCGTAGCAGCTGCTTCTGCTGCTGCCGCCGCCGCTGCGGCCAATGCCTCTGCCACAGCGCCGAACTCGGCCATCACAGCCGCCGCAAATAACAGCTCAGCCGCCGCTGGAGCCGAGGATGATTTGCGTAAATCGGAGAAATTTCAGGTATGTCATCACTTTACTGATCGACTTTACAGACCAGCTGACTAATCAACACCACTATTTCCCACGCACACAGCCCACTGCGGAGCAGATGCGCATCGCCAGCCTCATGAGTAGTGATAAGAAGGACGCCGAAAATGATCTGAAGCCGAAGATTGAGCAAATCGTCGAGCTGACGGGCGCAAGTAGAGAGGACGCCGCCGTGGCGCTCTACGACTGCGACAACGACATGACCAAAGCCATCGAGATGATACTGGATGGAGACGCGCTGGACAGCGAGTGGCAGTCCACGGGACGGAAGAAGAAGACCAAAGCGCAGGCGCTGGCCGCCGGCCAGCTCCAGACGGCCGCCCTCCTCGACCCTTCCGCTCTGACCAATGGAAGCAAGAAGGGCGAGAAGGGAGGCAGAGGAGGAGCGGAGGTGGTCAGAAGAACAGTCTGTCCAATAACAATGGCGGTGCGCCCAACAGAGACGCCTCCTCAGGAGGACCTAAAGGCCCTCGTGGTGAAAGAGGCGGCGGAGCGCCGGGAGCATCATCGGCTAACGCCAACAGCAGAAGTCCTCGGAAGAGAGAACCTCGTGCAAGTGGCGGCGGAGGAGACGGATTCAAGGGGGCCGAAGCGGGTGCCACCAACAACACCACCACCGAAGAGAATGACATCTTTGCCAAAGCCTCCTCAGCGGCTGCAAATCTGCCCGGCGGAGGAGCAGGCGTTGGAGGTGGTGGTGGTGACTCAGCGGCCAGGCGCGGCGGTCGACGAGGTGGCCCTCGAGGCGGCGGTCGCGGTGGAATCGGCGGCGGCCTGCCTCGAGGTGCGCCTAGAGGAGGTCCTGGCGGCCCCGGCGATCGTGGAGTAGGCGGCGGCGGTGGAGAGAGGGGCGGAGGCGAGAGAAGCGGCGGAGAACGAGGCGGCCGAGGCACGCGAACCTTTATGAACCGCGGACTGAACAACAGCCAGGGCGGAGCTGGTGGCGTCGGAGGCGTTGAAGCACGCACTGGAAACCTCGCCAGTGGACCAGCAGGACCGAATGACGGCGGTGCCGGCTTCCCCAACTCCATTGAGACGTGGACGAACAGCAGTGTTCAGGATCAGCAGGCGGCGGCATCGGGCAAGCCCACCGACGACCAGATGAACCAGATTGGCAACTGGTCGGACATTGTCGTCAATGAGGACTGGAGTGAGGAGGACTGGACGGCACAGGTAAGCCCAAAACTGATTCATATTTCTCTCTTTTACGACTGTTAACATGTTTTTTTACCCTCTAGCCCATGGAGACCAAGGTGTTCACGCCCAGCACAAAGACGATTGCAGAGAAGGACGAGCCGGCGGCGCCGCTGAATCACCACAACACCAGCGCCTCGCAGTTGTCTTTCATTGCAAAGAGCAATGCTGAGGATAGCGGCAATGCTACTGCTGCTTCTGTTCCTCAACAGCCACCAACGATGAGCTCCGTTATCTCCGCCAGTCTGAACAAGGCACGACAGACGCAGCTGCAGCAGTCCGCCGGCCAGGCGCTCCTCCAGCAGATTCAGCAGAATCAGCCATCTCAGCAACAGCAACAGCCGGCACAACAGGCACAGGTCCAGGCGCCATCATCGGTACAAAGTGCACCCCAGCAGCAACAGCGACAGCAGCTGTCCAATTCCAATCTCAACAATCATCAGCAGCAGCAATCGCAACAGCAGCCGCCTCAGCAACAGCAACAGCCGACGTACCACCTAAGTCAGTACCAGAAGGACGCAACTGCAAGTATTAAGTCCATGGTTGGCTTGGGAGGTGGAGGAAGTGGAGGCGCGGGCAACGAACTTATCTCCTCGGCAGTGGCCGGTGACTCGCTGGCGCATGTGGTCAAGCAGCAACACCATCACCAGCAGCAACATCATCAGCAGCAGCAGAACCGTCCAGGCCAGCTGCAGAAGGTGCAGAACTCGGCGCGGACTAGCAAGATTCCCGAGTCGGCGGTGGAGATGCCCTCCGCCTCGAACGACCCCATCGCCAATCTTTCCGTTCACTTTGGATCTCTTGAATTTGGCAGCAACAACTTTTCGCTCGGTGGCACTGGCGGAGGCGTCGCTGATTCCTCCAGCATCTTTGACACCTCCTCACTGGCGCCGCAGGTTTCCACGCAGAGTGGTGTTGGTGTCTCGAAGCAGCAGCAGCACCAGCAGGAGGCAAAGCAGAGCGCTCCTGGTCTGAGCTTGCTGGGGTCTGGGGACAACAGCACCAACACGAGCGTGGGCACTGGCTACGGCGGACGGGGCAATGCGGCCAGCCAGCAGGCAAACAAGCAACAGCAGCAGCAATCCTCACTGCTGCAGTCCTCCACCGTCTTTGCGCAGACCCTCAACGAGCCGTCGGCCTCTTCGGTGAACGACCACCACCACAACCGCGGCAATGACAAGCAATCGGCCTGGGCACCAGTTCCTCCTACTCTGCCAACAAGAACCAGCTTCAGCAGCAGCAACAGCAGCAGAAGAATGACTACCTGAACAGCCTGAACTCGTACAAGCAGCAACAGCAGCAGCAGGTGAACAATGACGTCTACTCGTCCTTTGCCACCGCCTACGGTGCTCAGATGGGCGGCGCCGGCTCTAACGCCACCTCGGGCTACTACCAGCACAGCCAGCCCTTTGGCAGCAGTCGCTGCAGAACATGTACGGCGCCAACTCCTACAACAGCGTCCAACAGCAGCAGCAGCCATTGAGCGGGGCGAAGGGCGGTCGAGGCGACCTGGACAGCTCCAGCAGCGGCGGCCTGTCGCTTGGTGGTCAGCAGTCGAACGCTGGCAACAAATCCAACGTCTACGATGGATCCGCCTCCAGCGTCAGCGCCTCGCTGGGACTGATGAACAACAGTGGCAATAACAGCAACAATACCAGCAATTCCACCGCCACGACGAACGTACTTAAGAACACCCTTTCTGCAAGTATGTGCTGAGGTTTTTCTTTGTTTGGGTTTGAGTGATTTCTAATGCACTTGTGTTTTCTCAGCAGGCAAAGGCGGCCACAGTGTACCGCCGGGAGTTGGCATTCAGCAGCAACAGCAACACAGCAGCAGCAGCAGACGGTGCTGAGCACGCCCTTCATCATGGGCAATAACATGCCCATGCACTATCCCTATCCCTACGATATGTCGCAGTTTCCCACGGCCCGAGACCACTCGGTCTACCCTTCCTATGGCGCTGCAGGTAAGTTTGATGGTTGGCTTTTGTCTTCCAATCCGATGCTTATGTTAATCTTTCCTCCTCTTCCCAATCATCAGACGTGAAGTACAACCGCAGCAATGACGGCTCTGACATGCTGGCGCCGGTCTCCTCCCAGGCGGCCGGAGCCGGTCTGCAGACGGCAACACAGGCGCACAACCAGCCCTACGCCATGAACACCTACCCGCCCGGCTACGGCTTCTACTACAACATCAACACCATTCCCCAGCAGGGCCACCACTACTACGGCGCGGCGCAGCACGCCATGTACCCGGTGCAGGCCCAGGCGACCGGCGTCTCCTCGGCGGCCGCCGCCAGCTCGGCCTTTGCCAAGGCGAACACTGCCGCCGCCGTCGCGGCAGCTAACTACGGATCTCACTCGGGCTACGGCAGTTCAGGCGGATATGGCGGCGCCGCCGACTCGCTGTCGATGGGAGTCGGCGTCGGAGGGGGCTCCGGCGGCGGAAGTAACTCGGGCGTGGGCGGCGTCGGCATCACCGACTATGGCGTCAGCGTGGGCAAGCAGCAGACGAGCTACGGTGGGCAGCAGGGGGGCATGCAGAGCCAGCAGCAGCACAAGCAGATTGGCGGCGGCGTCTCCGCCAATGACCTCACTGGCAGCGGTGTCGGCGGTGGCAGTGGTGGTGGCCAGCAGTCCATGTACGGCAGCAAGAGCCACTCGGCCATGAACAAGGTATGTCTCGGTTGCAGTTTTCAATTATTTAAGTCTAACTCTTTCTCTTCTCTTTCCTTAATCCTCAGTCCTACGACAAGCAGAGTTTCCAGCAGCCGTCGCAGTTCAACATGTCCAGCTCGCAGAACGCCAGCCTCTCCTCGGCCTATGGCGGCAACCCGTACCTGCTGCCCAACCAGGCCCAGCAGCATCAGCTGCACCACGGCTCGATGGGCTCCAGCGTGGGCGTCGACCAGCAGGTGGGCGGCGTAGGCGGAGTTGGACAGGGCGGCCAGCAGCCACCGGGCGTCGGCGGCGGCCCGCGATCGATGCAGTCCAACAAGGGCAACTCGGCGGCTCCGCTCTCCAACCAGTCCTACAAGCAGACGACGCCCTTCTGGGGACAGTAACGACTGCGCTAAAGACATGGACAGTCCCAGCACTAGCTGCGGACCTCTATCGAAGAACTATCACCACCACCACCACACCTACCTGTATTATTTCAACACACACACACCAATTCTTATTCTCTCTCTTTTCTCTGGCGAAGATGCTCCGTTCACCTCCTTCAAGCGGTGATGAGATCCTCTAGGCAAACACGCCCACCCACACAATTTGGTTTTCTCTCCTCCTCCTCCTCCTCCTCTCTCTATTTCTCTAAGCTCTTCATTTATTATTACTATATTATTATCAATCTTACTCTTATATTAATCACTCCCTTCCTCCTCCTTTGCCCATTACTTATTCTCTCTCTCTCTCTCTCTCGCTATATTACCCACTGCAACTCTCTCGCACTGGTGGTAATGGGCCATGATGGCTTAGCATTTTGTTTTAAATTTTTGCTTTCTGTCTCTCTCTCGCTCGCTCTTTCCTGTACATTTACTCTCTCCTTTTTATTCTCTCTCCTTCCACACACTGTATCATTAATGAATTTATCTTTCTTTTCCCTTTCTCTCTCTCTCATTTGATATAATTGCAATCTCAGACTTGTGAATGCAAATTAAATCTTCTTAAAAATATAACTATTGAAAGATGAACTGGTGGTTGTTGATATTTTCGAACTTCGAATTATTACAGGCTAGGAAAGGGGAAAATAATTACAGGCAATCCCAATCATCATCGTCATCACTGAGTTGATCAATCTTCAATTCATAACACCGGTTCGTTCTACTTTCGGTACCACATCTGCGAAAAGCTTTGTCGCTTGATCTTCTTCTGCAGCTGCAGAATGCCGTACATGAGCGCCTCGGCGGAGGGTGGGCAGCCTTGGTAGAACAAAAAGAGTTGAAGTTAGAAAAGCGAGCTTGAACAATAGAAGAACACCTCTCTCTGCTTACCAGGAACGTAGATGTCCACGGGAATAATGCGATCACAGCCACGGACCACCGAGTATGAGTAGTGGTAGTAGCCGCCGCCGTTGGCGCAGCTGCCCATCGAAATCACCCACTTCGGGTGCAGCATCTGATCGTAGATGCGCCTGATGGCCGGTGCCATCTTGTTCGTCAGCGTACCGGCCACGATGATCACATCGGCCTGGCGGGGACTGGCTCGAAAGACGACGCCGAAGCGATCCATGTCGTAGCGGGGCGCGGCAATGTGCATCATCTCCACGGCGCAGCAGGCGAGGCCAAAGGTGAGCGGCCAGAGGGAGTTCTTGCGGCCCCAATTGAGCAGGTCGTCGGCCCGGGCGAGCACGTACTCCGCCTTGCTGGAGGGGTTCACAAAGGGGGAGTAGCCCTTTCTGGGGACGACGGAGGAGGCGGCTTCGGGGGCGGCGGCGGCATCCTGAGCCGGAGACTTGTGAATGCCGTTGCTGCTGCTGGTGACGCTGGGTCCAGTCAGACTGGGCAACTTCTGAGCCAGAAGCGGGTACTGGCGGCCGAGCTGGCGTGTGATGGCTGAAGTGAACAGAGTGATTAGATGGTATTCCTGATTACCTGATCCTGAATCCTTACCGGATGAAATCATCTCGAAATGCAAACGCTGAAGATGTATTCTGATGATGACTACCGTTGTTTACATGCGACACCTGAAAAGCAAAAAAATGCCAATAACTTTTGTACGACCTGCCGCTGCAGTGGCAATAGTCGGCGGCGGCGTCTATTTCCACTGAAAATTCGAACCACCAGCGCCAACGACGAGCGCAAAAACCGGAAAAAAATACTTTTGTTGATTATGCTTTTGTTTGCTTATTGCCAGAGGGGGTAAAATCGTGGTACACAGGTGAACATAGTAATAACATATGATAAAAATATAAAGATCATCAGAGAAGAGAGGATGAAGATTCGAGATTTACAAAAGAGAGTCGTGTGTGCGAAAGATGTAGGTAGTAAAATCAATCAATCAGATAAAAGGCGCAAAGGTGGTAGAAAAAACGAGTGGGTAAAAGTGATGGGGTAAAAACAGCGAAAACATTGCCTAGTAAAAAACCTTATCCTTTATATGAATCAGTGAAAGGCATGTCAGAGTTCTTGGGCGGCACCAGGCCGTCAAACTGAATCTTGTCGCTGTACATCGCCAGCAGGAACATGATGCTGATGCCTAGGAGGAGGCCCACGTTTTGGAGGATGAGCATCTTTATGGTGAATCGCAGGCCTCGCTTCTGCCCGGCCAGCTCCAGATTACTCGACAGCTCGCCCATCATGTCCACCAGGCTGATGTAGAGGAACATGCCGCCGGCCAGGGCAAAGATGTACGGCGTGGCGTCCGCCAGGTCGCCCAGCAGAATACCCACAATCATTCCCAGGTAGCAGGTGCAGGCGGAGAGGAAGTTGTAGCCCACAGCCTTCCGCCAGGTCATGCCGCTGCTGAGGAGGATGGCAAAGTCCCCCAGTTCATGGGGAAACTCCTCGCAGATGACCGCCACCGAGATGCTGATGCCCTCCATGATGCTCTGCGAGAAGGCCGCCCCGATGGTGATGCCGTCGATGAAGTTGTGCAGGCCGTCGCCGATGATGATCATCCAGGCGATGGTGGCGATCTCGCCGCTGCCGCCGTCCTTTCCCGAGTGATGATGATGATGACCATGGTCGTGGTGGTGGTGATGACCAACTCCGTTGCCCGCCTTTTTGGAGTGATTGTTGTGGTTTGCAGCAACGGAATTTTGATTGCCAGCCAGGAGGAGGTTCGCCTGCGCCTGCTGTGCGTCCAAGTCCTTGGCCGTTTCGTAGAGCTCCACGGGGGTCGTCTCATCACCGGCCACCGCCGCCTCCAGGCCTCCATTGCTTAGCGGGGGGTGATGCACTGAAAGGTGATTCTTGAAGAGGACTTGTCTGGGAAAAGAAAAAAACATCGGTATTAAAAATCTTTCTTCCAAAAAACCTCTCCTAAGCTTACCGATACTCAGCATTCTCCACCTCCGGCTCAATGCTGTTGGTATTGGAGGGCAGGGCCACCTCCTTGGCCGCCTTCTTCAGCCGCCGCCGGTACTCGCTGACGATCTTCATCAGCCGCTCCGACCAGAAGAAGAGGTAGATGCCGCCGAAGATGATCAGCGCCCGGTAGAGGTACTCGTACTTCTCCTCGCTGCTACTGCCGGCGCTGATCAGGTTGAAGGCCTGCGGGATGAGGTGGAAGAGGGCGGAGCCGAGGAGGCTGCCCACTGCGAGGCCCTGGAGGACGGTTATGAGGACCTCGTAGGCGACGTCGGTGAAGAAGGGGAGGATGCCGACGCCGGCCAGCGAGCAGAAGCTGACGATGGTGACGAAGAGCAGGCCAAAGCCCCAGACGGCGCCCGGCGAGGGCGGTTCATCGCCTTGACGTGGTCGTCCCGCTGGTCGACACACTCCTTCTCCTGCAGCTGAAAGAGCATCAGCGGACAGAGGCGGGCAATGGACTGGGAGAGGGTGGTCCGAGGACGAGGCTTTCCGGTAGAGGAAGCTGACTCGATGGCTGCAGGCCGATCAGCTCGATCAGCTGCTTGGCACTGCGACAGCCGCTGGCCGCCTCGCAGATGGCCCGCGTCCGGTTGCGGGCGCCTGGCTCGTCGCTGAAGGCGCCGCCCAGGGCGACGCCCCCCGAGGCGCTCGTCGAGGACCAGTGACGGCCAAAGACCTCCGCTAGGTTGCCGTCGCTGCACTCCTTGGTCAGGTTGAAGCGCGACCGGGAGGGTTTGTTTGTGGGAATGACGTGGTTGATCTTCAGCTTCTCGATGAACTCGCGCAGCTTCCCGTCGCTCAGTTTGTTGGAGTCGTCCTCGAAGTCGCCTGAAAAAAGGAGGGAAAAGTTAGGAGGTTTTAAACACACTTTTCAACACTTACCTTGAATGGTATTCAGCTCTGGAGCACTGTCAAAGTAGTCATTCTTCCACAGGAGAAAGTAGGTGAGCAATTCGATGTCCTCGATGGAGGTGAGCGTTATCTGCGGAGGCTGTTGTTGTTTTCCATTTGCATTTGGAGAGGTGGTGGTGGACCCTTCTGCTTTGCTAGGGGTGATGAAGGTGCATGATAGTATGAGAATGAAACAACATGCTGTCAAGGAGTTCAAACTCCTTCTGCTTATAAATGTAGTGGTGGTCATTCTGTCGAACTTGTTGAACGCTGATCTTCCCCCGATTTTCATCGACTCCTAAGCTCAAGCAGCTGAGAGCAGCTGTGGGGAAAAACTGCTGTTGTTGAACCGCTGGTCTTCAAGAGAGGACCACTGGCGAAGTACTGTCCTGTCCTGTTTAATGTTGAGACGCGATGTGACGTGGTGATGATGTTGATGCTGATGCCGATGACGAAGCTAAGACGAAATATTTGCAATGATGCAGATGTGTTCTGTGTGCGTAAGGCAACACCACAATCACCAACTCGACACGGTGGACAGCTGCAGCAGAAACAGAGACAGTATCATCATCATCATCATCCTCGGTATCATCATTGGACAGAGGGTGCTGATAAGGGCACTGGACAAAAGAAGAAGAAAAGGAGAAATCTGCTAGCTAGCTAGCTCTCCCTCCAGAGCCTCCTCGAAACTAATCTGTCAAAAAAAACTTTGTAATAATGATGCTGATGATGCTGATGAGAAGTGGCAGTAGTCCTTTCTGCCGTCCTGGCTAAGAGTTGGCTGATAAGAGTCCTTTGATGTGGGAGGGTTGGTCGGTGACTGCTGAGTGAAGCCAGAAACAGAAAACCACTGTGCATTAGAGTGAGTGAAAGTGATGATGAATAAGATATGCATTTGCAAGAGAACATACTCTGGTGTTGTGTTTA
This sequence comes from Tyrophagus putrescentiae, assembly GCA_024499935.1. NCBI lineage: Eukaryota > Metazoa > Arthropoda > Arachnida > Sarcoptiformes > Acaridae > Tyrophagus > Tyrophagus putrescentiae. The sequence goes on along the minus strand of JAMZRA010000002.1, from coordinate 10,718,123 downwards.
CATACGTGGTGGAGGAAGAGGAGGAGAAGAAGGAGACGGAGAAGAAGTACCAGTAGTCAAGTGATTAATCATTAATAAGTTGTGGTTGTTGTTGTTGTGTTGGTAATCAGCTGGTTCCGAGCTGTGAAGGTTGCACACTGATGACTAGTTGCGGTATATAGAAGAAGAGTTCTTTAAGAGGTGATGGTGGTGGTCGTGGTGGTCGTGGTACCGCTAATCAGTCACTCGAAACGGCTCTGCTTTGGTCTGGTCGAACCGCCGTTTCTTCCTCTTCACCAGCAACACAGTTACGATGTATCGGACATATCGCTCTTCTCTGTTGTAGTATCCAATTACTTCGCCGACTTATCTTCGCTCTCATTTCACTTCTACTGAAGAGGATGCGGCAAAGATGTGGAAACCATTAGAAAACTTCTACTTTCTACTTTCTCCTCTTCAGAGGAAGTGTCGAAACAAACCGCTGCTGCTAGCAGTGATGAATACGTGGTAGTGATGGTGATGATGATGGTGGTGGTGGTGGTAAATGTACGAAGACGTTCAGGAAGCAGTTACTACCTGCCGGCAGGTAGCAAAGTTCAGTCGAAGCACCCGGATGAAACGATTGGTCGATTGCTGCTTTTTCTGCTGTTGCTGCCGCTAACGTTTGGCGTCGTGTACTTCGGCGCTGCTCTGCTAACAAGGCAGCAGCAAGCAGCGTTCACCAGTTCTACTGTCGTCTGTATTAGCATGGTAGGCTTCTTCTTCTGGCGCTTGGAATCATCTCGGTGTTTACACCACGGAATGAATCCTGAACGCCTGAAAGGGGCGCCGGCAGATGACGCCACCTGGTCCAGCAGAAAGTTGGGAAAATGTATACACATTTGTGGCAATGTGACTGCAACTCTGTCCGCCGCCGCCGTGTTCCATCTCTTCAGTTCGGCTGTTTCTGTTTTGTTTTGATTTGTTTGTGTCTGTTTGTTGAAGTGTTGCAGAAGAGATATCTGGTGATTTCCAGAGGCCCCTGGATCAAAAGAAGATTTTTCTTTGGCTACTCTTACTTGCTGCTGAAGCTGTCGGCCGCCGCGGCTGAACATGTGTACTCCTCCTCTGCGCTAATTGTTTGCACTGGCTACTTTGCTACACTCAACTCGCTACCGTATTGTTTTGGTTGTTGTGGTCACCAGAAGTTCGAAATTGGTCACAGTCCTTTTTCTATTTTCTATTTTGTTCTACTTCAGCATAAAAGTGCCAGCGTTCTGTTGATGGCAGCCTAATTGGCAAGAAGAAGCAGGAGAAGAAAACTGTGCAAGTACCTTTTTCTGGAACCAAAACAAAACCGTTGCATCATCAAAGCAAAACAAAGCACAAGTCTAAGCTCTTGATCAAAACAAGAGAACTTGCTTCAGAAAACTCTGGAGTGAGCACAGCATGTCAAGGTACCTCCTATTTCGACGAACAATGCACATGCTACCACCGTCGTCGACGTCTTCGACGTCGTCTTCAAAGACACGCCACCAACTGCTGGGCGCCAATGGCCATCGAGCCATCAACCAACGCCTCCTTCTTCCGCCGCTTCCGGCGATGATCCTCAGTCAGCGACGTTCGCTGGGCATCGTCGCCGGCGTCCTTCGCTCTGTCCTCAAGATCCGCTACATCATCCTTGGCGGGGCGGTCGGCGGCGGCATTCACATGAACAATGTAAGTTCGGTTAAAATGTAAACAAAAGCATTTTTGATCAACATTCTGGAACCTTCTAGAAATACCAAGAATGGAAGGACGGTCTGCCCGACTTTAAATGGATCCGCGACATGATCCCCGACGAGGAGAGGCAGCAGTCGCTAAAGGACAACTTTGAGAGCCTTCGCAATCGGCTGCTCGCCGAGGACGGCTTCTTCGACGGGCTGACGAAGAATGCCAGCGAGACGATGAGCCAGTTTCGCGAGATGCTCAAGGAGCGTCGGGAGCGGGCCACATCGGCAGGAGGAGGTAAGTTTGCCTGTTACTTCTTCTTCTTCACCTTTTGCACTCTTCTGCACTTTTACTACTCTGTAGTCACACACACTGAATTTTCGCCCTAATCAGAATTGCTGTTCCTGTCAGGTGGAGTTGATGGCATGCTCGATGACTCTGCCGGCGAGACCATCGTCTGGTCGCCGCCATCGGCCCAAAAGATCAGCTCCAACGTACCGGTGGGAGCGAATGGCGAGGCGGCTTACGAGCGAATCCGCAAGCTGCAGGATGAACTAATTGAGATTCAGGTAAATTTTTTTATAAATGAATTCTATTTCTAAAACTAACCAATCACTTTCTTTTCCTCAACAGCACAAGTACCAAAAGGAGATTGAGCGGCTGGAGAAGGAGAACAAGGAGCTGCGCAAGTCGCTCCTCCTCAAAAGCGGCGCCGACAAGACGGCCGTCGAGCGCCTGAAGAAGGTCAACAAGACGCTAATTGACCTCTACTCGGAGGTACTGGACGAGCTGAACGAGTTCGACACCAACTACAACACCCAGGACCACCTGCCTCGCGTGATAGTGGTCGGTGACCAGAGCGCCGGCAAAACCTCGGTCCTCGAGATGATCGCCCAGGCACGGCTCTTTCCCCGAGGTGCCGGCGAGATGATGACCCGCTCGCCGGTGAAGGTGACCCTGAAGGAGGGCCCCTACCACATTGCCCGCTTCAAGGACTCGAAGCGGGAGTTTGACCTGTCGAAGGAGAGCGAGCTGGCCGAGCTGCGGCGCGACATTGAGATTCGCATGAAGTCGAAGGTGAAGAATGGGCGGTCGGTGAGCAAGGACGTCATTGCGCTGACGGTGGAGGGCCCGGGCATTCCGAGGATGGTCCTGGTGGACCTGCCCGGCGTCATCAGCACCGTCACCACGGAGATGGCCGCCGACACGCGGGAGGCGATTGAGGAGATCAGCAAGGCGTACATGAACAACCCCAATGCCATTATCTTGTGCGTCCAGGACGGGTCGGTGGACGCTGAGCGAAGCATCGTCACCGACCTGGTCGCCCAGGTGGACCCGCACGGCAAGCGAACGATCTTTGTGATGACGAAGATGGACCTGGCGGAGAAGCACATGGCCAACCCGAGTCGACTGAAGAAGATCCTCGACGGGCGGCTTTTCCCCATGAAGGCCCTCGGCTACTTTGCCGTGGTGACGGGCAAGGGCGGCAAGGACGACACCATTCAGACGATTCGCGACTACGAGGAGGACTTCTTCAAGAACAGCAAACTCTGTCGGCAGGGCATCCTCAACGCGTCGCAGTGCACCACTCAGAGTCTCAGCTTGGCCGTTTCAGACTGCTTCTGGCAGATGGTGAAGTCGTCGGTGGAGCAGCAGGCAGATCTGTACAAAGCGAGAAAGTTCAACCTGGAGACGGAGTGGAAGAACACCTTTACCAACTATCGAGAGCTTGATCGGGTGAGTTGGGTTTGCTCATTTTGTTTGGTATAAAATTGCTAACCCTATTTGACTTAATTCTGCAGGATGAACTCTTTGAGATTGGGAAGAACCAAATTCTCGACCAGATCATCAAGCTAGGCCACCTCAGCTCTGACCACTGGGAGCAGACGCTCTTCACCAAACTGAACGAGCACTTCAAGGACTACATCTTTGAGAACATCTACCTGCCGGCGGCGGAGGCCCCTCCGGATAGCTTCAACATCCAGGCGGACATTCGCCTGAAGAACTGGATCGACAATGTCCTGCCGGCCAGTACCGTCGAGGTCGGTCTGAAGGTGCTCAGCGAGCAGTTTCAGGAGGTGCTCGGCAATCGCCGGCAGGCGGATGGCTCCGATGGGGCGGGCGGTTCGGCCCATGGAGGGCGAAACTGTGCCGAGAATGACGCCGCCCTCTTTCGCAGTCTGAAGGAGGCGGTGGCGGAGGACGCGCTGGAGCAGCACCAGTGGGACTCGAAGGCCTTTGATGTTTTAGTAAGTTCGAGAATGTGTTCCAGAATTTTTCATTTTAAACTCTCCTTTTTTGCAGCGACTGATCCAGGCGAACGCCTCTGAGGACCGCATGATCTCGGAGAAGGAGCGTTGGAAGGAGTCGGTGCGCTACCTCCAGAAGACCATTGTTGATCGCATCAAGCAAAGTGAGCTATTTGCTTTTTCGGTAGTTTTGGCAACATTTTAATTTGTTTTTTCTTTTCTAGCACAATCTCGCCTCCACGAGCTGGTCGGCCCCGACTGGCTGGAGCAGTGGAGCTACTGGAAGTCGCGCACTCGTCAGCAGTACATCAACTCCTACATCAAGAATGAGCTCGACCAGATTGCTAGTCAAAATGTAATGGAGATTTCCTTTGTTTGTTTTTGCTTATATTACTCCTTATCATATTTTAGCAGAACCTCAAGCCGACCCTCGACGCGGAGGACATTCTGCTGGTGAAGAAGAACCTGCGCGTGCAGAAGATTGAGGTGGCCGATGAGGACGTCACCGCCTTGGGCCGAAGTGTACAAGAATCAGTTTCTCAAGAATCTCCTCTCGAAGGCGCAGAGCTGCGAGAAGCTGTACGCACACTACCTCTACAAGCTCGACTCGGACGTAAGCAGAAAACGTTTAATTTTGCTTTGAAGTTGGTCATTTATTCCCTTTTTTCCCTTTAATTTTAGATATCCTGCGACGATGTGATATTCTTCTACCGCATCCACCACATCCTCACCGCCTCCTCGAAGGCCCTTCGCCAGCAGATCACCAACATCGAGGCGCAGAGGCTGAATCGAGAGGTGAAGGACATCCTCGATGACTTTAACCAGGACCCGGAGCGGAAGTCGCAGCTGCTGACGGGCAAGCGCGTCAACCTCGCCGAGGAGCTCAGTAGGATACTTTGGAATCATTTTCAACTTAATTTTAAGGCTAACACTTTATTTTCCAATTTTCAGAGCGCGTTCGCCAGATTCAGGAGAAGCTGGAGGAGTTTATTGCGGCGCTGAACAAGGAAAAGTGAGGGTTTGCGACAGGCAGACCAAATCAGCGCTTCCACTTTTTGCCCTCGTTTTAGGTTGTATTATATTCTTCTACCCTTTCCTCCTCTTCTTCTTAGTTCAACTCTTTACTTTTTTCCAATTAGTGCCAACTCGCCTTTTTGTTGGCTGCAGACTGATACTTTGTTGTTACTCTACTTCTTTTCTTATTTATTATTACCGTGTGGCACACTTCTTCTTCTTCTGGCTGCGTTATTTGCCTGCTGCAGCAAAGAAAAGTAGTAGTGTGCCGTACCTGTTTAAAGATACATCCGCAGTTGCCTCATTGCTCTCTTTCCACTGCTCTGCACTAAACTGATCAAGTGGAGAGAAGTGGCTTTTTATTTTTTTTTCTTAAAATTAGTCTCATTTTTGTCTCCTCTTCTTTTTGTTTGTCCACTGTCCACAACAGCAGTATCAGCAGAAGTACGTGATGAGTTTGCTTCTACTCATCAAATCGTACACACACAACGACTAAACAGTGCTCAAGTGCCGATTGAGCCGTTGTAGAGTGCTGTGTTGCAAAGTCAGTGCCACTCACTGAGTCAAAGATATATTTTGTGATAAAATTCTAGGATACCGAGTGCGCGATCTTTTTGGTGGTGGGGCTAGTGTTAATGCTACACAGCGCCAGCCGTGATATTGGTGTTGGTGGTGATAATCTGCTCAAAAGCTCTGCTGCCAGATTAGCTGCAGGAGCAGCAGAAAGAGACAGGTAAATAGCACGCAATTCCAAGTGTGTGATAAACGTTGCTTTTTTGCGATGCCTTGAGTCCAAGTTTTGGTTTTGATGATCAAAAGTGTGTGATTTGAAGAAGACGATCATTTTGGAGACTGATTTTCTGTTCTGTTTCACTCTGTAAGTAAAATCCTGTCCATCCTCAAATTGTGCCCACCAGGCATTGTTTTGTTGTTCATCAAACAGCAGCAGCAGCAGCTGCACTGGCCACTATCATCGCTTCTGCTGACTACAAGTGCCACCTTGCCAACGTCTCTGCAGCTCTGTTGCTGCTGTTACCTGTCTGTCTGTGTGCCTTTCACCACACCACCTATTACTACTTTGCACCTTTGCCTGCTTTTGCCTCAATCTCCGTCTCCCACTTCCCTCTCCTTTCCTTCTCCTCATACCGCATTTAGCGCCTACCGCACAGTACTTTTCTGAGAGTGCCTTTCATTCATTCATTCGCTCCTCTTCACAGTCCTCTGTGTCCACACCGTTGACCACTGTTTCTGTTGCAGTGATCTGCTGAGAAATTCACACAGCTCCGTTGTCAACTCTCTCTCTCTCTCTGCTTCTGTCCCAGCACTCTCCCACGGTGACACTTTCCTCACTCTCCTCTTCTCCTCCTCTTCTTCTCTTTTCCTTCCTTGGGTCTCTGCCCCCGTCTTCTTCTACCCCACAATACGTAAGACGCACATCGTTAACGGCCAGCGTGTTTGTCTGTCTTTGTAAGTGCTGTGGGAGCGCCCAGTCTTTTCTCCACTTGCTTTGCTTCTTATTTTAAGTGTCGTTGCCAGTGTGCTCACTGACCTGTGGTGGTACTCGCTCACTCAGTCAGTCAGTGGGGATGAAAATCTAGATCACTGCTGCGCCAGTTGTAGACAGTAGTCACCAGAGTTGTTGTCCAATCTTGTCAATACCTGTGCCAGTGTTCACCTGTGTGTTCACCTTTCCTACCTTTTCACTACCACTTCTACCACCTCCACCTTCACCCCCATCAGTGGCCTCGTTCACGTTCCCCTCTTTGAAAAACTTCTTTTCCGAGTGTCACCCGAAACAGCACCGATTGTTGTGGCAGCTCTGATTGTCGGTTGTCGCACAGGCCCTTTGCATTGAAAAGTAATAGAGAAGCTGCTTTGACTGCTTTGACTGTTGACTTCTCTCTCCCGCTCACTTCTTTACCGACACTTTTGCGCTGATCAAGATTGCCGCCACTGCTGCTTCTGCTTAAAACAGGTTGTGTGCCCCCTTCAGAGAGGTAATAACCACCACCACCACGACCAGTGCTACCAGTGCCTTGCCCTTTACCTTTACCGCCACCAGCTCAGCCAAAGCAGCACTGCACAGGACCACCTGTTGAATAGCGCCTATTATCCGTTCTCCTTCCACCACCCGTCTCTGACTGTCCCCAAACACTGCCCGAAATCAGCAATAACAATTTCATACATAATACGACCCACAGCCAGCAGACCATGGCCAGTCGAGCGACCAAGTCGGGCTACGCTGACGACGACGGTGGCAGCAGTGAACCACAGGAAGACGATGAACTCACCAAGGGAAAGCTGCAGTTTCTCGACTACGACGACGACCACGACGATCACCAGCACGACACGACAACAGACGACAGCAAAATGAACGCCGTCTCTAACGGCGGCAGCCTGGCCGGAAGTGGGCGGCCTAGCAAGGCGGCCGAACTTCGCACCAGTCTGCTGCGGGCAAAGGCCGCCCTGGCCACCGACCGCCACTACCAGGTCACCGCCGCCCTCCTCTTTGTGATCCTCATCCTCAGCATTCTGCTCATCTACGTCAGCGGCAAGGCGCTCGCCTACGCTCTGGCCGGTCGCACCCCTCCGCCACCTGTCACAGTGGGCCCTGTCTGCACGCTTCCGGTCGACTGGTGACCGCCTTAACACCAGCGGTTCTGGTGGCCCCTGCGAGGACTTCTTCAGCTACGCCTGCGGCGGCTGGCGGTCGGCCCATCCTCTAAGCGAAAACCAGCCCTGGTACTCCGTTTCCGACCAGGTTTCCGACCAGATAGCGGACGACCTGCGCCGCTACCTCGATCAGGTCCTGCCTGCGGCCGCCTCTCGTTCCAGCGACCCGCACCTGAAGGTGAAGCGTTTCTACGAGAGCTGTATGGCGCTGGAGGATGTAGACGTCCTCTCTCTGAGTTACTTCAAGCACGACATTCAGAAGGCCGGTGGCTGGAATGTGATGGGCGGCTGGGCGGGCGCCGACTGGAACCAGGCGGTGGCCGTCGAGCGGCTGCACACCATCTACGGCGTGGACGCCTTCTTCCGCATCGACATCGGCGCCGACGACCTCGACCCGCAGCTGCCCTACATCATCAAGATCTACCCCGACGGGCTGGGCCTGCCCCGCAGCTACTACTTTGATCCCAAGTTTCGCAGTGTAAGGTTCCTACTTGGATTCGTTTTTTAAAAGATTTTTAACACTTTATTCTTATTTTTTAGGTAGTGGACGCCTACAAGCAGTACATGGGAGAGACGGTCAAAATCTTCGGCGGCACCAAATTCGACTCTAGCCAATTCGCGGAGAACACCTTTGCCTATGAAAAACGCATTGCAGAGATTACCCCCGACAAGGCCGAGTACCTGACGCCGGCCAGTGTCTTCAAACGCCGTTTCTCCATTCGCGAGCTTAAACTGATCGCCCCATCCATCAAGTGGACCGACGTCCTGCAGCGCTTCTTCAGCAAGGCCCGCCTCAACGACAACACCCGCGTCCTGCTCGCCTTTGAGGGCTACTTCCGCAACGTCTCCAACGTAATCTCCACCACGGACAGTCGCGGCCTCAATGACTACCTCATCTGGCGCATGGTGAGCACCTATGCGCCCTACCTCTCCAGGGACTTCCGCCTGGTGCATCGAAACTTCCGCCAGACGCTGCTCGGAATGCCCAGCTCGATGCTACTGGACGACGCCCACCGGTGGCGCTTCTGCCTGGAGACGACCTCAAAGTTTATGGGCTACGGACTCGCTTCGTTGTACATCAACGGCCGAATTGCGGACATTTCCAATGCCACCGTACAGGCGAAGAATGACGTGGTCAACTCGATTCGCGAGACCATTCTTAAGCACTCTGGGAGCCTTTTTGACTGGTCAAGTGGGACTTCACAGGAATCACCGGCAAATGAAGAAGCTGCCCGCCTGGTGAACATGAAGCTGAAGGCGATGGAGGTGCTGGTCGGCCAGCCGAACTTTGTCATGAAGACCGACCGCCTGGTGGCCTACTACAACGAGTACATGGTCCAGGTGAAGTTTCTGGAAACATCTTCGAGGCGATTGACCACCGGCACAAGAAGATGGAGATGCTTCTCAGCGAGAAGAACGTGGACACCAGCTGGCCGGTGTTGCCCTATGAGGTGGCCGTTCGGTACGACTATGCGGCCAACAAACTGTACGTCCCCTTTGGGGTGCTCCTGCCGCCCTTCTACAGCAGCAGTGAGCCGGCGGTGTTGCAGTTTGGCGGGCTGGGCGTCCAGGTTGCCGCCCAGCTGTTGAAGGCTTTCGATTTGGTTGGTCTACATTATGGGCTCCCTGATGGACGGCTCTCCTCCAATCGGTCGCATTCCTCACATAGAGGCTTCAATCGGAAGCTTGCCTGCTTGAGAGACGTGCTCACCGGGCTGGAGCCGGAGTCGCTCAAGGTAAGATATTGTTGTTAAAGAGGTAAAAGAAAGAAAGATTAATGTTTGTACACCTTTTGTCTGTAGGCAAATGAGACCGTCTCTGCGACGTACGCCGACATTGGCGCGCTCAAAGTGGCTCACCTCGCTTTCCGCGAGTTTATTGCCAAAAGCGGAAATGACGCCGTACCGCAGGTCCTCCCCTCGCTTCGCTACACTGCCGATCAGTTGTTTTTTCTCTCCTACAGTCAGGTAATCATCTTGTTTTTTCATAAAAATTTGACATTGACTAACAAGAATCCTTTTTTGCAGACCATGTGCAGCAACATTCGGCCGGCAGCCGCCGACTATCTCACCGAGAGCACCAACCAAATAGCGGACGCCTCAGTTCGCGTGAACGCCGTCCTGGCGCAGAGTGACGCCTTCAGAGAGGCCTTCCAGTGTTCTGCAGCCGAATCAGCAAAACCAGCAGCAGCCAATGAAAGGCGGCGGTGTTCTCTCTGGAGCAGCTAAGAAGTGGGAGTGTCAACAGCTCTCCTGTTTTCTTTCAATCAGTCATCTTGTGATCCTCAACACTCGCCTCACTCTTCTTTTTCTCCCCCTTGTACATAGTACCCTTATGTTCTTGTTTTTTCTGCCTCCTCATTCCGCCCCAAATATACCCAGTAAAAACTGGCCCCAGTTTGTCAGTCAACAGTGTTTTGTTTGTTATTTCATTTGTGTGGAAAGAGGGGAGGATTAATATTACGGAGACGTGCACATTCATCATCATCAACATCATCGTGTCACTAGCAAGTTTTCGGCGGTACAAGTAATCAAATATTAAAAAGTGTAAAGAAGAAGTAGAAAACTCAACAATACAGAACAGAAATCAGCAATGATTACTTTTTGCCCTTGCGACCGCCCTTCTTGCCGCCCTTCGTCTTGATGCAATTCTCAAAAAAGTCCCCCAGTGTAATGTTCATGGACTGCATGGCCAGAGCGGCCGCCGCCGCCTCGTCATCATCCTCGCCAGAGCCAGCAGCTGGGCCGGAAGTGGCCTGTCCACCAGCAGTTGTCTTCTTTCGCAGTGTGCGGTCAAAGAAGTTGCCGCCAGGACCACCAGTACCACCAGCACCACCGTTGCCGAGCATCTTTGCAAAGGAAGAGCCGCCAGTAGAAATTGGTGGCTCTGCTGGTTGTGGTGGCGGTGGTAGAGTCAGTGACGGCGACGAGGAGCTCAGCTCAGCCGTCCCATTTTCGCTCGAGCTGGTTGAGCTCGAATCAGGAGGAAGCGCAGCGGCGACCATACCGCCCGCGGCGAATTCGTGCATCTCCGCCAGGTAGTGGGAAAGTCCACCAAGTCGTCCAGGTGAAAGTTGGTGGGAGCCACGGCGGCGATCCCATACACCAGGCGGCGGTTCTCCACCTCGATGCGCCGGTCACGGGCCTGCTGCGCCTTCTCCTTTCGCTTGCGGTCCTTCCGGCGGGCGGCCACCTCCGGGGCGAATTCGGCCACGGTGGCGGGCGAGAGAACTCCGTTGCGGTCGTCATTTTCCTCCTCGCCCTTGACGGTAAACTCCACCTCGGCGACCTTGTACTCGGCGCTCAGCGGCAGGTGACGGAGGAAGACGTAGCGACGCTCCTTGGCCGGCCCGTGGACGCCCTCGCCGCCGCGCAGGTCGACGATGCGGGCGGTGATGCGGTCCGGACACCGCCTCAGCTCCCCATACTCCGCCTTCAGCATGCGAATGTTCAGCGGGTGCAGGTAGATTGCCTGCCCATCCTCCGACTGGTAGAAGTAGTTAAAGTCGCTCTCCTGCTGAGGCTCGCCCCTAGGCAGATCGGCCAAGAGCGACGCCTCGATGGCGCCCCACTGGTGGGCAAAGGCGAGCTGGGCGCTGAGGGCCTCGTAGGCCGCCCGCCGCTTCTCCAGCTCCTGCAGCGCCTCGTGGACGAAGCACGCCTCGGGCATCTGCTCGCGCTCGTACTCGAGCAGCTGCTCGGCCAGCTCAGCCGCCTCTCGCTCAAGGAGCGCCTCCAGGTATTGCGGCGAGGCGGTGAAGACCTTGGCGAACTGGTCCAGCAGCGGGTGGACACCTCGCCGGATGCGGTGCTTCACCGTGGCCGCCTCCCCCGCCAGCGACTCCAGTTCGAAGTTGGCCGGGAGGGCCAGCGTGCAGCCCTTGCGCACCTTCATCAGCGCAAAGGTCAGGTGGTCGGCGGCGGAGTAGTCGACGTGGCTGACGATGGCGACGCTCTTCAGCTCGTCCTTGCTGATCGTCTCGAAGCAGATCGGGCAGGCGCGACTGTCCTTGTCGCTGAGGCCAGGTAGTGGAGGATGCAGCTCCAGCAGTAGATGTGCCCGCAGCGGGTCACCTTCCCCGCCACCGGGGCGCACAGGCAGACGGGGCAGACGACTGAGGAGGAGGACTTCTCCTCGTCGCTGGCACCGCTGCTGCTGAAGATGACCTCCTCCACCAGCGCCCAGTTGATGGGCGCATCAGGGTCCTTCAGGTGCTTCGAGCTGTCGTTGAGGGGCGACACCACAAACTGGCTGTTCGCCTGAATGAAGCGCTCCTTTGCGGACACTTTTCCAGTGATGTTGCCCATGTTGTGAGTGGTGGCAGCAGTGTTGTGGTAGTTGTTCCTTCGAGGGTTGCCTCGGTATCCGCCTCGGCCACCTCTTCCACCTCTTCCGCCTAGGTAACCGCCACCCCTAGCGGCGGAGGGGTGCTGGTACTGGTTCTCCTCAAGTGCAGCTGCTGGCCGAGGACAGTCTGCTTGGGCTCACGACCGCCACCGCCACCACCGCCGCCACGGCCGCCTCCGCCATTGCGTTGATGGTGCTTGTTTGGAAAGCGTACACCGCGATTGTTGTTGTAGTTTTGCTGCTGCTGCTGTTGATTCTGCTGATTCTGCCTGCCGTAATTGTTGTTGTTATTCGATCGGGAGTAGTTATTGTTGCTATTGTTGTTGCCTTTGGCAGTTTGATGACGCGATGATGTTGATCCGATAGAGTTGTTACTGTTACTGTTGCTGTTATTGTTGTTGCTGTTGTTGTCACCACTAGCTCCGGTCTGCCCCTTCGAGACGGGCAGTGATTGTTGATGATGATACAGGTGATCCATTGCTCAGGGAGTGGTGGTACTCTTTGGTACTTGAAAGGGGAGAAGAAAAAGAAGATACGCTAAAGCGCGAAGACGATTTAGGCTGGACAGCCGCCAAGGAGAAGAACGAAAATCTGCTTTTCGACACATGGTTGCGTTTAAAAGTGGGTGGGTGCCATTATTGCAACAGAACAAAGGTGATTTGCAATGGTTGAGGGTAGTAGATTTGGGTGAAGGGGTGGAAAGGGGGAGGAGGCGGCTAACAAAACGATCCGGCGACGGGTTAACTCTCCGAAAGAAGAGAGTTAAACTCGGTCACTTCACAGCTGTTTGGAGGCTGCTGCTGCTGCTTCAGAGGGCTTCGATTCCTTTGGTTTGGAATCGAAGGGGCAAACAAAGGGTGTGTTCAAGTTGGACACTGGTAAAGTCCGTTTGAGGGAGGGAGGGAGGGTGTCTGCGTTGGCGTTGTCGTGGTGAAGGTGATCCTTCTTTGCTGGGATGGCAAAGAACACTTGCAAGGCGATGCGAACGACGTACGCACCAGATACAAGTGAAGGGAAGCGAGCGAGCGAGAAGGGACGAGCGCTCAACAACAAACTGCTCAATTTTCTCTCTCTCTTTTAGGCGCCGCTCAGAACTGCCGTACAACTTTTGAATGCTATCGGCGCCAAACGGTTTGGCGGCGTCACATGAGCGCCAGAGTTGCCATAAGGGAAATAGACAATACTATCACCATTTTTCGAAACAACAGATGCAAAATCTACATCACAATCAATCAATCTCTGCTTGTTTGTTTGCTCAGAGCATTTATTTTTATTAGTTTGGAAGGGGAAAAGGATAAAGGATATAAAATAAAAAGTTAAAATTGGACCACCAAAACAACACACAGCAGCTGCAGCGGGAACGAGCAAACGAGCTCAACACAACAAAATCATCATCATTGTGCTGAGTACATCTGACAATGAATGATCAAATGCAAATCATGAGCAAGCAGCAAGCAAGCAAAAGTTGTGTGCGTGTGGATAAATAAGTGAAAGGGTGGGGTAACAGAAGAATGAGAGGGGAAAGGAGAGGAGGACGACAACATAAGTACATAAGGTCGAAAGGAGAATGCATGCCAGTTATGAAGGGAAGGGAAAGGAAAGGAGAGGAGCTTTTGCTTGCCGTGTTGTTGTTGAACAAATAATTAGGTATATCAAGAAGAAGAAGAGGTGAAAAGAGAAGATATGGTTGATCAAGAGAGTAGGAGAAGGAGTAGGAGAGGAGGAGGAGGAGAAAGAGAGAGATGCAGTATCACATGTGATGGTATCACAAGTCGTGTGTGGGTTGTGTGTGCAGTCTGATGCATGATGTCGCCATTCCATTTGTACAGGTGAAGAGAAGAGATTTGCGAGATGAACAAATCGCAAAATCTCTATTGGTGGTGGTAAGGTTATTATGGCACAAAATTCTGTCTGCATCTGTGTTTAAAGAGTCTTAGTCTTTCACTCCTTCAGGCCGTACTTTTTGGTCAGGTAGGCCTTGTGGGCGTGGTACGCCTGCAGCCTCGTCTTGCCGTACTCCTATGGAAATAAGATAAAGAAAAGTTAGTAAAAAGCCAGGTAATAAAATCAGAACAGCAGCACATACCAGGTATCCAAAGGCAATCTTGGAGTTGCGCGCATTGTTGATGCTCCAGAGGATCCAGAGAAAGTGCGAGGCGAGGGCGTAAAACTCCGCCTCCCTCAGCAGGTGCTCCTCCGTGTCCAGTTGCTCGTCGACGGCGATGCCCATCTCCGCCGACTGGCGGAGGTACTCGCCGATGAAGCGGCGCATCTCCTCCTCTCCTGGAAACTCCTCCATGTAGGCGTGAAAGTGCGGCCACGCCTCATTGTTGTAGTCGAACATGCGCTCGCAGAAGTGGTTGCCCAGGTCGAAGCCGCGGTAGTTGTAGGCGCAGAACTCAAAGTCAATGAAGACGATGTGGTCGTCGAGGTTCTGCGTAGACGAGGAGGCCTTGCCGCCGGCAATCTTCAGCAGGTCCGAGCTGGAGGTGACGTCCGCCGGCAGCAGAATGTTGCCCTCCTGCAGGTCGTTATGGCAGAAGACAATCGGCGAGGGGACGGTGGCCAGCAGGCGCACCAGCCTGGCCCATTCGCCCTCAAAGTCAAAGGCGAGCAGCTCGCGTTCCAGTGGATGAACTTTTTCGACTGTCTTAGGGCGCTGGTAGTTGCGCACCTGCGCCAGCCACGACTGGAAGGTCTCCACCAGCCAGGTGGCCTCCTTGTTGATGGGCACATTCAGCTGGTGGACGGTGGCCAGCTTGCGGGCGATGATGGCCGAGTAGTTCGGGTCCTTCAACTCTTTACAAACCATTGCTCGAGCCTGAGAAGGTGTTTTTGATTGTTTGGTTACATTTTGAAGAGGAGGAAGTGTTTGTAGTTAGTGGAGAAAGAAAAAGAAGAGATTATAAAAGCGTATCTTTGCAAAAAGCCGTCATTGGTAAAAAGGGTATATTACACAGCGTGTCGCACTCATCATCATCAGAGAACAACATCAGGGAATTTTGTGTTTCTCTCAAATTCAGTCACAGTTTGCAATCTCAGCAGCAAGTGACTAGTCAGTGTGTTACACACCGGAGTGTGTTTGCGCAAAAGTGTCTTTCAGACGAAGGAGGAATAAGTTGGCAGGTAATGGTAAAACAAAAAGGTAGTAATAATTACACTAGAGAGTGAGTGAGTGTCGGCAGTAAAACGGTTCAGTTCAGGTAGGTAGGTGTCACTGGTAGGTTCCGCCGCCTTTTTGAGCTGAGCATCATCTCACACCGCACTCGCCGCCGCGGCCGCGCGCGCAGACCGTTTTGTACATTAGAGACAACTCTGCAATTGCAACAACATTAAAAACACAAGCCACATTCTTCGACGGTATAAATAGAGAGAGAAGTTGAGTGAGAGAGAATACGACAGAGGCACGGGAAGGAAGTTAACAAAGTAGTGTACAATTGGTCACTTACGGGAATGTACTCCTCGAGGCGGCCGCCGGGGAAGATGCCGTAGAGCTTGGGGCCGAGGTTGCGCTCCGAGAGCAGCATGGTGATCACCGAATCGGTGATTTTGGTGTCATTCTTGTCCAGCAGTTGGCCGTACATGCGAAGCAGCACCTGGCTCGGCTCGCCGGTCATCGGCGTGTGAGTGGACGGCAGCGAGCAGTAGTAGAGGAGGTTGCTGAGGCCGCCGCTGTAAAGAAATAAAGGGCTCGGTTAGTTCGAAATTAAAAAAAGAATACTCGTCAACACTTACCTAACGGTCTTGAAGACCATATCGTCGCTGGTGATGTTCTTCCACTCGCCCGAGAGGTACTGCCGACAGATCTCGTAGGCCTTGTCGCGCATCTCCACCGAGCTGCTGTTGGCGGGTTCACTGTCGTTGTGGTCCGAAAAAGATGATGATGAGGAATGATCGGAAAAGGAAGAGGAAGAAGAAAAGGAAAATTCATCGGTTAGACAGAAGGACGAGGAGGAGTTGGTGGTGTAGGTCGACACCGGTTCGACGCCAGTCAGTGGACGCATTTTGGTGTGGTAGTAGAGGTGCTGGTGGTTGTACAGCATGAAAGTAGCAAAGTGGAAAAGCGCAAAGTGTGCAACTTTTTTCTTTCAAAGGAAATCTCGCAGAGTGTGAAAGTATTTAAAGACTACACCGCTATCGTCATCAGTAGTATAGTACTGAGTGCTCTAATCAAGCAAGTGGCGATCGCACGCATCGCCGCAGGTTTTTATATTATTGCGCCGTTTATTGAAACGTAGCGCTCGAGAAAAGTTCGGACTTTGCTATCAGTAGTGAGATAATGGGCGCAAAAATAGGAAAGCAGTTCTACAGTTACAGAGGTACAAAGTAACAGTTACAGTTCGAACGGCTTCGCCGAGTGAACGGAGAAAGACACCGACAACGTGTTCGAATTGAATGTGTGTGTGACAAGTGTCACATGAAGGATGTACCACAATGAGAGAGTGAGAGAGTTCTCATCAAGGGACAGTAATAGAATACTCCGCATCAACTTAGGCAGCAAAAATGCGCCTGAATTGCAGCTAACTAAAGGAGGAAAACGAGGATTGACGCACCAGACGAGGCATTTCACTACCACCAAATGATCGTCAGCAAAATGTCATCGTCAAGAGCAAGAGCACCGAGAGTTTTACAACTCAGTGGAACATTTCATCTGTGGCAGTAGATCTTTGGCCAGAGACCATTATTATTATCATCAGCAAAGTGGTGATAATAACTCGTACAGTAGAATCATCATCATCATCATCCCACCTGCACCGGACAAGGCCACAGGCGTCAGGCGGCGGTAAACATCAACCAAATCTTTTGGGGGAGTCATGGCGTGTGTGTGTAGTGATCAAGACAAGACAAGACAAGAGAAAAGTGTGCTCGGTTTTCCCTCGTCAAATAAAAAAAATTAGTTGGTTGGAAGCTACGGAGGATATAAAGGAGGGCAGAAGAGATCATCTTTCCATAATCGACGCGTGCCACACACTTGTTTAGTTATCGAAAACTCTCGTGGATGTACAGCCACCATATCATCAACACTTCAAACTGCTGTGCTGAAGATCATCGTCTTTCATCAATTCATCGCCGCCGTCGTCTTTGACGACTATGCCAGAGACGTCAGACGACAGATGGCGACGGAACTGAACGAGGACAGACGCGAGCAAACGAGCGCGCGCCAAAGCACTAGTACTAGTCGTTGTTGGCCTGCCCAAGAAGGGAGAGAATGTTGATGGCGGTGGTGGTCGTGGTGGTGAAATGTGAAGAAGTCAGCCAAAAGTCAGCCACCTTGCTGGCAGCGGCTGCACTCATTCTCGCAGATTTGTTTTGAGCTCCTGCTGCTTCAAACGCGTCAAACACCTTTCTCTCTGCTTTAGTGTGGATGATTTTTTCACGGTGGAAAGAACTCGAAGCAAGTGGACGTAAATGTGAACGTGGCAAAAGAGTGAAGAGTGTTGGAGAGAGAAAGAGAGGTCACCGGCTACATAATCCTCTCTTCACTGACGTATCCACTAAAGTGCTTTCCTTCACTTCAGAAGTTTGTACTGAGAAGAGGATGTTTCGCAAGATTTGCGCCAACACAACACAACACCACCACCACTGACCTTTTGCCCAGGATCATGGCCAGGTAATTTTGGTCCATTGTGAAGTGTGTCTGTGTGTGGGTTGTTTATAGTTTGAAGATGTTGAAGAGGAGGAAGAAGAAGAAAAGTTGTTGATGAAGAAGCGTTGAGTTGGAAATGTAGAGTAGTAGAATGTTGGTTGCTTCTTCCGAAAAACACTTGAGGAGAGAGAGTTGAGCGATTGGTCGTTGCTGGTAGTGCTGCTGCCGCAGTTCCTGTACGAGTGTGCCCCACTGCAGAGCCTGGTATATGTGTGCCCTTTCAGCCAGCAGTCGTACAGTACTGAAAATAAAGAGAGCTCTTTCTGGTGAGAGGACTGCTGCACCAGTGCACCACCACCACTCTCGGTAATAAAAGTGTGGTACGCGCGCTCGCTCGTCGTACAAGAACAGCAGCAGAAGTGAAGATAGAGGCCACCGGAGAGTCTCGTACAGCAGTGAATGTGTAGAGCACCGAGTCATTGGGTTCACCAGCAGCAGCACTGCAGGGCTTCACGGGCGCCATCGGCTTCTTCACAGTGCGCATGCTGTTCGACTGATCATGTGACCACCATCACGGCGCCACCGAGGATGCTGCTGCTGCTGCTCTAATGTCAGTGCCATCGTCACCGAAAGGTAAGATTGCAGCAGATGATGGCGCAATGACCACCACCGCCAATGATCAGCGTCTCATTCATAACGCCGGTGGCAGAGCTGCTGTTTATCAGAGCACGCGATCACAGCAGCAGAGGGCTCCATTGACCGAGAGAAATGGGCGCAATGAACGAGGGCTCCTTGTTCGTTTCTGTAGCAGCAACAGCAGGACTGGCACTGCTGTAATCGGGGAATGCAATGTGTTGGCTGGGTGATATCTGTTGATGGTGTTCAAGCAATGTTGTTGTTGTAGTAGACATCGTTTGCTGCTGAAAGAGGACACACTTTGGAGGGAGGAAGAGAGCAGGGCTGTAAAATCTGGTTATTTTCCGCCTGGCTATCGCGCCATCGCCATCATTGCAGCAGGCTATCATAACAGCACTGCTGCTGCTTCTAGAACATCCCATCAGGCTTGTGATAAAGGATTGTGACAAGTTGCCGTTGTAAATGTGCTGTTGATGTTTGGGCTTCATCGAAGTAGTGGAGAGGCAAGTCCCGTTTCGTGTTTGTTGTTGTTGCTGCTGCTGTTGATCAGTTGTTTTTGCTTACCGTTCACGTCCGCTGCGCCACTTCATCGTTGTCAGGGGGTTCACATTCACCACTGCCACCATCATCATCACCACCACCATCAACATCCTCAAACAGAGACAAAATAACAGTTTACAACTCTTGTTGCAGAAGGTATCACCATCATCATCATCGGTATCGGTATCACTGCTGCTGTCCCACACACGCATCATATGACAGAGTGTGGAAGAGAGCGGAAAGAGCGTTCTTTCTTTTTTTAATAACGAACTCCGAACAGTGAGTTATCATCATCAGCGATAAATGGCAGTTTTTGTGAGTGCATGAGAGAGTGTGAGCAATCCTTGGGAGGCAAAAGTTAGTCTACTATAAAAAAAAGTAAAAAAGTACTGTAACATTTGATTTGGCACGAGTTTGCTGTAAGGAAGGAGGGGAGGAGGGAAGAGAAAATAGAAAAGAAACAGGGACAGGGAAAGGAAGAGGATCGGAACAGAGGTTCGATTTGGGTGAATGAAAAGCACGAGCACACACTTATTGGTTTTGGTTGTTGTCTTTCGCCCCTCTGAAATCGATTCGCCGGTGCGTGGATCACCTCACATCAAACACCCGACATCGATAACAAAGGAGCACTTGTCTTGATCACGTACACGCGAGCGAAAGAGAAGCTGCTGCTGCTGCGGCTGCGGCTACTGCTCACGCCGATGAGAAAGAGGAGGAGGGCAGCCCACCATCAAGATAGAGCGAGCGAGTGAGAGAGCGAGCGAGAGAAGTGTCGCGTCTTCGCCAGAGAAGTGTTGCTGTGTTGCCCAGTTCAGTGGCAACCGTCTTTGCTTTCAGTGGTGGTGGTGGTGGTGTGGTCTACAAGGTACACCGAGTGAAATAGGAGGTAAAGGCGATCACTTACCAGGAGTCAACAGAGTCCAGAGAGTCCACGGAGGCAAAGTCGGCGTCGACTGCCTTCTCCAGGTCCTTCGGATCCACCATGCATGAGCGGCCGCCAGCGCCACCACCGCCGTCGCCGCAATGGGCCACCGGGACCAAGAACTGCCAGCATTTTCGGGCCTTGTACAGGCCTAGTTTTTCATGCCAAACACGACGTAAAAAATACAGTGTGGTCAGCAAATAAGAATACAAACTTTTTAGATGCGAGATCGACTTGGCGGATTGGCTTTTCAGAATCATCCTGAAGCAGAGAGAGCGCTAGCTTGAAGCTTACAAAAAGATAGATAGTTCGAAAAAGGGTTCAAAATAAAGCTTGGGAAGATTACGAGACACAATGTCTAGTAATCCTTTCTTAGTAGGGTAGTGGTGGTGATCTAAATCAGAGAGGTGCAATGAACGTCTTTGGTGACTGACTGAAGATAAAAGAGAGCTGTGGAGTGTGTTTTCGAAAAAGCGTGGTGCGGTTGAGAGCAGGGAGAAGAGGCGAATGAGCGCTGAAAGATTGAGCTCACTGGCTCGCTCGCTCGCTCTCTCGCTCTCTGGCTCGATGATCTAACGCTGGCGCATGCTCACTTTCAGTCTCTCTCTCTCTCTCTCTCTCTCTCTCTCTCTCTCTCTCTCTCTCACGTAGGCTCTCTTTTTCGAACTTTGCTTCAGGCGCGCGCAAGTGTGTTATCCTCTGCTGCTCTTGGATTCTGTTAATGGCAGTGATGCTGATGATTCAGTGCCAATGTCGCCCCTTTCCCTCCTCTTTTTCTTCTTTTTATCCTTCTTTCCTTCTTCCCAACCAGACAGAGATGATCATCGCCGTCAGACAGTTTCGGCTGCTGACGAGTGCATTCCATCCCCCTTCAGCCAGCAGACTCTCTCATGATGAGGTATGTGCAATCGAAGGCTAATGTTCTCATGTGAGCTCACTTCTGCACTACTCGGCATTTCCTCTGAGGATTTGTTTGTTTTTATTTTCAGATGATGGTGATGCGGTGGTGATGACGCGCTCTGATGATACAAGAAGAGAAGGAAGGAAGAAGCAGCTTTTCAGGAATGCGTAAAGTCGATCGCCTCTTTTCCCTTCTTTCTACCTCGATCATCTGCCACCACGCTCATCACATTGTGAGCGTGGCCTCGGGCTTGACTGACTGTTGCTTCAGCGCCGTTTTCTGTTATAAAACGGTGTGTTGCTGTTGATGGTAAAGTTACGAGCATCAGCAGCAGCAGCATAATCCAACACAAACAGCAGATCACGAGTGTTAGTCAGAACGAGTGTCACTTCAGTGTCTCTTTAGCAGATCACCATCACCACCAGCAGCATCCGCCATGTGACCTTACCAGCTCATCATCACCAGTGCAACCACAGCCACCGCCACGGCTCATTTGCATTATCATTCGTTCGACTTTGCCCCCCCCCCCGCCTTATCGACGAGCATATCTCACTTGAAAGAGAGTAGTGGTGGTGGTGATGACGCAACACAAAGGGATGAAGCTCTGCTTCCAGAGAAAACTTTGCCGTCACTACCTCTCCCTTTCCCTTTCTTTCTGGTTCAGTAGAGCGAGTTCGAGTCACCGAAAGAGAGAGAAAAAAATGAAGAGATTGTCTATCTTCAGCATTGCTATATACTGCTGAACAAGTGCGGTACAAGTAGTGCTGTACAATAGCCTATGCTCGTCCACAGGTCGTACAGGGCACACCTGCACATTCACTACCGCCAGCCGCACCATATTTGCCGCTAGAGCAATCTGGCAATTCATCATCACCATCAGCCTCATCATCGTCGGTGACGACCTCGACGTCGACATCGTCGTTGTGGTCGATTGCAATCGAAGCAAAACAGAAGCAGAAAAAGCAGCAAAAAGAACGGGTGTTTGCACTGGAAGAGTTTTGCACCCACAGAGTTTTGACTCGCATGTTGCTGCACTGCTGCAATTCACTACTAGTGCAATACACTCCCGCGGTGTGCACTTAGTCAGGGCACTGTACAAGTGTTGGTGACTTGGGTGATCATTGAAATTATAATTATCATTTTGTTGTTTGTTGTTGGTTGTAGTCGTAGAGAGGTGATGATGGTAGCTTTCGTTACCAACAAAGGACTCACCAAACTTTGGTGAAGGGTAAAATGTGGTTGTGAAAGTGGTGGTGGTCGTGGTCGTGGTGCTGGGGTGAATGTGACTTTGGTCGAAGGTGGAGTAGTAGTGAAATGAAACAGAATGAAATGGAATGAACAGTAGTAGAACAATGGAGGAAGAAAATAGAGGTGGGGAAGTGGTGCAGAAGCGGTGGGGAAGGGGAAAAGGAGAAGGAAAAGACGAATGGTAAGATCGGTAATTCGGTGGCTCACAAGAGATTGGGGAAGGTGAAGATCAGACCAGAAAATGGACTAGAGTGGGCGGAAGTGGAGGGGAGGAGGTATTGGCGGAAAAGGAAAGGGAAATAGGAAGAAGAGAAGGGAAAAAGCAGTTCATCAAAAAGAGAGAACAGTCTAACAAAAGTGTAACACAAACAAACAGAAAACAGACACACACAATTAGTCGGGGAATGAAATGGAAAGAGAAATGGAAAAAGGGGAATGGAAACAGGTAATAGTAGTGGTAATAATTGAAGCTCTCAGTTGCCGCCGTGCTCCGAGTCGACCTCGGCAATCTCTTCTAACTGTGTGGTGGTACTGGGGGAACAACTTCCGGGTCCGGGCGGCGGCGGTGTTGGTGAACTCTGGTCAGTCAGTGGCTCCGTCTGTTCAATTTGCGGCTGCGTCTGCTGCTGTTGATTACCAGCACTCTCCCCAGCACAGCTACCGCTCTTCATCTCCTTCAGCTGGTAGATCCAGTAGTTGTAATTGTCCTGCAGGTGCTTCGTCTGAACGCAGCGCACTTTGCGAGCACCACTGGTTCGTTGCCTTCCCGAACTGCTTTTCGGCGTCAGCTTTGGGTGCTCCTTTGCCTCTGCCTCTGCCTCAGCCGGCGCTAATGGATATAAATTCGTAATCATAGTAATATTAAAGTAGATAGAGAGAGAGAGAATGGGATTACCATTACCTGTCTGGTCATCACCGGCTATTTCGGTGGCTGTCTGCTGCTGTTCCCCACCAACATTTTTCTTCTCCCCTCCTCCTCCGGAACTGGCGTCATCCCCGTCAAATGAGGAGGAGACGGACCAGTCCTCCCAGGTGCCGGGCAACAAACCAGCCTTCCCCGTAGGCGCTGGCCAGCGGCGCCACCAGGTGATTGATGAAGCTCTCCTGCAGGCGGGCCAGCGCCGGTGCCCGCCGGTCCATGTACGGGCTGATGGGCAGGCCCAGCCTCGCCTCCTCATCGCCCTGCTCGTAAAACTCCTCAGCAATGCGGGCCGTCCACTGCCGGTGAATGTCATGCGCTTTGCAGGGTCCGTTGATGTCCGCCAGCTTGATGACCATCTGCAGAACGAGCAGGCGGTCTGCCTCGCTCAGCCAGTCAATGCCCGGAGAGTCGTCTTCGTTTACCTGTTGTGGTGATAAGGTAAAGTGGTGATAAGGAATTTGAAAAGTGATAAGCTGAAGATGAGATTACCTTAGCATTAAACTCCGCCAGAATCTCAAAGTGCCGCTTCAGATCGGTGGCCAGTATCAGCTCGATGACCAGGTAGCGGAAGCGCTTAAACTCCGCCCGGTCCAGATTGCGCAGCCAGTTGTACTCGGGGCGGCTGAAGAAGAGACTCCACGCCGCCGCCGAGTGGTGGTTCTCCAGCACCGACCGGTCGTTGTACAGAATCGCCTAAAGTAGTGAATTGGAGAAGTGAAGTGGAGATGAAAAGGTTTTGATGAAAAGACGGCAGTGCAATTAGCTGATGGAGTGGTGGTGAAAAATAAAACACGAAAAGTGTGCTAAAAAGGTGCTTCAAACACAGCTTCGAAAAGCAGCAGCGCCTCTAAAGTGCCCTCTGCCTTTCGGCAATTAAAGTGGTGGTGCGGTGAAGAGAGAGAATGGCAAAAAAAGAGATTTTTTTCAAAAAAGTCTTGCTAAAATGAGAAAAGGGCGAGAGAAAAGGGAGTCGTCTTCTACCGCCGCCAATTGCAAATGGCGTGTCAATTGCCATTTTCAACCACCAAAAAAATAATAATAACCAGAAAACTGAAAAGAAGCTGCTGCAATTTTGCAAAATGAAAGCTGTTCAATCGATCGATTCGGGTGTGATTGTTGAGGACCCCTGCTGCTGCTGCTGCTGCTTTTTAGCGCAATTCAAGTATCCTCCTTGCAGAAGAATGCCAACTCTGGCCGAGGGCGAGAACTCTGTGTGGAACTCAGTGTGGGCAGTGAGGCAGACTCACGGCAAAACTATCACCAGCACTATTTCCGCTGTTTTCTTCTGCTAGTTATAAAAAAGTCTTCATTTCTTTCCTTCTCTCGGTGCAGCAATTCCATATTTACCGCACCCGAGTCATGTCCGTAAGTTGGCACGATGGTGGTGCTTTTCCTACTTTTTCCCCTCTTCACGCCTAATGTAGCTAATTTAGCAGCAGCAGCACAAAGAAAGCAGCCGCCTTTGTGTGCTAGCAGGGGGCAAAAGAAAGAAGGAAAATCGAAAAAGAAGAAGAATCAATCTGACCAGAAGAAGGAAACTCGGTGATCTGATCTTTACTTTTTTGCCCTCCACGGTTGGTCTGCCTGAGAGCCTGTTAGGAGAGGAAAGGACAGGACAGAACCAGCCACACACTGTTAGCATCCTCATCATCTTCCTCATCATCATCGCTGATTTGCCCTTTCTCAGTGTTCCAATTGGAACAGAACAGAGCAGAGTGTGTGGGAGAGCCTAATTAGAGAGCGCCGGAGAAGTCTGTCTGCTGAAACTCTCTCTCTCTCTCTCTCAGTCTATTCCGATGGCCGCTTGTTAGCGTTCAGTGAAGTGTGTAGGTCTGAACTACCATCGTCCTCATCAGCGAAACCAATTCTCTTCTTCCTTTCTTTTTTGCCCTTTACCTGAGGTGCATGTGTGGCCACCAGAAAGGCGTTGGTCCGTCCCGGGTGCTGGTAGTCGTGCATCGCCGCCGCCGTGTACAGCGCCATCAGCTCCAGCGCCGGGTAGTGGGCGCCCACGATGCCGTAGGTCTCCTCTGAATTATCACCACCTCCTGCTCCAGCGGAAGAGGACAAGGTCGCCGAGGAGGAGGGCGGCGAGGGTGAGCTGCGGGCAAAGGCGCTGCCCATCTGCAGAAGGCCAAAGGCGCGGTGCAGGGGCGAGTCGGTGCTCGAGGAGGCGGTGGTATTTTCGCTGGCGGTGGCCAGTGGCGCAAAGCCAGCCACCGGCTGCGAGGTCAGGTAGTAGACGCCGTGGAGGACGTCAGCGGCGTGCATTCTATTGTGATCTGTGGCGGTGATTGGAAGAGAGAAAGGGAAACGGACAATTTCAATTATTGTTAAAAAGAAGAAAGAAGAATAGAAGGCGAATTTTACGCTGGTATTGCTATTGCCCCTTGCTCTGCTGTTTGCTTGTTTAGCACGCCTGCCTGGCTTGATTTTCGTTTTGCTTTTTTTTGCATTGCCTCTGTGTTTTTGGTCTGTGATTCTGTATTCTGTGTTCTGTGGCCTGTGCTCTTTGGTCTGGTTTTTCTTTCCCTTTCCCTCTTGCTCTCTAATTCAATATTGACAGGCAAATTGCAAATTTGATTCGTGTTCGCCAGGGCCGTGATTCACATTCAGTTAGTCTCTCTCGCACAGCATCTTAGATGAGAAGGGGAGAAAGAAAAAGAAGAAAAACCTTTTGCGTGCGAGAGAGGAGAGAGAGAAAGAACGAAAAGGGGCTACCCTAGCTAACAAGCAATATTGAACGGGTGACGGAAACACGAGCTGAGCTGAACTGCTGCTGCTATTGTGCAGTACAGGCCCTGTCAGCTCTAATCAGGTGATGAAAATGGGGCAATTAGATTAGAGAGAAAAAGAGGCCTTTGCAGAGCTTTTAGCATATGTGTGTACTGCATGTGCCCAGCAGTCAGAAAGGAAAAAACCGAGCGCTCAAATTATTCGGCAATAAAGAAGCAGCAACGGAACATAATAATAATCATAATGCTAAATAAGTAATCACAACAGACAGCAAGCAGACTTTGAAAAAGGTCATCCTAGAAAAAAGAAAATCATAAAGAAATCTAACACTTACAGGGTTTATGACGGTAGCCATTCTCCAGCGCGTGAAAGTAGTGCAGGTACTCGGCAATGGGAATGCGAAACGCCTCCATGATCCGGGTCTCCTCAAAGACGGTAAAGGACATGGTGCTGAGGATGCTTTCCCCTAGCTCCTCGGCCAGCTCAAAGATCGGGTAGTCCCACTGGTGCAGGCGGGAGAGGAGTTCGTGGCGGCGAATCGCCTCTAAATCGTACACTACCCCGTCGACCAGAAAGTGGCCCTGGGCGTTAAGCGAGGGCACCAGCGGCGGGGGCAGGTCGACAAAGGGCCATCGCAGGCTGGTCTTTTTTGAAGAGCG
Source organism: Tyrophagus putrescentiae (assembly GCA_024499935.1). Classification (NCBI taxonomy): domain Eukaryota; kingdom Metazoa; phylum Arthropoda; class Arachnida; order Sarcoptiformes; family Acaridae; genus Tyrophagus; species Tyrophagus putrescentiae. Next base: position 10,692,021 of record JAMZRA010000002.1, on the reverse strand, counting down.
ATTACTACCTAGACTGGCTGATTTTCCGCTTAACCTTCCGCCGCACTGAGAGCATATAAAGGGGGAACTCCCGGTTCCTCCTAGAGCGGAAACGGACTCTCCGATTGAATCAGCCTTGGCGAGGTAGAAGCACTTATCAGCAACGGCGGAAGTGGCGGCAGCTAAAGAGGAGCTGCCCGACAGTGGTTTATGGTGGTGATAGTAGGACGAGGATGAGGTGGAAGTGGCCGTGGTGGCCGTCGTGGCGGTAGACTGCTCGTCAATCGTCAGCTCACTTCCGCTCGGCGATTCGTTGCTGTCGTAGTCAGAGGTGAGTGGTTTAATTCCGCCGCCGCCTAGCTTTGCCTTTGCCGCCGCAAACATTGTACTGGAAACGCCCCCTCCTCCTCCTGTTGAAGAGGTTCGATGTCCTTTGGCGAGCTTTCGAGAAGACTTTGACTGATTACTTCCTCCTCCTCCTCTTCTACCGAAACTTCCACTTCGGTGACCTCCATCTACCCCTCCTCCTCCACCCTCAGCTTCAGTGTCCGCATCGCTGGGCTCTTCAATGGTCGCTTGTTTGCTGGTTCCGGCTCGCAGCTGTCGCAGGCGGTCCAGGGCGGAAAAGCCGCTGCTTTCCAGCTCTCGAGGAAGCTTCGCCAGAACGCCCATAGGAAGTGAGGTGGTGGAAAAGGAACGCCCTTTCAGGCTGGCGGCGTTGCTGCTGCTACTGATTGAGTGTTAAAATTAAAATGCTAAATATGAAAATAAATGATAATCTTACCCCTTAACCTGAAGCAGATTGCCGGCGTTTCCGGCGACCACTAAATTTCCCCCTTGATGCAGATTTCGAAAGCTGGTGCTCCGCTTTCGACTGGGCTCCGGCTCCAGCGTGGGCAGCCCCGTGGCCGAGGTGGTCGTCGTCCAGGTGGAGGTCGACATCCGCCGCAGTACACTCTGAGGTAGGTGACGCTTTCCTTTCTGCGAAAGCAGTGTGTACAGTTTAGTGCAAATTGAGTACATGGCACGGAAAACGAAGTAAAAGAAAGTAAAGTAAAAGATGAAAAAGAAAGTAAAAGTTTTAGAGCAAATTAAATTAGCTTTTGAGTGGCCACTACTGCCACAAAAGAAACAAAGAGGAGAGAGAGGGCAGTCGCTGAAATTTTCAAAGAAAAGAGAAAAAGAAAACTCGATTTAGCCCTCCCCTCTTTTCAACTGAAAAAAAACAAGCAAAAACAAACAAACAAACAAAGAGAGGACACTCTTACCTTGGGCATGTTGGAGGTGCGCTCACCTAGATAGGGATTTTCCTCCGAGTCAGATTCAGAGTGCGTAAAGTCAGCTAGGGAGATACTTATTCGGGTGGCAGAGTGGTTGTGGCGGTTGTGGTGGCCGTGGTGGTTGTGGTGCCCTCTCCGGTGGTGACCACCATCCGATCCGGTGGGACTGAGCGTGGGCGGGGCGAGCAGCGTGGCCACGGCTCGCAGGCCGCTGACGATGTGCGCCGGGACGTACGGGTCGGCGAGCATCTCCGCGATGAGGCCGTGCGCCTCCACGAGGATCGCCCCGTCCACCGAGGAGATGGAGGCCTGTGAAAAGGAGATGAAAAGAAGAGAAAGAGAACGGGAAACATTAAACCAGTGATGACCGGTGTTAGTGAATTGAATCGAGAAGATGACCAGACGAGACGAGGCAATTGCAATCCTTTCTGTGAGGCTTTGTTTGAACAGATGCAGCAGATTTCGCTCGCAGAGAATTCCCCCCTCTCTTTTTTGCCGCCCTCTTTTGTTTCAATTTCTTTTTCTCTCTTTTATTTAGCAAATAAATTCAGCACTTTGCACTACAGAGTACATGATCGCCCAAGGGCCCCGCTAGTGGACGGGGCTGCTACATTAAAAGCGTATGCAACACATGCACCCGAAACAAGAGAATAAGAGAACAAGACAGATCAATTGCAAATTTTCGCTCGCGCCCGAGCCCAACCTTTGCTCACACTGCTGTGTTGACACATGGACCGGTGGTGGTGGTGGTGGTGCTGTTCAGAGCTGTTCAATTCCTTTCAATGGAATGCCCAGCAACCAAGCAAGCAGTAACCTCTAACCAAAGACTGAAAACTGAAGACGAAGACGAAGACGATGATGACGATGATGACGTCAATTGAGGCCGCCTCAACTGAGGCTGCTGCCGCTGTTCCCTGGTCTCAGAGCAGAGCTTCTGCTCGGGGAAAGAACCAGAAGTGTGCTTCTGTGTGTTGCACACTTCTTCTTTCGAGACACTCTCTAACAGAGAGCAGAAAGAATCAGTAGTCCCCGGGAAGCAAACACAGACAGACACAAACGGAAAAGAAAGAGCGAGCGAGAATAGTACAGACAGTCAGTCAGACACATGAGAAACTCACTGAGCAGCGGAGGAGACACAGAAGCCGAAAATGACGAAAACGACGGCGGCGACGAAGAGGACGAAGCCGCTCCGGCGTTGGCGCCGATAATGTTCGAATAATGGAGAGAGAGAGAGAAGAGAAAGAGAGCATACTGAAGCACAGAAGTAGCAAACAACACACACAATTCCCCTTAGAGTTAGCCCGAACTAAAGCCCTCTCAGTGCAGTTCAATGGGAGAAAGGTAAAGTCGTGCCCCCAAAGAGTGGTCCACGACGACCACACAAGTTCGCCGTCGCCTCTTTCTCATCCACTTAGGTGAAGTAGCAGTCTCTCGGTTTCTTTCTTTGTTTTTTCATACTCTTTTCTATTCTCTGGACACTGCTGCTAGGACACCAGAAAACTACGAAAAAGAAATGAGGAGGCCTGCTAAGCTGAACAAATACTTGACAATCACGGTTTGTGTGTGTGAGTGTGTGTTTTAGCCGATGCTGCCCTATTGTCCACCCTCACCCTCACACACACACACACATTCACTTTCGAAATGACCAGAAAAAAACTGAGAGATGAAAAATGGAGCTTTGGGAGATGAGATGAGGACTCCCGCCACTACCACTTATCGAGAAAGCACCTACTACTACCTACTCTTCTACCTTTCCCTAATAAAGACGATGATGATGAAACTAAGCACCACCACGCACAGTCTAATTACACAACTGCCATCGTCAGCAATAAAAAAAATAACGGGCGGCTGATGTACGACCTAGTGCACCGATTGCACTCCGGAGCACCTTTCCTTTCTTTTCACATCACCGCAGCAGCAAATCTAGTCCCGAAATGCCTTCCCATATCACTTTGATTGTTATTGTGATGAGCTAGCAAATGAAGGAAAGAAGAAAAGTAAAACAGTAAAAAAGAAAAGAGTGGGAAAAAGACTGCCTGCTTCTGAATTCTTCTTCTTCTTCTTCTTTCCCCTCCTCTTCTGCTGACAGTGTGTCTCGAGACTCGGAGGAATGTGCGAGAGTAAAGCGGTAACTGTAACTCCTCTGCACTATGAACATTCTGTTCTCTGAAAATGTTCGCCTAATTGAGTAAATAGAGAGAATGATCGATTGCAAGGAAAATACTGCTCCGGTTTTCACTAACAGCGGGGGTAAGGGCAGCAGCAGCAGAAGCGGCAGTTCACCAGTGATTCTCCTCTGCTGCTGCCAACGATCAGTCACAAGAATAATGTGAGTGAGTGTGTGTGTGTACAAAAACTACCGTCTTACTTTGAAGCGCACTGCGTCTCCGAGGACAATAAAACGCGTACGCCGAATAGTATCACTGCTGCTTAAACTAACATGGAAAGCACATTTTAGCACCTAATTAATTTGCAAGACCAAGCAAAAAAGACAAGTTGAATAAGCGTAAATGAATGAGGGGCAATCTCCGTCGTCCTTTTCTCCGTTCTTTCACCAGACACTGTAATCGATTGTATCCCCGTCAGCGGGGACCAAGCAAACAGAGCAAAATCGAGAAGAAAGCAAACGAGCAAACAGGCCAGCAGCGCAACAAAGCAGGGCAACAAAGTTGCCAAAAAGTTTTAAAATTTAAATTTCCCAGAAAATCATTATACGCAGCAAACGACGAGCAGCAGTGGAAAAAATCTGCTGATGCATGCGAGAACCAGCAAAAGAAGCACACTAGGTCAGTTGAAGAATAGGACAAAGAAATGAACTTGCCAAAACCTAACCCTAAAAATAATAAGCTGAGAGGCGTAGTTGTACTACTATTTACTGCTGCTGACAGCAATCAGCATAATAACAGTAATTCAGGCAGTCGTTGTGGGTACCCAAAAAAAACAGACACAGACACACAAAGATAACATCAGCATCAACAAGAGGGGAGAACTTACCCTGCTATTAGAGTTGGTGTTTCCCATAATGTGCTTGCTCTAGTGGTGCTGCTGTGCACACAACCACACCACACCGGAGATCGTCGGGGCTAATTGCCAGATAACAGTTGAGTGCAAAACGGCGGTTGTTGTTGCGGTTGGTCTCTTTCTCTTTCCAGCTCTTATGCCAAACGACGATGGATGATGATTAGATGAGAGAGAGAGGGAGAAGATGAGATGGAAACAGCCACCACCACCACCACTAGCACACTCTAGAGGCCACCGACGACAAATGTCCCGCGTGTTCGATATTGTACGCAGTGTATGCTTGTTGTACAACACAACTGGTCGGTGTTGACTGCAATATAGATGCAAGAGGGAGAAGAAGATCAGAGAGGAGGAGGAGGAGGAGGCGGCTATTGAAGAAGAGGACTGAAGAAAAGAAGAGGAAGAACCGTCTTCCTCTTTTTCATCATAATATTCGGCTGATGATGGTGGTGATGGGAAGTGGTGGTCGACGACGACGACAAATGAAAAAAGGTGAGGAGGAAGAAGACATTTCAGGGGCGCCCGTCAGTCAGTTAGAGCCATCTAAGCTTCATCTTTGGCAATGAGTGCTGAGTTGGGGTTCGGCTTTCCCGTGTGTGTTTTTTGGTGGTGGTGTTGGTGGTAATGTGTGCGTCCGTGCACGTCTGCACGGCTCGGCGGTCTGAGCTCATGTGACGGTCGCCGCCGCTGCCGCCGCTGCCGTCGTCGCCGATGAGAGACCGACACACGCTGTGTTCTTCTTTCTGTTCGGTTCTGTTGGTTTTGCTGCTGCTGCTGCTGCTGCTGTTTGGTTCTGTTCTGTTCTGTTCTGGAGTCGGTGTCAATGGCGCCCAGTGAGCACCACCGCCACCAGCTCACCTCACCTCACTCTCTCATGAGTTGGTCCTTACTCTCTCCGATGCGAACAGGTTTCCATTTGGAACTGCGAGGGCTGCCGCTGCTGCTTGTCATTTAAGACTGCTGCTGTGTGCCTGACGTCGGCTGGTGTCGCGCACACTGTGTGTGTGTGTTCAGTCCGGGCGCCTAAAAGAGAAAATGAGAGAGAGAAGGAAAATGAGTGAGTTGTTCCAGGAGCACCAGTCTCTCTCTCCGGCTGAGACGTCAGCTGTGTTCGGCCAAGACTGACAACTCCGCCCAAGATAGTGTACAAAACTGCAGACTGCCGCTGAGAGGGAAAGAGCGAGCTCCACCAGAATCACACACTGAATCGGAATGAGAGTGAGAGTGGGAATACTTGCCAAATACCGTCACAAATTCGCTAACATTTCTTTCCCCGCTTGTGCCCGGCCAAATTTGAGGTGGTGGAAAAGAAGAAGAAGGGGAGGTGAAATTGGAGGCCATGGTGGGATATTCGACTGAAAAAATGTCATGGCGTCACTAGCGACCTTGGTGGTGGTGGTGGTGGTGGTGGTTGTGGTTGTACCAAAGCTCATCATCCCCTTTTCCTTTTTCCCCTTCTTGACACACACAGATGAGGTCAGGAAAATGATGATGAAAAAGGGAAAATGAAAAAGAAGATGAAGAAAAAATTAAAAGGAGAACCTTTGAGTAGAAGCCGATTGAGCAGCTGCTTGAGCAGCTCCCCTTCTCTTCGCTACTGCTGCTACCGTTTGTAGATTGAGCATAATCAGGCGGCAGCAACAGCAGCAAAACCATTTCAAATGAGGAAGTGATCTCAGGCAAGCAAGCAGGCAGACAGAGCGTCGCCGAGCAAATCCTATTGAGTGGAAAGGGAAGAAGAAAAGTAGGAAAAAGTCAAAAACATGAAAAATTAATGATGCCAGCTTTTAAGCATACGGGGGCTGACTAACTGACTGACTGACTGAGTAGCTAGGCAAATGTAATAAAAAGAGGAAAGAGAGATAGAAGAGCATGACTTAGCCGACCGTTTTGCAAATGACAGATGCTAAATAATCATCATTATCAACAGCAATAGGAAGTGGCAGCAGTGGTAGTGGTAGTCAACGAAGCAAGCTAAAGACAGCCTAACTAACTAACTACCCTCACCACGACTAACCAACCAACCAGGCAGCTTAGTTGTGTTCCAATTGAAAGTGGAAACGGAGAGCACACTGAGCTGCCGAAAAAAAGAAGGGGAAGAAAACCAGGCAGTGAAGTCCCAAGCGAAGGGAACTCGCTCGTTCGTTCGCTCGCTCGCTGGTAATGCGTAAATTGATATTATTAATAACAAGGGAATTAAAGAGGGAGCGAATTCTAGTCAATGGAAAAGAGAGATTAGGGACCCAGCAGAGGCAGCAGCAACAGCAGTGTTTCCCTCCATCTTCCCTTCCTCTTCTTCAATAATACTCCTCCGAATCGACACAAAGACGAGAGGGAAGGAAAGAGTGAGAGCAAGAACTCAACTTTCTCTTGCCCCCAAGAATTGTCAGTCTCGGGGATAGAGGCTGCTGCTGTTGCTGCCGCTGCTGCAAAGCCAGTTCGCTGGGCTCGCATAAATTGTGCTCGCTTCGGTAATTAATGGAAAGGGATGATTAGCCGGTGGCAAGGTGGTGCACTGCACCACTGCTCTACTACTGATCGTACACTACTGCTTAACATACAGTACGGTAGTGTGTGTGTGTGTGTGTCACAGCAGGCTAATGAAAATGGATGAAGGGAGGAGGAGGAGGGAAGGGAAAGAAGAGAAGGAAAAGCAAGAGAAAAGCGGTCAGCATTTGGCGGAAGCTGCTGCTGCTGCTGTTGCTGTTGCTGGTGGTCGTCAGCTGGTGCTACTCACGCAAAGTCAGTAAACTGCTCGCGCCCGAGAAAAGTAACTCTGCTGCTGTTGTGTTGTACAGTAGCATTAGCAGAGTAGCTCCAGCACACCAGCCACACAATGGAGAAGACAATTTAATTAAAAGACAGCCGCCGAAGAAGAAGAGGAGTCAGAATTGGAGAGAACGTGGGCACAACTTCTCCGCTGGGACTATTCTGCCGTTGTTGCTGGTACTCAAACGATAGTCTGCTCGATCAGAGTCTGACTCTGTCTGTCTATGTCTGAACGACAGCCAATTTGCTAATTAGAAAATGTTTCAACGAGTCCAAAATGTCCGTCAGTGGAGAAAGATGATGGAAAGTGCATTCTTCTTTTCAACATCATCATTTTTTGCCCCCCCCTCCACAACTCAAACTTTAAAACTATAAAACTTTAAATGGCCTTTTTCAACGAAAATTTTCCCGCTTGTCAGTTTCATTGTTTGCGCCTCTTTTCTTCTTTTTGTTGTTTTGTACAGCGGAATGTTGTACCTGCCTTGTTGTACACTTCTGAGACGCCATCTTTAAACACACTGGCTGGCTCCTGCTGCTGCTGAACACAGAAGCCAATCTTCGAGAGGAGAAGAGGAAAAGGGAAAGGGAGAGGGGAAAGTGAGCAATTACATGCACACTGGTACTAGATGAAAAAGCTACATTAGACAGAACCGAAACGAGAGGAGAAATTGGCGATTATGACGCACTAAGACTGGCGACGTGCGAGAGAAAGAAATTGGAGAGCGAATGAAAGTGAAATTGAAAGAGATGTGAGTTCTGGAAAAAAGCGGTAGAAGAAAGGGACGAAAAAGTTCAGTGCCAGTCTGCCTCGCTCTGCTCATCACACGGGCAATTTGAAGGGAAAAAAGGTAATGAATTATTGATCCATTTGTGTTTGCCTTAATCGCCCTCCATTAAGAGTACCTACTACTACTACTACTGCCACCACTATTGCTGCTGGTTCTCATCAGAGCCCGAATTAGTGGCAGCAGCAGAGAAGAGGACTCGCCTGAAGGGCAACCACTAAAAACGGGAAAATGATGATGTACAGTGTCCTCTGTGTGTGTCTGTGTGTACAGTGTTTAGTGTGTGGGTACCGCAGCAACATTGCAAATACACAAAAACACAGTGTCGGCTAGGGCTCAGGTAACGACGGCAAAAAAGGAAAGAAAGAAAGAGACACGAAGGTCGACGATGCGGACGATGATGAGGAATGAAAAAGAAAGAGAGAGAGAGAGAGAGAGAGAGAGCACAATTCGATTAGATGAAGAGAGAGAGAGAAAATGAGAGGGCACGGGCGCCAAATTGGCACATCGGCACCGGCGGCGACGGCGGTGAGGAAATTCGTCGTCGAGTGCTAATTCCTCCTCCTCTTCTTCTTCTTCTGCCTAGAATTTGTCAGTCAACAGAGAAAAACAGAAAACAGAAAGAGAATGGCCAACAAAGACCACCGGAGCGGAGTGCTGCTGCTGCTTCTAATGAACTCTAAATAGGCGACTAATTAGGTGAATGACAATGGCAGCGAAGAAGAAGAAGAAGAAGAAGAGATGACAGGTAGGTAGGTGGGCAGGTTGAGAAGTGCCAAAGAGTGCAAACTTTGCTGATCAAAACACTCATTCTTGATAGACTGATAGATTGGCTGAAGTGTTTGTGTGTGTGTGTTTGGGTACACAGAAGAGGAGGCAATTACTGTTGGTGAGATGTTTACCGGCGGCGGGCCTGCCACTGCCTACACTCGCTGAAGAAAGTGCGCATCCAAACAATGGCCAAAGAGAGCGAGAGGGCTTGTTGAAGTTCTAAAGAGAAGAAAAGGAAAAAAATTAGAACGACAAAATGTCAACCGGGCAGCGGCAGATCACAGGTTATTCTTGAGTAGTGTGTGTTTACCCTCACCTCCTCTGCACTTTTCTCTCGGGCCATCAAAGTCTTGTCATCAGTAGTGTCGGGGCCATCGAGAACAAGTGTTGTCAACATGAATAGACAAATGTCAGCAGAGCGGACTAGACAACACCAGAACTAAGCGACTACAAACAGTCAGGCGCCACTCAAGCAAGAATCCGCTCCTCTCTCAGAATTCCGTTCCCCATTAGAATTGCAAAATCGAGTCACTTTTTCACTTTCAGTTCAAGGTGAACCTGCTACCTTGTGTGTGCCTACCTTCACTTCACTTCAATTAGAGAAAGGTGAAAAGTGAAGAGTGTGCAAAACAAAAAGAAAAGAATAGTGAAATGTTACCTGTGCTGTTTACCTACCTATATTTAACCTACCGTGCATACACACCACACACGAGGATACCGATAAAATAAATCATCAGTATCGAAGCGGAGGCGATGAAAAGATGAATCCAAATCGAATGAGCAGAGAGAGATAGATAGATAGAATGACAAAAGTTCATACTCCGGGACTGAATTAGCGATGCTCCGCGGCCGTCGTCAATGGTGCGCATCACTGCCGCCAAACAGATGGTGATGATGATGATGATCACTGAGGCAACCACCACCACAAATGGACAGAAATAGAAGTCGAAGATGTGTCACCACAAGTGTTTTTCAATGGTAAATGATGTGACAGGAATGGAACAAAACGCTGGAAGAAAATGTCATCACCGGGAAAAGAATGGAAAGAAAATCGAAATCGAAACGAAGCTGGCCTGGCCAGCACAGCTGATCTGCAGCCAGGCAGACTAAGCAACCAAGCTAATCAGGCGCCTCATTAGATGGCAGCATCGCGCCTGCAGCGACCAGGCATTTTCTGGCAGGGAAAATCATCATCAAACACACAAATCAGAAGCTGCAGAAGAGAAGAGAGTGGATTCTCTACTCTCTCCTATCCTCTTCTCTTCTCTGTGCCTTTGCTGGCAGCAGTGTCACCGCCAGTGTCCACTACCAAAAGCACCAACATTGGCACCAGCACTAGCAGCACCAACTCACACACACACAGCTGACTCAATCATCATCATCAGCACATGCACTGGTTTCCGCTCTTGGTGATTTGCACTTGCTACTAGCTACAGCAGTTTGAAGATCAGCGGTTTTGATTAGCGAGCAGACTAGAAGCACAACAAGAAGAAGAGAATCATCGAAGCACAGCAGTGCACAGCACAGTGGTCAGCTCCTTTGTTTTGATTCGCTTGGAAGAAGTGACTGAGGTTATCACCACCAAAAGTGCATCAATTATCGTCTCGTGGTGGTAGTGCTGTGAATACCAGCCAATAATGTCTTCACGCACTGCTTCTTCACCACCACCACCATCAACGCTAATTGACAGTCAGCTTGTGCTCTTCTAGATACTACCACCACCACACAGCAAAGCTTAACGCCTGTGCACAGTCTTTGGCGACACTTTCTTCTTCTTCTTCTCCTGCTCCACCAGCCACGCTCCTCTTTGCTGCTCGGTACGGTCAACTGTTACTACCTCTCTTTTGTTTTTTCCAGGAAAAAGCAGGCGACAATTGTAGCCTTATTCTGAAAGCCTTATCTCAATGTTTTGACTTTCATCTTTACAGATAGCGAGAGCATAATCGACGGATCAATGGCGAGCATCGAGACTGAGCAACAACAACATCAACATCATCACCACCACCACAGTCACCACAGTCATTCTACAAACACCACCACCAACACCACCTCGAGAGATGACCAGTCGTCGGAGTACGGCTCCAACGCCCGGGACACCATCATCTGCGGCCCGCACGTGGTGACCATACTGAAGTCGGAGACGGGCTTCGGCTTCAACGTCCGCGGCCAGGTCTCCGAAGGTGGCCCTCTGCGGAGCATCAACGGCGAGCTGTACGCCCCGCTGCAGCACGTCAGCGCCGTCCTCGAGAATGGCGCCGCCGAGAATGCGGGCATCCGCAAGGGAGACCGCATTTTGGAAGTGTAAGTCTGCTCTTTTTCAATTTCAATTTCAAACACAAATCACAGCCTGGATACAGTTGCCTAGGACACACTGGCCATTAGTAATGGCATTACGAGCTGTAGTCGGGGTAATTGACACTTTAATGCACTTCAGGGGTTCAGTGATCACTAAACAGCAACAACATCATCATTTGTACAAAACTCTTTTCACTCACTGTTTGTTTCATGTTTACCTCATCATCATTACTACAATTTAGAAACGGCACCAACGTCGAGGGCGCCACTCACAAGCAGGTGGTCGATCTAATCAAGTCAAGCGGCGACAAGCTCGTTCTCACCGTCATCTCCGTCACGCCTAGAGTAAGTGATTTGAACTAAGATTCGAATTTTACTAAAACCTTTTTTTCAATTCCAGGAAGCAGAAAAGCTCGAACCTTCCGACGACCTGAGCAGCTTCTCCTACTACGACTACGGCGAGAAGCGCTCTCTGCCCATCTCCATTCCCGACTACAGTTGGATTGAGAAGACCAACTCCCAGTCACATGGAGAACGCTACGTCGTCTTCAACGTGTACATGGCGGGGCGGCACCTCTGCTCCCGTCGCTACCGGGAGTTCTTTGCCTTGCACAGCAACCTCAAGCGGGAATTTCCCGATTTTGAGTTTCCCAAGCTGCCGGGGAAGTGGCCCTTTACGCTGTCCTACCAGCAGCTGGACAGTCGACGGCGCGGGCTGGAGCTCTACCTGGAGAAGGTCTGCGCGGTGAGGGTCATTGGCGAGAGTGACGTAGTGCAGGAGTTTCTCACCGACTTTGAGGACGAACATGTGAGTTTTTAGTGGGAGTGTTTTTTGTTGATAAGAGAACTTATTTACCTCCTTCTCTTTCTTCAGGGCACAAACCAAGCCCCAGTGGACCTGAAGCTGCTCCTGCCGGACCGCACCGCCCTCAGCGTGACCATTCGCAAAAATAGTACCACGGCGGAGGTGTACGAGGGCGAGGTGGTCCCTCGAATCGGCCTCAGCCGCGAAACCGCCGCCAACTTTGCCATCTTCGAGATTGTCGAGCCGGGCTTTGAGCGGAAGCTGCAGGCGAATGAGTACCCGCACAGTCTGTACATTGCCAACATTCAGAACACCAGCGCCGCTTCCACCTGTTTGCTGGTGAAGCGGTGGCTGTTCAGTGTGGCGCGGGAGGTGGCCCTCAGCGCTGAGAACGACCTTCTCGCCACCTACTTCTTCTACCAGGCGATTGAGGATGTCAATAGTGGGCAGGTGAAGGCAGGCAATAAGCTGTATGAGCTGAAGGCGCTGCAGAATGTCGCCAAGAAGGTTGAGGTGAGATTTAGAGAAGAGGTTTTTGTTTATTTTACCATAACTGTTTTTACCTAATTAGTACCTCAAACTGGCGAGGAGCTTAGAGGGCTACGGTGAGCTGACCTTTCCCCACTGTCCGTCGGATGCGAGGAAGGAGGGACACGTCGTGGTGACGGTCGCCTATGGTTGCTTCAAACTGCAGGCCTGTAAGGAGGATGGCACGTTGGAGGTAAGTGGAAGAGTTCTTTTGGTTGTTTAGAACATCAAAAACTTACCTGATTTTTACCTTCCCCCTCTTTAGCCAAAGGTTCTGGAGTTTGACTGGCACTGCATCAACGAGTGGGAGGTGGACGATGAGGCGATGTGCTTTGTCTTTGTCTACACGCGCACTGATAAGAAGCCGAGGAGGGTGCGCATCTACACGCCATATGTAAGCACTGAGGTTTTGACCTCTTCTTCTTTGGTTTCACTCTTTATCAACTTATCATCATCAACATTTTTTCAATCTGCAGCACATCTTCCTCTACGAGTGCTTTGAGCGCGTCAAGGAGGAGAAGGGCGGCACTTTGCAGGTGCAAGGGGCGGCAGCGACCACGACCAGTCCATCAAGAGGAAATACCTCGGTGGAGTTTTAACTGATTGATGAGAAGGTGATGTGTGACTTATTGGAATTGTGTGAAATGAACTCACTGCACAATACCTCCTCTACCACAACCTTCACCTTGAACGAACCTTACGAACCACCACCACCCCAGCATCCATTCCTGTGACCACACTGAACCGTCAAACTCCTTTCTTTTTCCTTCCTTCTTTTTTTCACTCCGACTAAGCAATATTTAAAGACTATTCAATCAACCCCTCCTCCTCCTTCCTTCCACCGCCACCACCATCACACACACAATCTGACTTGTGATTTTATATCTTTTTGTCTTTCTGTTTTCCTCCTCATCTCTGCCGCGCCTGATCTGACTCCAACACACACTGATAACTGGCGCCAAAGAAGGTGAACCACAAGATGCAACTCGTCTTCCCCCCTTCAATCAAACCAAACTAGCTGAGAAAGCACACACACACAACAAACAGCCAACACCTCATGAGGAAGGGAATCTCGACTTTTCCTTATTTCTTTTCTGACCTTTTCTTTCCACTTTAGCTTCACAGACACACACAATTTTCACACTTTCACTCTTTCACTACCACTTTTTTTCCTTTCCGCTACATCTTGAGCTGTAGCGGTCTCTTCTCTTTTTTTCAAACCAAAAGCTCAAGAGTTTTTAGTTTTTGTGATTCCGAGCATCCGTGTGAAGGCGCGAAAAAGGCAATATTTATTATTCTTCGGAAGAAAGAATTATATGAAAGTAATAAAGTAAGCGCAATACGAGAATTCAAAATTGTGGATGGAGGCAGCTGTTTCATTTCACCGTCAACACACGGCAACATCCTTGAATATATTCCCTTTTACTGAGCGAATATTCCTTTTTTCCTTCTTTCACTGGTAACTAACACTGCCAACTTCGCATCGGTGCTCACCTTTTCTCAAGTCTAATCATGTTCCTGTGCTTGCCAGTCTGTCTGTGTGAAGGCACGCTCAACTCAACTGTACTTTTTGCTGCAGGTCGACGATGCCAAATGTTAGGACGGTGAGGACGGTGAGTGAACGAAGAAAGAACCTTTATGAAGGGAAAGGAAAAGAGCAGGGGAAACACACAGATCAGCCTTTCGAGCTGTTCGAGCACTGAGCGATCGTTTGTTTCCTTCCTTGCCTTTCTACTTTCCTTTCCACTTCTTCCATCCTTTCATCGTTCTTTGCCCCCTTCTCAGTTTCGGCGACAGTTAGCAGGCAGGCAACAGAAAAGTTTTTTCTGCGCCGGCCCGGCAGCAAATTCAGCAAAGGCAGTCGACCTAAAGTGCATAGCACTCGCTTAGCCCAAATACCCGAAAAAAGCGAACGTGAGTTCTGCTTATTCTGTGCACTGGCAGGAGCAGTGTCAGATCAGGCATCGTTTGCCTGCCGCTGCCGTTTCTGCCGTAGTGAGTGCAATGAACTGTCGGCCTTCTTGTTCAGCTTTCAATTCCTCCTCCTCATGCAAACTCTTCCTTCTGCAGTTCTGTAGTTCGGCAGCCGACGATTCTGCTGCCGCCAATCTAACACACACCACACACACTCACCGAATTGGAACAAGCTGAACCAAGTTTGACTCTACGTTCGACTGACTGACTATATACCCGAATAGAATTGAATGGAAAAAGAAGTCCGAGGTGGCGCCCGAAATGATGATATCGATCGGCGGGGGTGGTGGTGCTGGTGGTGGTGCTGGTGGTGGTGCTGGTGGTGGAGGCAGTTCAGGGAGAAGGTTCTAATGATCACCACTGCCGCCACTTTAGAAGATGGAAGAAAAAGATGATGATGATGACTATGACGATGAAGAGGAAGAGAACCAGCACTGAAATTGTGAGCCGCGCCAGAGTGCATCGACTGCTTTTGAACTAAGCTAAAAAAGGGGGAAAGAAAAAGAAGAAGAAGAAGGTGGTGCAAAGGTTTTGCTAGTGAGAGTTTTGGGAGCAGCAGCAGCAGTTTTTCCTCGAATGTGTGACCTACTGAAGAAGCGGCGGCGGCGGCGGCGAATGCGAATATTCCGCTATAGCTCGATTCTTTTCTAGCTCCGCCGTTATTTCGGGCACAAGCCGAGGCAATGGCCTCACTTGACCGATCGGCAACCAAAAGCGGTGGCTACAACTTTTGTCCTTTTCCACTCTCGCACTTGCCCTTCCAAGTTTCTGCTGGTGCTAGGCGCCCAGGTTGGCCGAGGTTGTTCGGGCGCTCCCGCCGCCGCTGTCGCTGCTGCTTTTCAGTAAGCGGCGTACGCTTCTTTCAGGACAACTTTTGAACACCACACTTGGAGCCATTCTTTTTCACCGTCTGTTCTTCTTTACCAGAAAAAGATCGGCAGCTCTGACAGCACACATACAGTGTGAGCATCCAAGCGCACAAGTGCTGCTTGCAATTTTAGTGATCGCTGCCTAGCTAAGGAAGAACAAGAAGAGCTTCAGAGCAGTGGGAAATGAGTACAGTACTGTTTTCTGTAGCAGTACTTTCAGTTCTTCTGTTTCGGGTGATTCATTCGAGTTGAAGAGGAATTACCAGAAAAAGCAGATCTTTTTCCTTCTGCTTAGCTTAGCTCACCACCAACTGTGAAAAGAATGATTTAGTTGTGATGTAGAAGCACAGCCAACTTGAACTGGCCAAATTCTAGCCAAATTCATCTTTTAAACTTTTTCTATTTTTTACTGCACCAAAATACCCACACACTAAATCTGATTCCCAAACTCGGAAGTGCTCCACTGCTTCTTTGTTTGTTGTTCTTGGAACACACTCACAGTGCACTGAAACCCGAGTTTGTGTGGTGGCAATGTCATCATTGAGTTCGATGACGATGACAATGATGAAGTAGGCAGGCAGGCAGCAATTCCATTGCATTCAAATAGAATGGTAGCACATGCATTGCTCCATGCATAGGCTGCTCCATGGATACCCGTCAGCAAACGTAGCCACTTGGAAAACGAACTCGACAGACTCATCGAGAAGCACTGCAGTTCCAATGTTGCTATATAGTGTGTCCGAGGTCTATGACCCTTCCTGGATCGCTGGTACTTGCTCGTGCTCTTGTTTGCTCTGTGCTCTGGATACTTTGGGCTTGGAGCTGGTGGTGCTGAAAAAGTGTCACTCCAGCGCACCCAAAGTGTTTGCAGTTCGCTGTACTCGGCGGTGTACAGGGCAGCAACCCGATTGGGTTGCTGCTGCTGCTCCTGCCACTGACGTTAACGGCCTTCCGTGGCACACTTTTCTTCCGTACACACTTTCCTCGTTTTTCTCCTTTTTGTACCTTTTAGTTCCTCACTACAAAAAGAGAGTAGCTTTTAGAGTAAAAAGGGGCTGATGATTCTGTTGGCTCCACCACTCTATTCTATTCTGACCGCATTGATCGGTGCTGGAGCCAATAAAGACGTCTCGATGCTCTTAATGTTTGTGCTTCCTCTTTTCTTCTTCATTGCAGGAGTCTATCGATTTGACACTGGCCATCAATAACCTGCAGCAGCCCACCACAACTTGAAAGCTGTAGCTCTAAGCTTTGGGTAAATAATGGTCATGAAGAAGGAGCTGCAAAGATAACAAAACAAGAAGAAGAAAAATAGCAGCACCAGTTCCCATTTTTTCAGTTCCTGGTTCTGTTTGTACAACAGCAGCAGCAGTTGCACCAAAATAAGCCAACCAGAAATCAAGTTCCTGTTTAAAAGTTCTGCTCTGCTTTTTTAAAGCTTTGTGAGCATTGCTGAAGTGGACAGCTTTGAGAAGCTCTGTGTCCCTAACAATAACAAATCCTAGTCCTCGGTCCACTTGTAAAGTGATCTCTCTGTGGACACAAAACACAGTTTAACACCCACCACTGTCAAACCAAGTGGAACCAATAGCAAGGGAAAAATAAGTGAGCACTATTTCGCTGCTGTTCTACAAACCAAATTGAGCAAAAGAAAAAACATTCAGTTCAGCGTTTAGCGTGTTAGTGAAAGCTGAGAAAACTGGTAAATTAATTCGGTCACGATTAGGACGTTGGTGGTGAGGAGGAAGAAGAAAGAGCAACACAACTGGAACGACACTTTTGTTTGCCATTAAATGTCATGATTTTCTTACGACTACAACTACTACTTCTGACTAATCCTAAGAATAGATACAGAAACTGCTAAAACTGGTGGCGAGAACCAATTTAGACTTTTTCTTTTCATCCAAAAGTGGGCGTCCAGCACACACACACACACTTTCAGCTTATCCAGCACACCAGCCCACCAACCAGCCAACCAACTAACCAACCAACCTACTTTTTCCAGTGAACGATTGAACTAGCTAATCGTGTTAGCTGCTTCTTCTTCCAGTTGAACTTTGTTTACCTTAAGTGAAACCGAATGAGGGCCAAACAAATTGACAGCCACAAAGGCAGAAGCAGCAGCAGCTGTTGCTAATCTTATTTCAGCTAAAGATGAGCTGCTGAGCTGCTGAGCTGCTGCTGCCACAGAGGGAAAGAAGTTTCTGCAGTCATTCATTACCACAACAGAAGCAGCAGAAGAAAGAGAATGCGTGTCGAAAGTCGGCCACAAAAAGAAGAAGAAGAAAAAGAAGCACTACTCACAACACACACACACACATTCCACTGACCAAATTACCTACAAACTGAAAGAGAATAAGAGAGCAGCTCATATTTACGATGCTCATGGAAAGTGACAGGGCAAAAGAAGCATTGGAAAGACAATGCACTATTAACCGAAGAGTGCAAGTGTGCGTGTGTGTATGTTTAAAAGGACGGTCATCAACTTTTACTATCGGTGTTCGACACCACCACCACCAGTACTACCTGCGCTTGTTACTGGCCATGACTGCTGCCGAAGTTGCCTTCTTCTTCTTCTTTTTTTAAAGAGAAGGTCAACTGGTTTGTCGTCCTCGATTGCTCCTGCTGCTTGCTGTTGGTGATGTGCTGTTCTGCTACCCTCAATGACTGCTGCTGCTATTGCACTACTGCCACCATCGACTAATTACGAAGCCAGCAAGACAATGGCCTCCAGAGGAGAGTGCTGCTGATGATGGTGCTGGTGGTGGCAGAACTGCTCTCACACTCTCTCTCATTATCGGAGCAAGTGATCACTAGTCGGTTGTTGTCGACTGCTGTTGCTGCTGTTGCTGCTGTTGCCGTGCTTCAGTTCAAGCCAAAGTTGAAGGCTAAATGTGGTGTGAGCAGTGCTTTTGCGGCCATCACTGCATCCATCATCAGCGCCTCCGCCGTCCTCGTCGCCGTCTAAAAAGCGAGGCGTGAAGAAGAAGAAAAAGAAGAAGATTTCACTGCTGTCCCTCCCCTGCTTTCTCTGCTCCACTGCCAACAACAATGACCGAGACAAAAAGTGAGTGACTGAAGCTGAAGAACTGAAGAGAACTGAAGAGCAGCCAAGAATGGTACCACCAGATGGCCCAAATACGAGATTGAGTGGAGTGGAGAGTGAGAAGGAGCGAAAACGATAGCGAAGAACGTTCCCTTGCAGTGTAAGCGGAGAAAGTGGCCGACCTCCACCACAGCGGCAATTAGCTGGCCACTTCTTCTTCTTCTTCTTTTCTGCGACCAGTCCGGAATCTCGTCAGACGGCTTCGTCTCTTCTTCTTCTTCTTCTTTGTGGTAGCTTGCCTTGCCTGCCATCCTGCTTCAATCACCGTCGGACAACTGACTGACTGACTCACTGAACTGTCGGCTCGTCGGGGTCTGTTAAACACACACACACACTGACTCCAGTCTTTTCACCTCAATCACGACCACCACCACCACTGGCCCACTGGCCAGCTGACGGGCTGTTTTTGCTGCTGAAGTAGATGGTGGTAAATCAATAGAATCAACGGCAATGAATTTCATCACCAGATTTTATCACCACCTTTCACCATTGGTCCCGTTTGCCCCTTGGCAGTCACCTCACCGCCAAAGGTTTGCCGAGGCAGCCAGCAATGGGCTTCAGCAATCGTGTACCAGAGAATTGAAAGCAGCAGCAACAAAAAGAGAGCGACAAAGTTCATTCACTCGGGGCACTCAATCCCTGCTCTGATGGCCTGCTTTGGCTGCTGCTGACGAGGGCCATTCACACTTACCAAATATGGCTATATAGCTGTTCCAGGAATCGGTTAGCTCTAGGCAGGCAGTCACTCGGATGGATCATTGCCTTCTCGGCTAACCAGTGACGGTGTTAATTCAGATGAAAAAGAAGAACAGTAAAGATCATTTGCATTGGCAAAACATTTATTTTATTTGTGAAATAGAATAGAGAAGAATAGAAAAAAAGAGATGAGAAGAGCAAAAAAACATTATTCAAGTGTGAGAAGAATTGGTTGTGAAGATTTGTGTATATAGAATAATAGAATATGTAATAGAATATAGTTTATATAATTTATAATATATATTGTTTATGGTAGTAGAATAGACAGAAATATAGATGTAATGGGTCATCCGGTGTGTGTGATTGGTGTGTTTATTGTGTTGTGTGTTGTGGATGGCAAAGTGTTATTGTGAGATGTCAATTGGCAATGGTGGTAAATCGTCGTAATGGAAGTGAGAATTAGAAAAATCGAAGAGAGGAAACAGAAAAAATAGAAGGAAGTAAAACAAAAAATAATATTTTGAAGGTGTGCGGGCATTTGGCTCTCTAACGTAGAATAGTAAATCAAAAGGTAAAATAAGTGAAAAAGTAAACGAAATTAACTCTGAATAAAATCGTAAGTAAATAAAATTCGTTCGTCTGTGTATAAGAGGGATAGGGATCATCAAGAGACTGATTTGACTCGGTAGTGTAGCAGTGAACCGTAGCTGTGGTTGAAGATAAAGAGAACAGAAGTTATACGGAAAATCATAACACAAAATAAAGACATCTTAAGGGGGTAATAATGATAATCATCATAATTATGGCGAGAGAATAAAGAAGAATAATCTTAAGGGAACGGAAAAATAGAGTAAATAGCCGCAAAAGGTGTGTGTGTGAATGGATGAAAGAATGAATGAATGAAAGAAGAAAAATAGGTAGTGACCGGAAGAAATGTGTTTGAGTCTATTTTTTTTGTGTGAATCTGTAAGTTTGTGAGTGTGTGTGTTTGTCAGCTTTGGATTCGTTTGTTTGACACCACAAGGGAGAAATAGAGGTAATAGAGTTAAACTAGGCAGTAGGAGGTAACACTGAAAAGTACTTCAAAAGCTATAAAGCGGTAAACTGATCTGATCAAATTCTCAAATTCGAAGCCGTACAGGAATTGCTGGCTCTGTTGTTGTTTGGTGAACTGAATTCTTTGCTGTACTGAAGTTATATTGGTCAGCTAGCAAAAGTGGAGGTGGTGGTGACGGTGGTAAACTGGTTACCACCACCGCCGCCGCCTACGCACAAAGCAAGCACACACACAAATTGGGCAAAAATAAACACACACTGTCCTGGACAGTCAGTCAGTCTTTGTACTGTGTAGGCTATCAGGTCTGTAGGCCGTAGCTTATTACAGGGTTAGGTTATCTCAGGTTCTGTTTTTAGGTTGCAGTGTGGGGGAGAACCACCGCCACAGAGCAACCGAGTGAGCTGTGTTTGTTTGGTCCAGTGAGTGAGTGTGTGCAATATTGTTGGCTCTGTTTGCTCAAGCTGTCGTTGGATTGAAGGTGAGAACAGAAAAATGACAGAAGTATATTCTTAATCTTAATAACTAAAGGCTAAATTGAGGAAGAGGAGGAGGAAATGTGGAAGAGGGGGCAAACAAAACATAAACGCTTTAGAGCTGGGCAACGGGACATACGGGTTTTGGGTAATATTTCTGAAGAGAGATAATAGAGGGAAAAACTGTGGGTGATTGAGTACTTTGGAAGGTGGGTGGAAAAGAAGAGGACCAAGGTTAAGGTTCAAGGTGCTTATAGTCTATTTGTGGTGGTTGTGGTAGTTGTACATTTGCATCAGGTTCATCAGGTGAATAGGTATCAGCTGATCACAGTGATCATCACCTTTAGAGGAATTGCTATTTTTTGTGTGGAACAACAGATTGTGTCCAACTATCAGTAGAAGTAGATAGAGTTCTTTTTTGTGTTTTTGTATTGATGGCTGGTAAGCTCTAGATAGGTTGATTTGAACTGTCATTTGCATCAATGTGTGGTTTTTAAGTGGTTTGTTTGCTTCAAATAGAAAAACAAAATCTTGCAAATTAAAAACTAACTTATGCTAAAAAGATCGCACACAAGCTAAACACTATTTTGATAAGATGTTTTTTGCTTTTGAAAAGATTGTGTGTCTGTGTGTCTGTGTGTCTGGGTCTGGGATGTGTGTGGTGAGATCAATGGCAATGGCAATGGTGTGGGGTAAGATAGTAAGATAATAGTAGAGAAAAAGAATCTGGTAGAATAATCAAATAAATTATATAGGAAAATATAGAGAAATAAATATAACATAACTTTAAAAACATGTGTCTGGTGTAAATAATATCAATAAAATGGTATTATAAAATAAATAGAGTGTGTGGGGGTCAATTCAGTAGAGAATAGAGAGAGAGAGATGCGTTTTGCCAGTTCAGTCGTTTTAGCAGTTTAAATTGGTAAGTGATGGTAATAATAAATATAAATTGAATAAATATATTTGGTCTATCAAAAAGTGATCATGAGATGATGAGGATGAGTGTGTAAAGGTAGAAAAGGGAAAATGAGAAAAATAAGAGCAAAAAGGTGGGAGGGAAACGAGGGAGGGAGAAGTTCCCAAGTTTAGTCCCCAGTTCCAGTATTATTAAGTCGTGCATTTATCAATCAGCAACGGTCAACCGAGGTCGCCGCCGCATCATTTCAATCAGCGTTTGTGTGCCTAGCAATTTGTGAGAAACCCCAATTGGCATTTAAGTATTGAATTGAATAAGTGTGTCTGGGTGTTTGTGTGTAAGTTTGTGTGTGGGTTTGGGGGAAGAATCTGCTGCTGCTCCGGGAGCAAGTTTTGCAATCAGTTAGGAGAAAAAGAGAGAGAATGAGGAGAACAAGCCAGGCCGGGCGGCAATGGACAGCAGCCTACAGCATTCGAGTCGCCGTTAGAGTCATTTGCCCCGTCCAAACGGCCGCCGCCGCACACTTACGCACACTTTTCGGCGACGACGACCTTTGGAACAGCAGATAGAGAGAGAGGAGGCCTGCCTCGCCTGACGAGCCCATTTGAGTGAGAGCAAGCGAGAGAAGGAGCAATCATAAGAGAGAGAGGGGAGTCCATTCTTTCCACTGTCGTTGCTGATGCTGCTGATGCTGCTGCTTTGTTGAAGAGATTTCGGGCTGCCACTCGGGAAAGAGAGAGAAAAGGGAGCGATTGCATAAGCCTCCAGTGCTTGAGCTGTGAGTTGAGTAGAGTAAAGTTTCTATTTGCAGCAGCGCAGCAGCAGCGGCAATTAAAGTGAAGAGAATTTTGCAAGAATTCTGTTTCTGTCTCTGTGTCTCTATGTCTGTATGTGAGCTACTGAGCAGAGCTTGTGGTGTACGGCAGTTGGAAGCGTTTGAAATGTAAACATCCCCAGAGATGGAAAAATGGAGAGAGTTTGACTTTGATTGAAAATTGAACCAAAATTGTCGAATGAGATGATACAGCTGCCGCAATCTGCTGGCTGCTGCTTTCTAGATCGGCTTTTGCTGGGGTGTGTGTGTGGTAAAAGTGTTGTAAAGAAGAGAAGGTAGGCTAAAACTCTAGTGGCGAAAATCAACGTAGCAAATAAAATATAAAGGTAGAACAAAATCATAACAGGTATCGTTGGTGGGTTGGTGGTAGAGTCGTCAAAGTCGAATGTTGAAGAAAGAGAGGATAGAAGAGACGATATGTTCCAAAAGAAAAAAACAAAAGAAAAAACTGAGGAGATTTCCGCACTCTGGCAAAAGTGGCAACAGCAGCAGTAGTTTCTATCAATATTGAATACTGTTTGGTGGTGTTGGTAGTGATGGTGGAAAGTACTTGGGAAGAGTGGTAGTAGTAGTGTCTCAAGAGTAGATGTGTGCAAAAGTATTAAGAGTAAGCTGAGTAGAGAGTTGTACGATACCCAAAAATGTCTCTAGAGAAGAATGGCCGCAGTTGAGGGCGGCGAGATGGAGGAGGAGGAAGTCGAAGAGGAGGAAGCTGAGGCGGAAGAGTTGCTCTCCAGCGAGGAGCTTCGTCGGTGCAGCTCCAGCGAATCCTCGCCACCGGCCATTCCACCATTTCCCATAGTCGAGAAGACGTAGTTTGAGCGTGCACCAGTGGAAAAGTCCGACCAGGTGCCCTGGTGAGGTCCAGCCGAGTGGATCAGCCCACTTCCATAAGGGGGCGAATCACCTAGACCACTCTCATCAGTGTCGTAGCAGGTGGCTGCCTTTCCCCCGGCAGAGAAGATCGAGTAGAGGTCGGTGAACTTGGCTGCTGCCTGCACATTCTGGCCGTGAAGGTGGTGATTGCCGTTGAGTCCATTGCCGCTACTTCCACCACCGACAAAACACTGTCAGTGGGCGAGTTAGAGAGCAGCGAGCTGCCGGAGGCGGAGTGAATTCCACTAGAGTTGCTGCCAAAGAAGTGTGGACCACCCTGAGAGAACGGGTCCGAAGATGAGGAGGTGGTGGTGGTGGTGGACTTTCCGTAGCTGGCAAAGGCGTCGGTCAGGCCGAGGCGACGCTCTGCGCCGCCGAGAAGGAGTTCAGCCCTCCTCCTCCAGCGGAGGCCATGCCGTTCAGCGCCGACTCCAGACAGCTGGAGAGCAGGAGGGCGAGCCGTTGGAGAAGTGGTCCGAACTGCCACTTCCGCTGCTGCCGCAACCGCTCTCTTCGGGCGTGCCCACACTTCCGCTTCCACTGCCACCACTGCCCTCGCCATTGGCGCCGATGACGCCTCCGGTGCGAATGGCAATGTGCGCCTCGATCTCCTTGCGGGCGGTGTCCACGTCCTCAGGCAGGCCGGTCACCTCAAAGACGGGGTCCTTCTCCCGTGAGGGCGTGATGATGTACGTGTTCGTCTGCTGTTGGATGCGCTTGATGTGGCGCCCTTCGGGCCGACCACCAGGCCCACCACGCGGTAGGGCACCCGCACAGAGGCGGTCACGTGGCCGGGGAGGTGGGCATTCGGAGCGGGGCCCACCGAGCCGGGGTTGTTCTTCCGCTGAGCGCGAATCTGGCTGAAGTGCTCCGCCGCGGAGAGGATCTCCCGCTTGGCGGCGCCCACGTCCTCCTTGCGGCCGGTCACCACGAAGACGGGCTCCTCGCCGCGCACCGGCGTCTTGATGTACGTGTTCGTCTTTGAGCGAAGGGCTTTGATTTTGCAACCTGCAAGTTTGGGATTGGTTTGAAAATTGGTTTTTGTTTTGGTGGTAGAGGACGCATGAAGGGGGGGGGGAAGAGGAAAATAGTAGGAAAGGAAAGGAAAGGAAAGGAAAGAGAGAAAGAAAGGCAAGACATGAAGTGTGCTGCAATTTTGCTTTGATTTGTGCTGTCTGTGAGTGTTGCTAGTGGTGGTTATAAATAGTCTAGCTGGTGTAGAAAATTTTAGCTAAATCTCTCTGCTTCGCATCATTTGCTGTGGCTACTGTTGGTGCTCTAAGAGCTGAGATTGTTATCATTATATTTTTCAATATTTTTGTTTGAAAGCATGCTAAAATTCAGTTATCAAAAAGTAAATTAATCTAATGAGATTTTTATGTAAACTTTAATTTAAAATTTACAAAACTCGTCCACTTACCCTGTCGACCGACAATCTCCGCCACGTGCTCCGAAGAGGGCACCGGAACGCACTCGGTGGTGTTCTGGCTCTTCTTGGCGCCAATGCGCGACTCGGATTCGAAGGGATTCAGCGGATGTGCCATGTGCTGCTGCTGTGGCTGCTGTTGCTGCTGTTGTTGTTGATGTCCCAGGAGACCTCCACTCGCTGGACCCCCCATCAGGGCAGACCCCAGGCTGGCGATTGTCGCAGAGAGGTTCTGCTCTGAGTTGTGGTGCTGCTGATGGTGGCTTTGCTGATGGTGGTGACCATTTAGAAGACCGTTGCTACTGCTGCTGCTGTTGTTATTGTCCGTGCCCAGGCCGAGAAGACTGAGCTCCAGGGCGAGCTCGAAGGCTCTCCGGTCCTCGAGCTGAGCTGCGGCGCCGTTGCTGCCATTGTGATGAGAAGAATGGTGAAGAGAAGAGGAGTGGTGGTGGTGCTTGCTGAAGTTGGCCTGTGGCTCAAACTCGTAGAGAAGACTAGCCGGCATTTTGAAAGAAGAGGGAAACTTGAAGAAGGGCAGTGCCAAAAAAATTTGGTTTTGATTTGCTGAAGCAAACTGGAGGCGATTTCTTTGTACGATCAAGGTTTTGAAAACTTGAGGTGCGAAAAAACGGGAGAATTTGAACTGGAGGATGATTCACACTGTGGAGGTATCACGAAGAAAGAAAGAAACAAAAAAGATGTGGTGAAGAAGTGGAGATCACATTTGTAGAGATTGCAGAGGGAGGGGGTTCAGCTGATGATGATGGTGATGATCAACTGATGCGGCCCGGCGGCGGTGCTGCTGGCGGTGTCACAAATCGGTGAGCTCCATCAAGTTTTGTCCGGTGTGTGTGTGTGTTGCCACGGCCGCTTTGGCTGCTGCTGTATCGAGCGTGTGTTCAGTGATTGCCCGGAGTGAAAGTGAGAAAGTGAGAAGAAAAGCTCGGCAGAATCCTGCGGCAACGGAGGTGGCGACGGCGGCGGCAATGTAGAATATCCTGCGTGCGTTCAGCGTCTGTGCAAAACCAAAAACGAATGAGAGAGAATGAAGCAGCTGCGGCGGCGGCGGCTGCAGTACGGCAGACGACCAAATGTTCTCTCGCTCTCTCGCGCAAGTTTCCAAAAACGACTATCGAAGATTCTCTCTCGCACTTTTTCACTTTCAGTGTAGGCAGAGGTAGTGGCAGTGGCTGCAGAAGAGCAGAAGAGCTCTGTGGTGCACTGCACTCTCTTCAACACTGAGAGAGGAGCACCACCCGCCGCCACCGCCGCCAATGGGCATGCAGCTGGCATGGACACCACACACGCACGAGGGTAGTGGAGGAGTTCAGGGAGAGAAGCCCTGAAAACAGTAGCAGCATGGCCTGCTGCCTCTGCCTCTGTCTCTGTTGTTGCCCCAGCAATGTCAGCGGCCGCTGCCGAGCGTCCGTTGGCACCAGGCTGCAGGCACTCTTCATTGGCAGTTGAGAGAAAAGAGAATCCCAGCAAAAGTACGTGGTGGTGGTTGCAGTGTGTTCCAGTAACGGAGGGAACGACCGACAGTGATGACAGTGATGGACTGAAGTGAAGCCGTACAAAGGGAAGGAGGAGAAGGCAGATGAGTCCATTTAAATGGACGGCGATGTGCAGATGTACTTGCACCTGATTTCGAATCGGTTCGGCACTCTTTTTCGGTTTCTGCTGAGCCATCTTTGCTCTGCTCTGCTGTTAATTAGCATGCGAATGCACGAATATAGTGTTTTTGGGCAATGGATGTGGCTGTTGCTGTTGAAGATCATCTGAAGCTAATCTAATCGCCGTCGACCCTGCTGTCTCTCTCCCTCTAATCACCTTGTCACCCGAACACACATGTTCATTCAGTGTCTTCAGTGAGTCAGTCGGTCACACAGCTCCTGGCTCACTAGTTCTGCTCTTCAGCTCAGTTCCTTTGCCCATTCACAACTTTGTCGCATGTTGATGAGCTGCTGCTGCTGCTGCTGCTGCTGTTGTCTCTTCAGCTTTGCCCATTCATTTCTCTCTCCCTCTGGGCCAGCTCATCTTCATCCTGCAGCAGATCCTCGTTGTCTGATTTATGGCCACCGCATCAGCAGCATCATCAGCAGCCACTTGTGGCACTTACACACACTCACTCACACTCACTTTATCTACCCCCTCTTAGCAGACTGTGACAACAGACAGACAGACAGACAGAGCAAATGGATGGAAGGAACTGGCATGTGAGTGCCTTCCATGATCGGTGTGATCTGCGCCATCAACAGCAGAAGCAACAGCACCGACCACGACCACGGCGACCACCTCCGTCTTTAGCCTTGAACCGAGCCTGGCGACGAGAGAGCGAGCGATGAGGAGGAGATGAGAGGAGGACGAGGATGGCAACAGTCGCACACAGAGAAAATGAAAAAAAGAAAGACTCGAACAATGAAGGGCAGTGAGGAAAGTGCCAGTGCCAGTGCCATTTCTGCTGCACTTCACTGGCGACTGAAGAAGTAGTAGTGTACACTTGCCTGACTGCTGCCTCACTGACTGACTGACTTCCAGCCAGTGTGTGTGAATCGTCGTCGAATCGTCGTAGCTGAACTAAAACTCAAATTAGTGGTGGACGGAACAAGACGGCTGTCTGTTGCACCATCAGTAACATTCAGTTCAACTCAACAGCAGTAAACCAGTGTGTGTTGCACCATAGAGCAGTTCAGATTGAGAACGGAAGGGCCACTAAAGCGAAGACAAGCAAACACTACTACTCTGACACTTTTAATTACCACCACCACCACCTGAAGGGCGCT
Organism: Tyrophagus putrescentiae; assembly: GCA_024499935.1. Lineage (NCBI taxonomy): Eukaryota > Metazoa > Arthropoda > Arachnida > Sarcoptiformes > Acaridae > Tyrophagus > Tyrophagus putrescentiae. The sequence goes on along the minus strand of JAMZRA010000002.1, from coordinate 10,664,774 downwards.
CCAGGCTAAGGAGAACGAAGGTTTAAGGTTACGGCGAAGAAAACGACGACGTAATCAGTGTGAGCACCACCACCACCACCACCACCACCGATGACCAATGCAAATCAATGCAAATCGAGAGAAATATGATTGTGGCCTTCAGGGGCCTTCTCAAAGAGCTTTTAGGGTCTTTCCTCTCCTTTCCCCTCTCTTTTTTGGTCACGTAGATCAGAGGATTGAACAACCACCACTACCACCACTGCCTGGCACAATGGCACCAGAAGCCTTTCTTTCTTTTTTTCTGCCCCTCTTTACCTTTCCTTCTCAGATTAGAGTCGGCCACACACACACTACTGATTGAGCTGACGAATGAGGGAGAAATAGAGAGAGCAGTGCACTTTTTTTGCACTGTGTCTTAAAGGCCGCCCCAAGGTTCCTTTTGTTCAGTCGGTCCTCTTCAGAGCAGAGCAGAGCAAACTTAGAGTGAGAAAAACTGAAACAGCAAGTTGACCTAGGGTCGAGGAGGAAAAACGCTATTTCTGTTGCTGCTGCACTACTTCTCACTCAGGTGCTCTTGTTCCCTTTTTCTTTCTCTTCTCCTTCCATCGGCACCTTAACCTTAGCTCCTTTCCAGCAGCCCAAAGAAGGACCTTAACCTCACGGAAGAGCACCTAGCAACAGCAGCAGCAGCCCCAACTGCTCTAAAAGTGGCCAAAATTATTAGTAGGGAATGTGCCGTGTGCACTAGTGCCATTGCTGCTGCTGAGTGATCGGCCAGCTCAAATCGCCTCAACTCTCCATTGAATAGATTGCCCTGCCAGTGTACTACCTGTGTGCAAGGGGAAGGAAAAAGAAAGAAGAAGAAGAAGAGGGCATCTGGTCAGTTGGCCAGTGGTGGTGGTCAGTGGTCAGTGGACTGACTCGAGCAGAGGGGGAATTAGAAGAAGTTGAAATGAGGCTCGCCTGTTGCCACTCGACATTGCAATGTGCTTGCCTGTCTGCAGTGCACTGAAACGCTTCAATGATTCACACTGATCACAATGAACGCAACCTGAGGGACTATACTGCAGTTTAGATTTTGAGAAGATTTGAGAAAGAGAGTTGGTTCAACAAACTGTCAAACAAAAGGGTCTCCAAATGTTTGGCATTTTTCGGTGTCGCAATGTTCACTAATGGGCATACTTGCGCAATTAGAGCACATAGAGAATGGCACTGTTACCTCGTTCAGTAGTTTCAAATGCAAAACTAAAATTGACAACTTTGTCCCATTTTTGTTCAACTTGACAGTTGTAATTTGAATGAACATTTATTGGTATTTCGTTGATAACAGTGAGGGATAAAATTGGAATTAGAAGAATGTTGAATCCGTAATTGCCAAAACTGTATCTGTAATTGTTGTAGTCGGTAGTATATGAGCAAATGGAATTCTTTTTTGGCACTGCATCTCTATTTTTTTGAGCTCAGGCACCACCGGTGATGTCGTCAATGTGCCACTTGTCGCCCTGGTCGCCTGTCAGATCGTCGTCGTCCAGCGCCTCGAGCATGTCGTGAATCGACCACGGTGAGTCCTTTTCAGCCACCACCTTTTCCTCTCTTTCAGCATTCTCTGGCGAAGCATTTTCACCATCATCATCAAAGTCCTCAAACCTGGGCGCCTCTTCCAGATCGTCATCACCACCTCCTTCTTCACCAGCACCTTCAAAGAGGACCAGCTCCGTACAGTAGTCCTCCTCCTCCAGGTCCTCCCTGGTGGAGCGCTTCATGTTCAGCTCCGCCTGGAGACGGAGAATCCGCCGCACCTCGGCGGCAATGTCCGGGTCGCGGGGCCGAGCCGCGCCGCCTTCAGCATACTGTCCGCCGCCCGGCGGAGCTTGTCCATCGCCAGGTAGCCTTGCCGAGCTGAAAGAAGGCCCTCGCGCAGTAGGGGTCGATGCGCAACGCCCGGCGGGCGTAGTTGACCGCAGTTGGGCCCTGGCCGTTCCTTCCGCCGCCGCCGTTCAGCCCTCCTCTGAGGACGCAGCAGTTGGCGGAGGTGTACAGTGAGAGGAGGAGGCGTTTCGCTTCATCTTCCACCTCCGAGGTGGTAACAAAGGAGCGCGAGCGACGCTCCAGCATCTCCATCGTTCGGCGGAAGTGGGCGTGGGCAGCGGTGAAGCGGTCGGCCCGGTACTCGGCGTTGCCCAGCTCTCGGTCCTCGCGGGCGTAGGCGAGAATCTGCTGAGGGGTGAAGTGCTCTTCGTGTTCCTCCTCTTCATCATCATCCTCCTCCTCCGCCAGAAACTTCTCCAGTGCAAAGAAGTGCTCCAGCGAGCCGGGCGAGTGGACGTCCACCACCTCGAGGATGACGATCAGATCGGCGGCGGGCGGAATGCGCGGCGGACTGCCCAGCCGCCCATAGGCCAGCGAGTGGTGCACCGCAAACTCGGCCACCTCGCCGAGGACCATCGTGAGGAGGGCGTGGCCGTAGCCGAGCAGGAGGTGGCCCGGGCGGCGGCAGAGAGGCCGTCGAAGGACTCGGGTCCGGCGAGTGCCGACGTCCTCCAGGCTGTAGTACGTCGTGTCGAAGGGCTCCGCCGTGGCGAAGTGCGGAAAGGTGTTGATGGGGTTGTTGTTGACATCGGTTTCGCCGGTGTTGTTGTTGTTTTCAAAAATGACGTGTTTTTCCTCCTCTTCAACAGTGGTGGCAAAGTAGGCGGTCAGGTGGAAGAGGACGTAGTCGGCGGTGGTCACCGCTGGGGCCCCGGTCACGCCCTTGCAGAGGACGCTCTTGAAGAGGCAGTCGGTGATTACTGGGCTCATCAGCTGGGCGCGCTCGCTGAAGTTCGTTCTGTTGGCAAAGCGGCCGCCGAACTGAGGGCGTGGCAGGGAAGGGCCTTGCTGGTGTTCTGGAAGGCAGGCAGGTAGAGGATAGGGGAGGCTAAATTAGAATAAGAAAGGGTCAATCTTGTAAGTCAGACAAAAAGAAGGCAAACATTTCTTACGCTGCTCGCCTTCTTTTGAGAGTTCTTCAGTCTGGAGCAAGTCTGAACCGGTTCCAGCAGCAGCAGCAGCTGAATCGTAGCCACTCGTTTCTGCACCTTCTTCTTTGATGGTGGACATTTCTGTCTTGATGATGGTAGGGGTGATGATGATGAAAGGTTTTCCTAGAAAGGCAGCAAAGGAGTCGAGGTGAGGTGTGTGTTTGTCTTGACGGCAGCAAGCGGTGTCAGCTTCAGATCAGAGCTGATTGCACGCTGACTGTGGTCAGTGATCGCTTTTATGATGCAGCAGCAGCACTGGTTGATGCGTCAAGTTCATTTATTTGTTGATAAGGATAATTTTGTTCAGGCAGAATAGTGAATTCCTGGAAAGTGTCTAGTTTGCTGGAGCTTATCAAAAATAGATTTTTTGCCTTTTTTAATTAAAGAAAAAGCGATTTTGTTTTCAATTACTAAACTCCGCACATTGTACACTGAAAGTGCACTTATCATCCTCACCATCCTCCCTCATCATTAACCAGCATCATCACTAACTAATCTACTGTCTACAGACAAGGCTACTGCTTTGAAGGCAACCGAGGAAGAAAAAGTGAAAATTCATCATTCAGGCAAAAATGAACGAAAAAGAAGGAAAGCTTTTCTGAGCTATATAGAGCACCAGAAACAGCAGAGTTATTTCTGCAGGCAGTCAGTAGTGCACTACCCGAGAGCAAGTCAGAAAAAGAGCAAGTGCATCAGGAACACACACAGAAAGCAGCAGGCAAAAGGAGAGCACTGAAATTCGGGGCAAAATAGGCAAATGAACTGTTCTGCTGCTGCCAAACACAACACACACACGGAAAAACCGACTCTGGAGCACTGTGCTCCCCAGCAAACCGGGCACAACCAGTCATCCACCTTCAAAACAAAACACACGCAAGTTCTATCAACATTAGATATGATCTCCTAACTTCTTGATCTTCAACTCCTTCGAACTTCATCACCTCAGTCACAACAACAACAACAAAACCCAAATCACACTCTAGACCTTTAAAGTCATGTCCGGCGTTCGGAACGCCTTCACCTGCAGCTTCGTCGCCTGTCGAACTGGTTTGCGGAAGGTAAACAAACACCTCCTTTTCTACCCAAACCTAACCTCCTTTCCCACCACCACCTCCAGTGCTGGCAATTCATCCTCTGCTACCGCCCCCACATCCTCGCCAACGAGTACCAGGTCCTCTGCTGGCCTGTCGGGCAGCGGAAAGAGCACCCTGCTGGCGCAGCTCGTCGGCGAGAACCCCGCGCCACCATCGAACCGACCAATGGCTTCAACATCAAAACGCTGCCCGTCGCCGGCCGGGTGATGAGCATCAAAGAGCTGGGCGGCTCAGACCGCGTCCGCCGCTTCTGGGCGCACTACTTCGAGAACAAGCACGCGCTCATCTTCGTGCTGAACGTGGCCGCCACCACCGAGCGCATGGAGGCGGCCGTGGAGACGCTGCGCAGCACGCTCCACAGCGCCGCCTTCCGCGGCCGGCCCTGTCTGGTGATCGGCACGCATGGCGACCGCCCGGAGGCGCGCTCGGCGGCCGCCGTCGAGGAGCAGCTGCGGGAGGTGATGGCCAACGTCAAGTGGCTGCTGGTCGTGGTGTCCGCTTTTGACCGGGCGGCGGTGCAGCAGGCGATGGCCTCGCTGGCCGCCCTCATCAGTACGGTCTTTCCCACGTAAGACCGGCGGTGGTTGTGAGATGTGGAAGAACAAACCTCGATTATCTTCATTTGAGAAGTCTTTGTGGGCACCTCTTACTCCTCAACTGATCCTCATCCTTTTTTGATACGACTATACCTTTATTATTTATACCTGTATACAACTTCCACTACTTCTTAACTTCTTCTTCTTAGTACCTCTCATCTCCTCTTCTTTGCATCTTCTCTTTCCCACCCAAACCATCATCAACAATAAACAAGCAGGACTTAATCTTTTCTTTCTCTCTCCCTATCGCTTGAAGAAGGGCGGAAACTTAAAGTCAATCTTCGGCCTGATACGCTTGCTGTCCTGCGGCGCGTCCTTGTGGTTCTTGTAGATGGTCTCCCAGAGGTTGACCTTCTTCCGCCGGGCAATGTAGCTGTTGACCTGGTTGGCGAACTTCCGGCGCAGCGAGTAGCTAAGTTCGTCCTTATCCTGCTGTGGGCGGTCGTCGGCGGAGAGGTACGGGCGGAGATTTGCTGCGGCTGTGGTGGCGCTCTGCGTCGGAGCGGTGAAAAACTGCAAAAATAGAAAGAAAAGTTAAAACATAAAAAACCTCTAATGAAATGGCAACTCTTACCTTAACAATCAACTTGAGCACCTCCTCGTTGACGCCGGTCAGCGTTCCGTCCTCTTCCGAGAACCCCTCAAACAACTTCAGCTCCCCACTGGACCAGCAAATGTTGGGCGGCGGGTTGGCCAGCGTCACATCGGAGTGAAATGCGTGATCATTGAGCTGGTAGACGTGAAAGGCCCACCGCTGCCCATCGGTGCTCACCACCTGCGTCACCAGCGGGTAGGTGAGGTGGTCGTACAACGTGAAGCCGAGGTTGTTCGCCAGCGAGCACAGCCAGGCAAAGGCGGAGGTGATCGCCGCCCCGTCCACCACCTCCTCAGAGTCGCCAAAGTCGCGGCCCTCGGCGACCTGGGCCTGGCGGGCGCGCTGCAGCTCTCGCGAGTGGCCAATCAGGTAGGGGAAGTCGAAGCCGTCGGAGCGGCTGGGCCAGAAGCCGGGCAGTGACATGATGTTGTGGCGGTGAAGGGGAAAGCCCAGACGGAAGATATTGGTGGCACAGGGCGCCACTGGGGGCAGCGAGGAAAGGAGCGGATCGGTGAAAGGGACCGACTGAAAGAGAGAGAGGAAAGAAGAAGTGTTTAGAAAAAGGTAAACAAAGGGTATAATAGAAATTCTGCTCCACCACAGCTCTCACCTGAACGAGCGGCGTCTCCGAGCGAAGGTGCAGCGCGTGGGTGGACTTATAGGTGAACAGCTGGTCGCGGGTCTTCTCATCCCTGAACCAGTGCTTCTTGGGAAAGGGCACCGGAAAGTCGTTCACCCACCAAGAGGCGGCCACGGCGGCGTTGTAGTCCACCTGCAGGAGAGCACTTTCAGTAGACTGTGCTGAGAAGCTGCTAAAGCCCCTGACGATGGAGGCGACATCGGCGAGAATGTCCTCCTCCTTCGCCGACTGCACGTAGTTCTCCCCGTCGGCAAAGCCGAACCGCGAGAGGGCCGACCGTTTAAAGTGCACAAACGCCGGGCGCGACCGGCTCTGGAAGAGGCGATTGGCAATGACGGTGAGCAGGGCGTCCTTCAGTCGGCCATCGAGCTCAAGATCTGCCGTACTGTAAGAGGGCGGAAGCTCATGAAGCAACACCGTCCGCGTGATGGCCTGTTGAATGGCCAGACCGTTGAAGAGCCGCCCCACTGGCTCGATCATGTAGGAGAGGTGGCCGTAGTGCTTGGTGATCTCGTAGATCTTCTGCTCGGCGCTGGGCAGGCGCCGAATGGCGGCGTACCACTCTTTTCTAACCTGCTTTCTGATGCCCTCCGGGCTGGTGTCGTAGATGGGCGGGTACTGGGGCGTTTCAGTGTACTCCGAGGCGGCGGGATCGGTGGGCTTGGTGTGAATGTCCACGAAGTGGCGGAACTTCCACCACGGCTTCTGGTGCTGGCGCCGGCGAACCTGCGGCAGGTGATCGGGCATCACGCTGACCGGCTTGGGGACGACGCGCTCGTCGATGTCGCCGGCGGTCACCTGGTTGAACCAGTCGCTGCTGCTGCTGCTGCTGTCTTCTGGGGCCTTATCCGGGGCAGCCTGAGAGCTTGAAGAGCTTGAAGCAGCTCTGGTGGTTGTGTTTGAAAAGTTGCACAGCTGCTGTCGTCCTCCAAAAAGCAGTCCCCGGAGCAGCGTCATGTCTCGCCGCAGCATCATCCTCGACATTCTTGCCTCTTTCTAATGTCGAGTTGATTTTGGGTAAAGAAGACGGTGTCAAAAGATACTATGAAGATAGAAGGAGGTTTTAGGAGATAAGAAAGTAGAAATCCAAGAAGCAAAAATAAACCAAAACACGAGAGAAGAAAATCACATGTTCGGCTTTCCGAATACTTTCCCAGACGTGCCGGATTCCTTCCAGCAACTTTCCCGCATTTTTTTCAGCAAAACGAATTTTTGCATCTTTTTGTTTTGCCAGTGTCTTCATAAGATCTTCTTAGCATCTCTCTGCAAGGTTATTCAAAGCAAAGGTGAATCATCGTACTGATGCACCTTTTCTTCGAAATAACATCACAAGTGAACATCATAACCATCACCACCACAATCACTTTCTTCCCCTTCAACTGACCACCGCTTAATTTAGCCTGCACCTTCACCACTAAGCAAGCACAGTGACCTCTGAACACCTTGGGAACACACATTAACCCGCTTAGTGTTGCTATTTTAGCGAGAATAATCTGCAAGTGAAAAGAGAAAAGGGCTGGAATATTACTGAGGCACAAAGCTTAAACTGTGTTCATCACTTTCCTTCAAAGCCCATCAAAGTTGTCCACTGTGTTTGTCTCACAACGAGCACTCTGTTTTAATCGCGGGCTCAAATTACATTTGAAGACGCACTTATGTTTGAAGAGGACATCGAACTGATCTAACGTGGGTGCAAGCAGCTCTGCCCTTTGGAATGCGAACAGTCATGAAAGCAACAACTATTGCTATTGTTCCACCGGTCAGTCGTTTCATTTTGTGCTTCGACGGGCAACACACACACACACACACACAAATACAAACACATTCCAATCAAGAGCAGGAAAAAGGGTTACTGGCAGAGTTTAGTCTGTGTCTAAAGTTAGACGGACTCTGCCACACAGTTACCGCCAAAAAGACCATAAATCGAACTCTGCCTTGAAAGTAGTCACGAAAAAGGGCAATGAAGATGGAGATGAAGATGAAGATGAAAGAAATAGAAGAAGTAGAAGGAAAAGAAGGAAAAGAAAACGACCAAAGAAGACAAGGTGCAAACATAAAAACATTCCTGCGCAGGTGTGCAATGCAATGCAATCTCGGGCAATAGTGTCCCTTCTTAGGAAGATCTCATATGAGAAGATATATCGAGAGCTTGAGGGTACCCTACCACCACCACTGGCACATTAATCAGCTGACCTGACCCTCTATTGCCCGGCATTAAGAGCTAGGAGATTAGGACGGCTTAAAAATCATCTCTTACATAGTTTGTTCTGATCACGATGTACTGAATTAACGACACCACTGGAAGCCATCTCTCACCTATGTTCTTCATCACCACCACCCGACACCTCTTCTTACCGATGGTCACTTGGTCAGTGGTGGTGGTGGTGGTGACCAGTGTCAGTGTCGACTACTAACCTAGAGCTGAAGAAGAAGATGAGAGAGAGAGAGGCGCCGGATAACTGGTTTGGAAGACGATGCCCGGCGAGCAAGTCTCTCTCTCTCTCTCTCTCTCTCTCTCTCTCTCCTCTCTCTCTCTCCTCTCTCTCTCTCTCTCTCAATGTGCGGTTATTATTGCTGGACGATAGGCGGTACTCATTCAGTCATCGGACAGACGCCGCTCTGAAAGGATCACGCATCGCCATGCACTCTTTACCACAGCTAAAAATTGCCGTTCTCGGCGCACAGCAGACGGGCAAATCAGGTGTGTGTTTGTATCGGTTATTTTTCCAAATCTAATGTACAACTTTTCGTGCATTTGTCAATCTCATTAAGCCATCGTCGTTCGGTACCTCACTCGCCGCTTCATCAGCGAGTACTGCTCTCAGAGTGGTAAGTGCGTTTCGGGTTTTCAATAAAAGCTAACATACCAAAACATTCTATTGGCAGACTTTCTCTACCGCCACGCGATGTACCTCGACGAGAGGACTCAGGTGGAGGTGGACATTCTCGACACATCAGGCCGACTGGTAAGAAGTGAAAAGACAGAATTTTGCATCTTTTTCTAAAAAACTTTCTTTTTTCAGGATACCACCGACCTGCTGGCGGTCCTCGACTGGGCCACCGCACTGGTGCTCGTCTACTCGGTCACCGACGAGGGCAGCTTCAGCTACGCCGATCATCTCTTGCAGACCATCAGCCAACTACAAACAAATCACCCTCATCACCATCACCCTCCTCGTCCAGTAATTCTGCTGGCCAACAAAGCCGACCTCGAACAGCCGGCGCGGAAGGTCGGCACCGGCGAGGGCCAGGCGCTCAGCTGCAGATACTCATCCTTAGGGTGCTCCTTTTTTGAGGTGGCCGCCGCCGGAGAGGCCTACCACGAGATTGTCCACGCTTTTCGGGTGCTAATTCGCCAGAGTAAAGCTGCCATTGTGGAACAGCTGTTTGAGGTGTTGGACTGTTCAGACAAGAGAAGCAACAGCAGCAACGGCAGCAGCTCAAGCCTAAAAGTGACTCGAATTTTTGGGCAGATGCTGGCCAGGATGGGCAAAAAGTCATCGACTACGACAGGGACGGCGACGGAGCTGACGACAAGCACAAAACCGACAAAGAAGATGAAAAAGAAAAAACAAAAGTCGCTCTCTATTTGAGTGAGCAAAAAAATGCTAACTTTATCAGCAGGGACTTTTTTGGGAAAACGAACACTTTTTGGACAAATAAAGGGTACACATCTTTAAAGGTACGCCAGCGGATGCGGCTCTCTTCGGTGGACTGCCCGGTGATACTCAACTGCCTGTTGATCATCTCTCGATTCTCGACCTTTTGAAGTTGTTTGAAGCAGTGGCTCATAGCAGCACAGTGGCACGCAGAGCAGACTCTGTCGGGCGCAGTAGCAGTGAAGACAGTTCGAGCTGGCGACGCCCACCGTCTCGCCCACTCGGTAGGCGATGCCGCGGATCAGGCAGTCGGCGGCGACCAGGGGCAGGCTGCGACGTCGCTGGCCGAAAAGCTGAAATCGACTTTTGGCAGAATTCGGGCCCTCTAGAAGGCGAATCACCGCCGGGGACTGGTGCCGCTCGGGAATGGCTGAAAAAAATGAGATTTTTATCTGTTTTTGTAGAAAAATTTAGCAAGCAATCACTCACAGCAGTTGTAGGCGGAAGATGGACAGAGGTTTGATTGTGATGTTATCGGCGTACAGTCAACCGGCGCCGGTGGACAGTTTTGTCGATAGCATTCGGCCCGGCCACCGTTTCGACAGAAGCAGGCAATGCAGGGATCGCTTCGGGCGACCATTCGGGCGCCAGGAGGGTAGTTGAGGCCTTCAAAGTGGCAGAAATCTTTTCCCACTGTTGGTGATGATGGTTTGGATGGTTTGGGCGGCTTCTGTTGATGGGGATGATAGCTGTGAAGTGTCCATTCTTGGTTTTCTGAAAGCAAAAGAGGAAATTTTAAAAGTATTTTTAAACTTAAATCTTTTTACCGTCAACTGAGCTCTCTGATGAGGTTCCAGGAAGTAAGAAGAAACCAAGGACAACGACAACAAAAAAGTAAAGTTTTGATTTTAGAAAGTGCATTTTCAGGTAAGTTTCTCTTTCGTCTACTTCTCAAAAAATGAGAGGCGTCTTTCTCACAGCAGCAGTTGGCAAACAAAAATCATGATAGATGTCTTTTAGGCTTCAGGCTATTTGTAAAGCAACAGCAGGAGAAAAAGAAATTTAATTTGCATGAAAGGTGAGAAATCAGAGGCGACCTTGGACGATGGTGACGGCAAGAAACCAGTCACCAAACAGCAGGCAAGCTTGAATGGCATATTGAAATCATATACTTTCTTTGAAGAAACTCAAAAAAGAGTTTCCACAATGTACAGAAGTACTCATTTTAAAAATCTCTAATTTAAAAATTTAAACATTGCCAGTAAAAGATTCTGTCAGTAGATGTCGTCTGTCGCTGTCGGCAGACGAAAAAACAAAAATTAAAATCAAAACAAATGCGCCCAACTTTTTAAACTCCCGTGGACTTTGGACATGCGAGATGTCCCAAACGGCAAACTCCACGACCTCCTCTGGCACCAACAGTGGCAACAGCAATCCCACCGCCTTCTGTCCCGAGTTTCACCGCTTTTCCGATCTCTCCTTGTTCTCCATTCCTTCTGATCAATTGGTAAAGTGGCACTTCCCATTGAGTTGAGTTGATGTCGAAACTGATGTAGAACTCTCTTTTTCGATCTTCCAGCTCGGCCAGTGCCGCCATGTAGGTGAGTACGAGAAGCTGAACCGCGTGGGCCAGGGCACCTACGGCATCGTCTACCGCGCCCGGGACAGCAAAAGCGGCGAGATTCTGGCGCTGAAGCGGATGCGCGTGGAGAAACTGCGCGAGGGCATTGGCATCAGCAGCATTCGCGAGATTAACCTCCTGAGATCGCTGAAGCATCCGAACATCGTCCAGTTCAGGGAGGTGGCGGTGGGCAAGGGCCTGGACAATGTCTTCATGGTGATGGAGTACGCGGAGCAGGACCTGGCGTCGCTCATCGACCACCGGATTCACTTTACCGAGTCGCAGGTAAATATGCTTAGATTCCTAATTTTGTTTCGATTTTGCTAACACTTTGAAGAAACACTCTTAGATCAAATGCCTCATGCAGCAGCTGTTTCGCGGTCTGCACTACCTTCACATGAACTACATCGTCCACCGAGACTTGAAGGTAAACGAGTTCGAAAATCATTTTTCTCTAATCATCTTTCTACCCACAGGTGCAGAACCTCCTGCTCACCGACAAGGGCGAGCTGAAGATCGCCGACTTTGGCCTGGCTCGAAAGTACGGCAACCCCTCTGAGCCGATGAGCCCCTTCGTCGTCACCCTCTGGTACCGAGCGCCGGAGCTGCTCTTCCAGTCGGTGTATCAGTCGACGGCCATTGACATGTGGGCGGCGGGCTGCATCTTCGGCGAGCTGGTCCTCCAGCGGCCGATCCTCCCCGGCCGCAGCGAGATGGCCCAGATTGACCTCATCATCGACCTGATCGGCACGCCCAACGACAAGATCTGGCCGGGCTTCTCCGCCCTCAGCATCCCCCGGAGCTTCAACCTGAAGAAGCAGCCCTTCAACAACATCGCCCACGTCTTTGCCGCCGCCTCCACCGCCTCTGTCCGCCTGCTCAATCTGCTGCTGATCTACGATCCGCGGAAGCGAGCCACGGCGGACGAGTGTCTGGGCAGTTCGTACTTCAAAGAGTCGCCCCTTCGTAAGCAGTTTCTTTTGAAAAATGTTTTTTTCAAAACTAATCTGTTCCATTTTACAGCCTGTGATCCCAGCGTCATGCCCTCCTTTCCGCAGCGGCGCAATCTTTAATTTCTTTAACTTTGTAAATAAAAAATCCTCATTTGACCATGAAATTCTAAATAAGAATCTCAGAATTTCGGTGCACTCAAATTCCCCAAAGCGGCATTTAACCTGTCTCGAACGATACCATCGATAGCACCATCGTCGGGAAGTGTGCGCCGGACAGACTGACACACACACGCAGGCTACGTTGCCAGTTCGGTGTGTGTGTGTGTTGTCTTCTGCTTTGTCTGCCTCTCTCAAAAGTCTCAAAACGCGTTGACTTCTATTTTTCTATTCTTCCACTTGCTGTTTCCCACCTCTTTATTTCTCTGTCCCCTCATTTCTCGAGATCACTTTTTGAAACTTCATCACCACCACTACCTGCACTTGAGCCAGCAGAGCACAGCTGAAATACCTGCCAGTCACTGCGACCACCCCTACTACAATTGCAGCAGCAGCATGGCAGCGAACGACCAGAAGGACGTCGCCGGCTTGACCAGCGCCTTGGGGAACCAGCTGAACGTGAATGCGCGCGTCTTTGTGCCTAACTTTGGAAGCCACGCACCTGCACCGACGCCGGGGCAGCGCCGGCTTCAGTAGCACCAGTTGTACCTCCTCAGCCGACCACAACAACGACCAGCACCACCACCACTGAAGCCATTAAGGCCGATCCCGAGTCGGCTTCGACTGCCTCCTCTTCAGTTGCCAGTCGCAGCGGCTCCACTGCGGCCACTAAATCACCCGAAGAAGAGGTGGCCGACGACTGGGAAGCGGCAAATGCTGACGAAGATGACGAGGAGGAAGAAGTTGAAGGTGAGTAGAGTGAAGAGAGAAGAAAAGAGAGTGAAAGCGAGTGGCTCACCCGAAACGAAAACAGTTGCCTCATTATATTGTCTTCAGTGACGACATACTAATGGCGGTGATGATGATGAGGATTATTATTATGCCAGCAAGAATGATCATGCATCTTACCCTTTGTTGGTTGGGGTTGGTTGGTGCTTGTTGATCACGCTGATTTCTATTTAGTTTTAGTTGCTATGTTCTTGCTCTTACATCGTAGCTAGCCAAATGTAGCGCGCCACACAATGTACACCAACTTGAACCCGCACATGCTAAGCTGCATCTTCAATCTTCCCACAATAGATGACCAGTTCGATGAGGACATCTCCGAGGAGGCGGAGAAGCCGCTGAAGAAGAAGAGCGGCGGCAACGGCTCCTCCTCCTCCTCAGTGGCAAAGGGCCCCAAGGCGAAGAACAAGTCCTCGTTGAACAAGCCCGAGGTGGCGCACCCGGTGAAGACGAAGGAGCACCTGAACATCGTCTTCATCGGCCACGTCGACGCGGGCAAGTCGACCATCGGCGGCCAGCTGCTCCACCTCACCGGCATGGTGGACAAGCGGACGCTGGAGAAGTACGAGCGCGAGGCGAAGGAGAAGAACCGCGAATCGTGGTACCTCAGCTGGGCGCTGGACACCAACCAGGAGGAGCGGGACAAGGGCAAGACGGTGGAGGTGGGCAGGGCGTGCTTCGAGACGGAGAACCGCCTCTTTACGCTGCTCGACGCGCCCGGTCATCGAGGCTTTGTGCCGAACATGATCGGCGGCGCCTCGCAGGCGGACCTCGCCGTGCTGGTCATCAGCGCCGTAAGGGCGAATTTGAGACCGGTTTGAGAGAGGTGGGCAGACGCGAGAGCACGCCATGCTCGCCAAGACTGCCGGTAAGTGCTGTTGTTGGGTTCTAAATTGCTCACTAAATCACTAATCTTCATCCTCAGGTGTCAGACAGCTGATAGTGCTGATCAACAAGATGGACGACCCGACGGTGGAGTGGAGCGAGGCGCGCTACAACGAGTGCTGCGAGAAGCTGCTGCCCTACCTGAAGAAGTGCGGCTTCAACCCCAAGACGGAGCTCTACTTTATGCCCTGCTCCGGGCTGACGGGCGCCTACCTCAGGGAGCCCGTCTCAGAGGCCGTCTGTCCCTGGTTCAGGTAAGAACACTTTGATAACTTTTGTTGTTGTTATTTGTAAGTTTTCTAATGTGTATTTCTCCATTTTGTTTCACAGAGGCAAGTCCTTCCTCGACTACCTGGACAGCGTGCCCTTTGGCAACCGCTACGTGGACGGCCCCTTTCGTATGCCCGTCTTCGACAAGTACAAGGACATGGGCACGGTGGTGATGGGCAAGGTGGAAAGTGGGAAGACGCAGCGCGGCGCCCAGCTCCTCCTCATGCCCAATCGGAAGATGGTGGAGGTGCTGCAGCTGTGGTCGGACGAGGAGGAGGTCAGTCAGGTGCTCAGCGGGGAGAACGTCAAGATCAAGCTGAAGGGCGTCGAGGAGGAGGAGGTCACCTCGGGCTTCGTCCTCTGCGACCCGGCCGACCCCTGCAGCATTGGCCGCGTCTTTGACGCGCAGGTGGCCATCCTCGAGCACAAGTCGATCATCTGTCCGGGCTACTCGGCGGTGCTGCACATTCACTGCGCCAGCGAGGAGATCAGCGTCAAGGGCATCATCGACCTCATCGACAAGAAGACGGGCGAGCGGCAAAAGGTAAACAACAAACGCCTCCTTCTAACCGGTAGAATCTAACCCCTTCTAACCCCCGTCTTTCTTTTTTGTAAACCCTTTCAGGTAAAGCCGCGCTTCGTCAAGCAGGACCAGGTGGCGCTGATGAGGCTGGAGTGCTCCGGCGGCATGATCTGCATGGAACCGTTTAGCAAGTTCCAGCAGATGGGCCGCTTCACGCTAAGGGACGAGGGCAAGACCATTGCCATTGGAAAGGTGCTGCGCATTGCGCCCACCGAGGGAAGCAGCACTAGCAGCAGTGGCGGCGGCTCTGGCGGTTCCTCCGCTGGGGGTGCTTCCAGTGGGGGCGGCGGCGGCGGCAGTTCCTCCAACGCTGTCGGCGGCGGCAACAGCAACGCCAACAACTAAACCTTTCGTTGTTGCTGCTGCTGCATAATCTCCCCCTTTTTTTCCTACCTTACGCCAGCCAACAAACAAAAAGGAAGAAGGTTTCGGTCTTTACACTTTTTTTATAAAAAACATTCAATAAGATGAACTTTAAGAAGGCGCTAAAAGAGAAGAACAAGAACAGAAAAGAGTGCAGAAACAACTCACACACACACCCACATCTGCGGACGACCCCTCCCCCCTCTTTTCCTCCTGCACTCGAGCCTTTTTTATACTTCTTTATACATATTATCATTTTGAATGAGTTGCAAGCGATTTTTTTATACTGTAGATGAGGGGGAGGAAGAGGAGATGAAGTTATGATGATGATGTGTCAACCTCTCCTCTGATATTGATGTCCTCTCTCTGCTTGAGGAAATGTACGCAAATGTGTTGTTGTGGTTGCGGTTGTTGATGCTCTCTGCTGATGCTCTGTTCTACCAATTAAAAAACAAGTTATATCAAGAATAGAGACTGTCTTTTTATGTTTCAAAGATTAGTGCTTTAAAAATCTTACAGAGTAACAAAAAACCTCTGAGGCGGCTTTTTACTGGATCACACAATTCAGATTACACAGAGGGCGAGAGAGAAAAAGAGAGGAGACGATGATACAAACACACACTTACACATATGATGATGTTGAAAAACGAAACGATGCGATCTTTTTAGTCTAGCTCATCGATGAACTGGTTATTCGCAACGGATGTGGAACTGGTTGACGGTCCAGGCGAGTCGAGGCTGCCACCACCTCCACCACCACTTCCATTTTCAGGTGATTGCTTGTCGCTGTCGGGGTTAAAGAGCGACTGAAAGAGATTGGAGAAGATGCCGCCGGCGGGAGCCTTCTGCTTTCTCTCGCGGCCAAAGTAGATCTCGCCAATCTGGTCGAGGTACTCCTTGTAGCAGGGATCACGGTTCAGCGACTTCTCGTAGAGGCTGCAGAGGACGTTGAAACGTTGGTTTTGCCGCTGCAAAACAAAAAAGCATGTTAGTGTGATTTCGAAATGACTTGAATACCAATCAGCCTACCTGTGATTGTCAATTGCAGAGAGGAGGAAGAAGATAAAGTTGAGCAGCGGCTTGAGAAAGGGCGGCTCGACGTTCTCAATTGCCGGGTGGCGGCTGGTGTACACCTTGAAGACCACCTGCGCCAGCTGCTTCTTCTCCGCAGCCAGTACCTGCAGCACGAACTGGGCGATCATCAGGTCCACCTCGGAGGGGAAGCCCTGCTGGCGCTGGTACTCCACCAGCATCAGGGCGCAATTTTCGCCGCTGTCGGAGGAGTAGATGAAGTGGAGGCGTGACTCGGCGTAGTTCTTCTCGCGCCAGAGGACGAGGGCGAGGTGCTTGCGCAGCGTCGCCGGCGGAATGAAGGTGATGCTGAGGGCTTTCGAGACAAAGTGCGCCCGCTCCGGGCTGTCGGCGACCATGGCGGCGAAGAGTTGGCGGAGGTCATTTACCACTGACTCCTCGCTGGCCTGCAGGTCGGCGGGCGACTTCAGCTCCAGGCCGAGGTCGGCGTTGGAGAGCATGTCGACGAGGAGATTGGCGAGGTCGGAGCCAGAGTTGGACTGGCCGGCGCTGAGCAGCTTCGTGGCGCCCTCCACCAGCAGGCGGTATGCCTGGGCGAACTTGCGCTCTCGGGAGAGGCGAAAGTAGATGGTGCGGTAGATCTGGTGGGCCTCGTAGAAGTCGCCGCGGGCGAGGCACTCCGCTAGCTTCTGATTGAGCCTCTGAGACATCTGTGATCTGTGGTGGTCGGTGATGCAGTTTGTGCTTTTCCTTTTGTGCTATTTGTGCAGCCTCTTTGGTCGATCGGCGGTGATCGACTCAGTGGCGAAGTCGAGAGATTTTGTTATCTGATGAGGCTCAGTTGGAAAAAATGAAAGAAGAGTATGTGTAGCGAGAATATAGAGAATCCAATGATGAAATAGAAATAGAAATCGGCGTGTGCATGTGTTTTGCAATAACGCCACTTGATGACAAAAGTCAACCAGCAATCAGAGAAAGGGGCAACAAGATTCAGGGCGAGCGATCAACGTTGATTGAGACGAGGAGGAGGATAATCTGGGAGATAATCTTCTTCTTCTTCAACAAAAACAACAACAAAGTCCACCGAGTTGAAGAGTTGAAGAAGCGAGAGAGTTTGAGGAAAAAATGCAGCAGGCCGCGATCACCTGTTTCCACCGCTCCAGTTGTCCACTGCTGTGCATTTCGCCCCCTTGGCTGGCTGGAGGAGGAGCACTGACCAAGGCCACAAGTTGACCAGAATTGTTGGCGGCAGTCTGGCAACTCGACAGAAAAACAAAGCGTAGCAGCAGCTGAAGTTGGATCTGGGCAATCGCTTCGCAGTCACAGCAGTATTTTTTGGTTGGGTTTCTTTGGCAAGACGACGACGACTCTTCTCTGACGCTGCTGCTGACGAGCTGACTGGACTGGCAGCAGTAGCATACACAAATAATACATTGTGCATGATTCATGATCTGTACACAGCACCACCACCACCACTTTGATTGCTCCTTTTCCTTGGTGGTCATCATCATCAGCAACATTAGCAACACAGCGACGATAGCAAGCAAACCAGCAGTGACCAGCGTCCAGTGACCAGAACATTATGAGCCAGTTTACTGAGTATAACGAGCGTAAGTTTTTCTGTTTATTTTTTTGATGATGACGATTTAATTTCAATGGACGCTTCTTTCACCTTTTCACCTCCCAGTGAACAATTACATTGCCGATGTACCGATGCGTTTCTCCGAACGATACATTTCAACACTGCTCAGAAATACTCTCGAGGAAAATGACGATGATGATGGTGGAGAGGAGGACTTTCTCGCTCGTTTCAGGCGGAAAGTGGACGTAAGATTTGATAAGATGCTCTAAAAGGACAGAGTTCCTTAACGCTTTTTTGTTCCGAACAGTACAACTTCAACGCCGAGCTGGTGGCCTTGGAGATCTTTGAGCTTCACGAAAGAAGAAGCTCGAGGAGGCGGCAGCTGCAAAGGAGTTGGCCGCAAAGGAGGCGGAAGCAAAGGCCGTTGCCGCGGCAGCGGCTGCAGCAGCAGCAGCCGAAGCAGCGGCAGCTTCGGCCGCTCACGCAACAACAACAACAGCTTAGCAACACTTCCGCTTCTGAAACGAGCAGATCTGCATCAAGTGATACTGACATTGTCGACCTCTTCGACCATCACATCCTCTTCCTCCTCCTCCTCCACAACTTCCACCACCACCAACCCCACAACTTCCACGAATGGTGCTATTACCCAAAGCAATCCCAACAGCAGAAACAGCAGCAATTTCTATCAGACATTTGTACCGGGAGAGATACTCAAACCGCAGCCGCTGAGCAGCGTCATCCTCAACCCACTTCAAACAGCGTCAGATATTCTTCCACGCCACCTCCTATTCCTCTTCCTCCGCCTTCAGTCTCTCCAGCGTCCTCCTCTTCCGCCGTCCATTCCACATGTGATACTACTACCAACAATTCGGTTTCGACAGCGGCAGCGACCACGACGGCGGCAGCAGGAACTGGAGAAACGAGGAAAAGTGAGCTGCCTTCTTCCACTTCTTCCACCACCTCCTCTCCTCTTCCTCCTCTCTGAGAGCAACAACAAAACTACGTCCCGGCCATCTAAGTGAATTCGAAAATGCCGACTCTAGTCCGTTTGACAACGTTGAACTGCAGACGATTGACGACATCAAGGAGCTGAACAATGTTTCCAGGCGCTCAACGTTCAGCAACAGCAGCAGCAGCAACCACAACAGCAGCATCCTCCCACAACGACCACAACGGCCAACAATGGCTTCAACAGTTACTACGGCTTGGCAATTCGGCGGCCATTCCGCTGCCGCATCATCACCATCAGCAGCAGCAGCACTACTACCCAGGCAGTGCAGTCGCCCAGCACCACATCCCGCAGTGCCCATGTACCCGAATGTGCAATTACCGGGCACGACGGTAAGCAGTGCTTCAACGGCTGCATCGACTTTTGGGGCCAAGGCGGCGACAGCAGCTGCTAACTTTGGATCTCAGTCTGCGGTCTACGGTAGCTCGCTCGGATACAACGCCCTAGGGTCGGCGGGGGCGTCAATGTACGGTGGTGGAAAGGTGAACCACCCAGCGCCCTTTCAGACCTTGCCACTTGCCTTCAACTCCACCGCCGGCACGCCCCTGTCCTCCTCCTACAGTGCCCCGTACCTGCTGCCTCACCATCAGCAGTTGCACCAGCAGTCGCATCCACAACCACCACAAATGCCGGCTCACTACGGCTCAATGGGCTCCATTTTGAGTGATCAGCAGCAGCAGCCCCAGCCACCACCACCACCGCTTGCAACACCGTTGCAGCAGCCCAATCAGGCGCTTCCAAAGGGCGGCGGCAGCGGCGGTTCGGTGAGCAACTACCCGCCGTACAAGCAGGCCTTCAACTGGAACTGATTTGATTTGACCCTGATCACACCACACACCCACACACTCTATTCTAGGCTTTTCTCAATTTCCTCTTCCTTTCTCCCCTCACGAGCCTTACTAGTGATGAATGACACTTCTTCCTACTACTGCTGTTGAGAGCTAACTTCTCACAGCAGTCGCCGCAATAAATATACCGAGATTGAACATATTTTAAAAAACATAACCAGAATTGTATGGTATCAAAGGGAGAACTGCAGAGTTGGCTAAAGGGCTCAACAATAGTTGATGACAGCTTATCAAGACGCTCCAGTCACCGTCGTCGTCGTCCACAGCTCCGCCGTGCTCAGGTTCAGCTGCTTGCCAATGGTGGAGAGGTTGCGCAGACTTTGCGTGTAGAAGGTCAGCTCCTGGGTGACCAGACTAGCAAGGGGAAAAAGGTTAAAAATCACTCAAAACAAACTCCATCACCACTTACCCATGCTGCGGCCCCCCGTCGTTGACTATCTTCAGCCTGGCCAGCTGCCCCCTGAAGATGGCGATCACCGTGCGGTGGATGCTTTCGAAAAGGGCCACCAGCTCCGCCGCCGGCATAATGTCGGCAATGTTGTCGTGCAGCCGCACCAGGTGCTGGGAGATGGTCTGAAAGGAGGCGGAGGGCACGGGCGCCTTGGCGACCCACTTGCCCAGGTAGCTGGCCACTACGTCTTTCACCAGGCCGATGACCTTGTCCGGAATCTTCCCCAGGTGATTTTCGTACAGCTCCAGCAGCTCGTCAAAGTGCTTCAGCATGCTGCTGTTTGCGCTGCTGCTGTTTTGAGCGCCTGAGCTGCTCGTCGTCGTCCTCAGGAGGAGGCCCTCAAAGTGGGCGCGAAAGCGCGGCACGAGGGCCATGACAAAGGTGAGCGACCGCGAGCTGATGATGAGCGTCCGCGCGGAGATGGTCTTCAGGCCGGCGACGGTCAGCGCCTCCGCCCCCAGCACCAGCTGCGAGGTGCGCGAGTTGAAGAACTTGAGCAGGTCGACGAGGCGGAGCAGCAGGTCCGGGCTGAGGAAGGTGATCTGGGCGGCCACCTCGGCGTACTCCAGCATCATGTAGAGGAGGTTTATCACAGCGTTCACCAGCACAAAGCTCGACGTTTGGCCATCCAAGGGGTTGGTGATTGTCAGGCAGTCGCTGCTGTTGGCAGAGAGGAGGAGGAAGATGAGGAGTTCGTTTTCGATGACTTTGATGACTGTTGTTGTTGTTGTTTGCTGTTGGCGGACTTGAAACGGGCGTACGCCGCCACCAGCCCCTCCTCTTCAGCTTCTGTTTCGATATCACTTTTGTTGTTGCTATTGTTCTTCTTCGACTTGACTAGTAGCAGCTCCCTGACCAGCCGGCGAAAGTCCTCGCTGAGCTGGCCGCCGCCCACCGAGCGCCACTGCTCCAGCTCGAGCAGCTGCTTCAGCTTGCGCTTGCGCTCCTCGTGAAAGCGCGTCACAAACTTGTTCGACTGCAGCTGAATGACCAGCTTCAGGTTGGGGGCTCGTTTTCCGCCACCGCCTACGTTGGTCTTCGAATTAGAAGTTTTGCCGCTCTTTCCGCTGATGGCCGCCTCGCAGTCGGCGGCAAAGGCCTCAATGAGCGTGACCAGCGAGAGGAACTCGGCCGGCTCCAGGCGGTCCAGGCTGCCGTCGGCCACCTTCAGCTCGATGATGGCCGCGCAGCGAGAGTGGGCAAAGTCGACGATGGAGGCGAGAATCTCCGCTAGGTTGCCACTTAGCTCGAGGTAGTCTGACTGGAGGATCACTCTTGAAGTGGAGGAAAAGGAAGCATCGAGGTTCTGTCCCGATAAAGAGCCGTTTTGATGAGCTAGAGCTTGAGCTTGCTGATTGCTGTTGCTGGCCACCGCCACAAAACCATTGTGGATGACCTGGTAGACCAGCTGCACTCGCTTGAGCAGCGTCCCCAGCCGCCCAAAGACGGTCCGCAGACAGGCGAGCCAGCGGTCAAAGCGCAGGTGCCGGGTCTGCTCGTAGAGGCTGTTATTGCCGCCGCTGTGTTATCGGCGTTTCCCCCGCCTCCTCTGGAAACCTCGATACTATCTTCAGCGGACAGCGTCTCAATCACCGTCTGCTTGACGCTCGCCTTGATCGCCGTGAAGGCCTCCTCGCGGAAGGTGTCGATGAAGGTGAAGCGCTGCAGCTTCAGCATGCCGTAGATGATCGAAAGGAGGCGCTCCTCCTGGAGCTCCTGGTGGTGATCGGCGGATGGCTCATCAGAGTCCTCTTCTTCCTCCTCCGTCAGCGGTCGATTCCACTCGGCGGTGAGGTACTTGACGAACTCCTCGTTCATCATCTGCTCAATCACCTTCTCAATCTCCATCAGCTGCAGCTTCAAGTGTCTGAAAAAAATAGTGACAGAGGAAAAAATGTAAACAAAGCAATTTCGAAATCAGCAAATCTCCCTCTCAAACTCACCTAAAACTAATCACCCCGCTCAGCTCCTGGGCGACCACCTCCTGCGAGGTGGAGATCAGGTCGAGGGCGCCGGCGTAGTCGTTCTTGCTGAGCAGCAGCTGAATGGTGGGCTGCGTCTGGTGGACGGTGGCGATCCAGGTGATCTTCTTGGCGGCGTCGCGGTACTTCGCCCGCAGCCCCGTCAGCTCGATGTTCGTCTGAATGGGCCGAACGAGCTTCGCCTCCAGGTCCTCGCAGCTGGCCCTGATGTCGGCCACCTGGCGGATGGCCACCTTCAGGCGGTCCATGACGCGGTCCATGCTGGCCATCACCTGGAAGAAGTCACCGGAGCGGCGGCCAATCTGCGCCGCCAGGTCCGCCTCGGTGGCGTCGAGGTACTCGCTGAGCAGCGACTGGATCTCCTTCATTGACCGCTGCTCGAAGAAGGACTCCAGCGAGTCGATGGAGGTGGTGGTGGTGATGGTGGTGATGGAGGAGTTGGCTAATGAGGGTGATGATAGTGGCGGTAAAGATGAGGCATCTTCAGTAGAAGGGGGAGAAGAAGCACTTAGCGATGGCAGTCCATCTCCGCCAAAAAGGGCGAGGAGGCTGAGGAATGTTTCGCCGTCTTCGAGGTTAAAGTTGTCGTCGAAGAAGAGTGAAGGCACGCTGGTTTGCGCTTTCGAGCTTTCGAGCAGTTTTTGCTGAGCAACAGTAGAATTGCTCCTTTTTAGAACCGCCGCATTTCTCCCACCTCGCCGACTCTCCCTGAGCTTCTTGAGGTAGGCGTCAAAAAGCACCTGCGAGGGCTTCTTCAGCCTTGCGGAGCTGCCGTGGTAGGGAAGGGGCGGCAGCGGAGCAGAGGCGCTCGGTTCCACAAAGCCGGCGCCCCACTCCTTCGTGAAGAGGTTGTCGTAGTAAGAGCGCGCCCTCGAGGGATCGTTCAGCGCCGAGGTGAGGTTCTGCGAGGAGGAGTAGATGGTCCACTCGCCGCCAGAACCAGACGGGCCGTTGCCCACCTCGGCAATCACATTGGGTTTCGGTTCTCGCGGAAGCGGCGGAAGGTGGTAGGCCTCGAGGCCGAGTAGCAGCTTCGAGGGGCTGGGAAAGTCAGTGGAGAAGAGTTTGTGGTGGTGGTGGTGGTTCGATTTAGTTCCCTGGTGTCTTGATCGGTGATTGCTGCTGCTGTATCACTGCCCTGGTCACTGCCTCCCGATTCAGCCAGTTGAATGTAATGAAGAGGAATTTGTTGATGAGACGTTTCTTGAGGCAGAGACACCTCCCGACGCCGAGGCCGTCGCAAAGATGTGACACTTGGCGATGTGCGTCTCGTAGTCGCGGTCGTTGACGCCCTCGCAGGGCAACAGCGGACAGATCTCATTGGGGCCGTACTTGCAGACGTGCGAGCCGCCCTCCTTGACGCTGTGCCGCTGGCGGAGGTGGTCGCCGAAGGCGTTCGGACTGCTGAAGACGTCTTTCGGACAGAGCTGGCACTGCTTCCAGGGCTTATCGGTACTCATGGTCCGGTTGCTGCTGATCATGCAGCATCAGGGTGTTCTAAAGAAGAAGAAGAAGAAGAAGGTTGTTTTGTTGTGGTCTGCTCTATGAATGATGTTGGTGGTGGTGGTGGTTGTGCAAGGAGCATGATTTGACAGATGAAGGTGAGCTCCTCGTCGAGGATGATTTGCCTGGTGGATGATGACGGTCAGCAGATATCCTCTGCCTGCTGCTGCTGGTGATTCATTTCAAAGGAGCTTATGGTGCAACAGTGCCAGCTGATTAGAAAGTGGTTGTGGAGCTGAAGCGAGTGCCGGCAAAGGTCAGAGGTCAGGCGAGGATAAAGCTCGATAACTTTCTCCCTTTGGTTCTGTAGCAGAGCAGATTTGGACCTTACGATGATAACACTTTTCCCGTTTTCAGAGGAGGATGTCGCCTGCCGGTCTGTACAGCCGCAGCAGCAGCAGCAGCTTGTGTTTGTTTACACGTGTAAGCGAGACGATCCGATCGACAGCGGGCGACAGTGGCTATGGTGGCGCTGGATGTCGCTGTTTGAGCAGCTGCTACTGCCAAAGCTGTACAGCGAAATGTGAACAGCAGAGCGCGCCAATGATAGATCGAGAAGAGAGGAATAACCAGGGAGCCAATCTCTCTCCCTTATCTTTGCCTTCCATCTCTCTTGGAGAGAATCCCTTCTGTGTATGACCCCTTCTTTCTTCACCTGCAGTTCTCAGACACACAGAGAGGAATCCGCTCGAAGTTCCTGCCCCACTGCCGCAGCTGAAGTACTCTATCTTCTGCTTTCACTCTCACTCTCTCTCCGTTGATCATCAAGGCCAAAGTCCAACGACAACTGCTGATCAATCAGCTCAGAGACAAGCAAAGGGTGACATCACTTTCACTGGTTCGGATGTCACACACTTGTCAACTCACTTCATTCAATCACTGGCGTCATCCACTACCACCAGCCGATAAACCGATTTCTTCTTTCCTTCTTTCTCCTCGCAAGACTCTCTCAATAGAAAAAACAAAAACTGCTGAAGATCCAAAGACATTAGCTGCACTCTTCACTTGACTGGACTTCACTTGCTGCTGCACTTAACCCTTTACCAGTGTCTCTAACAAACATCTCTCTTCATCGCACGTCCAGTCTGAATGGGAAATTAGAACTTTGATTTGGCGCTCGAGAAACAACAAAATTCCCCGTTGACCAGAAAAGTTCTAAATTAGGTTCGCAATCATCACTGAAGCCGCACACCTGATGATCAAACCTGATGAAAGCTCCTCAGCTCCTCTTCACCTTATCCGATTGTGGGTTAAGTCTGCTGCTGTTTTCACTGGAAAGTCTGCCGCCGCCGCCGCCGAGTGTGCTACAATGTTGTAGACAGTGGTCTCGCTGTCTCCCCTTCTCGCTGTGTTCTTCCAGCCGCACTCAACGCCGTCTCTCTCCGCCTTCTTTTCACTCTGTCTTGAGCAGCGGCGGCACTGTACTGTTGTTCTCGTGCACTTTTTTTTGCTCACGTCTGCAACAGAAACAGCAGCAGCTGCATCACAGAGCCTGTGTGTGTGTTTTGCTGGTACTCCAACAACTCAAACTTGATTCGACTACTGCTTGCTTGCTTGCTTTTGCCTTTTGCCACCACTATCTCCTTCTCTCCTCGCAGTTTCTGAGCCTCTGTGATCAGTGTATGTGCCTCTCTCTCTCACACACACTCACTCTCAAACTCCAACTCAAAATCACAAAACTCTCTACGCGAGATTGTAGCTTTCTATGTGTGTCTGCGTGAGCTGCAGCAGCAGAGTTTCCAATCAACTGCTGCTTGCTGCTGCAAATTAGGCTCCATCAATTTGCCTGTTGTCTCTTGATCACTGCTGCTGCCTTCTCCTCCTCCTCCTCCTCCGCACCATCATTCCTCAGCAGTGATCATCAGCATCAGCATCATCCTCAAGTGACACCAGCAGAAGTACCAGCACCTGAACCTGAGCCACTGCAGCACTAGCTGCCAGAGGACGTCGCGACGACGACAACGACGACGACAACTCCGACCATGGCGAGCAGCATCCTCGAGGGCCAGCAGTACGCCCTCACGTCGCAGTTCAGCAAGATCAAAGGCCAGTCGATGGTCTTCGTCAAGCTCACCGACTCGGCGCTGAAGGCGATTGAAGACTACGCTGCAGCCCTCTCCAAGGTATGTGTGACTGCAGTTCTTTCTTTCTTTCTTTCCACTTTCTTGTTCTTTTCACGCGAGCCTCATTTAGAACTCTTTGACTGTGCAGTTTGCAGCTTTGTTGCTAATTATCCGATTATTTTCTTGCGCCTGTCTGTCTGTTTGTCTGTCTCTGTCGGTGACCACCGCAGTGTTTGTTCTTCTCCTCTACTCTGTTTTAGACCTAGTTTGAGCAAAGTTTGAGCAAGGCAGCTGTACAGCACAAAGCGGAGAACGTGGCCAGCAGCACTACACAGGCATCATCTTCTGAAAGAGAAAAGAGCAAAGGAGAAACCAAGTAAACAGAGTGACAGTGACACCACTTGCTAGCAGATAGCGCTGCCACCAGAAAGAAAGACAGAGCGAGGGGACCAGAATGATCTCGATGTCGAGTCGCTCTGATTGAAAAGATTGAAATTCCCTTCTATCGCAGACACACACTATCCGGTGAAGCGTCCTTACTGTACTCACCTCCTAGCAAAGTTGTTCCTGTTTCCTCCTTGAACCTCCTTCCTCAAGATGTGCTAATGACGACTACATCTACTACTAGCACTAAAGTAGAAATCACCGAGTTATAATTGAGTAATTTTACGAATTCCTCTCGAGTGATGCTGCGACTTCGGCTGCAGCTAACCTCTCTCTCACTCGAAAGAGAAAAAAGTCTTGAACGGTGCAATAAATAGTCGCCGCTGCAGTCTTTAGCTACAAATGGAGATGCTGTGGTGGTGGTGGTGTTAAATATTTTTAACTTTTTTTCTGCTACTCTCAATGTTCTCAATGCGATTCTCAGAGACATTGAGCTCAAGTTTTTAACTGGGCGCATCTTCTCTCTTTCTTTCGCAGTTATTTTTCTGACTGACTAACTGTTCTGCTGTCACTGACATAATTCGAGTCGGTATTCCACTCAACGCAAAACGTTAGCTTGCAGACAGCTCTTTTCCCGAAGCACTTGCACTCGAAGCACAGCGTTTCAGATGTCAGACAATTTTCTTCTCACTTTTTTCTCTTTTCTTTCATCACTGTTTTGTACTGCGTACACTGCCTCTATTGCAACAGTAAATTGAGTTTTCGCCCGGATTCTCTCTCCTTTCTTCCTATTCTGAGAATGATTTCAATGAGTTTCAATGAGTGTCTCTTTAGATTGAGGGCTGTTGATGAATTCCCCTGTTGGCAGTTTAGCTCACTTTTTCTTTCTATCGGCACTATTGATTATTGGAAATTAGTGGTGGTGGTGGTGCCTTTAAAATGCAGTTGACAAACACACTACAGTTGTCAAACTGTCTGATCACTGCAGTCATGCCAACTTTTGCTGCTGTGGCCGTCTCTGCGGTCCATTTGCAATTGATTCTATTCGGTGAATATTTTTATTGTCCCCTCTAGTAATTGGCCCCCTCTGAATGCCCCATTGAGTGTATGAGAACACTTGCAAACAGACATGAAGTGGTAGTGTTGTCCTCTGCTGCTGCTCAATGCTGAGTGCTCTGAAATGGGCAGTGAAAAGCAAGTGATGTGTGTGTGTGTGTGGTGTCTCCTCCTGATGAGGATCGACTGATTTCGCTGCCAATGTTGCCCCTCACTTTGTCAATTGGCCACCGCCGCTCTCTCACACACACACACACTTCCCGGTGCCCTCAAAAGGAGTCAGTTTCGGTTGGTGGTGGAATGGTGAGGGTGACACTGATATCACCACTGCCACCACCGCCGATCCTCTGCCTTTTGTTGTTGTTGTTGTTTTTTAACTTTTTTAACCGGAAACCACACTCACTATCAGTGACAGTGACTGGACGTGATTGGTGGTGGTGGTGGACTCCAGGAGAGAGTCAGGAGAAGCGCATTTAGAGCAGAGGAAAGGTTTTGAGAGGCATTGAGAAAAGAGAAAGAAAGAAGCTGTGAAAGAGCTTGAAGACGACGGCGCCTTCCTTCCCCTTCGCCGCCGCCGTCGCCGTCGATCCACTAACTCGTTTTTCCAGTAATAATCATCACCGAAAAGTATAGTAGTGAATGGCCTCAGAAGTGGTGGTGGTGGTGTTGGGGAAAACTGTTGCAGCAGCAGCAGCAGTAAACTCTGCCGTGGCGCCCTGTGTGCAAACACGCACACTTTGTTGCTGTCCTTTTGGACCGACAATGTCGTCGTAGAGCACTTCCACCACCACCACCACCAATGGCTGCCAAAACTGCTGCTGCGATTGGCGATCGAGAGCGAAAGACTGCTGATTGCTAATAGCGGAGATGATGAGAGCGTGTGAGACACTTTTCGGACAGATTGTCCCGGTGCAGTTGCTGCCGCTGCTGACATTGCCGCCGCCGCCGCTCACCTTTCTCCTGAGCTTCGTAGGCCGATAGGTCACAACCTCAGCAGCGGAAAGTATGTCAATCGGTAGCAGTGGTGGTGGTGGTGGTGGCTCTTCAATATTATGTGTCAAACAGGCAGGCGGCAGCCAGGCTTCCATTCTCTTTCCTCCTCTCTTCCTTTCCCCTCTTTCTTTGCTTTCTTTCTTCTTCTGTCTTTCAATGTCTTCTTCCTCGTTGTTGTTCTTGTTCTCGACTGCTTTCACTCCTGTTTGACTGCCTGCCACCACCAGGTCTACCATTGAGTGACCATTGTAGAGTAGAGCAGTGTCTTTAGTTCGCTGCTCTCTCATCTGTAATTATCATATTTCATGTGCAGTCGAGGGATTCGAAGGCGAAAGTGGTGGTGGTGGTAGAGCTTCTAACAGAGAGCCCGTTGTTTCAATCAGTGGTGTGTGTAAGTGTGTGTGAGTGTGCTCAACAAGTGGCCGGTTTGTTTTAGTGAATGCTCCTGCCTGCACTGTGCGCACCGTTAGCACTGCTTCAGCTCGTTACTTTCTTTTTCCCTTGGCCACCTTGCGCTAGTGGAAGAAGAAGAAGGTGGTAGTGGTAGGTGTGCTGCTGCTGCGATTTTCCACTGCAGTGATTATGAAAGGTGCTCACATGTGTGTAATATTGACTTTCTCTCTCATTATCATTTTTCTCTTTCTCATTTCTCATTTCTTTTCCCTTCTCTCTTTCACACAGGGCAACGTCTCACCGAGCTTTAAGCCATCAATTGAATTTAGGCCAAACAACTCTCAAGGAGTAAGTGGTGGTGGTGGTGGTGGTGGTGGTCGTCAACGCCGTAGGCGATTTAGAAACTGACAGCGACGACGATAAGGATGAGGAACGGATTTCTAATCTCTCATTATCGCTGTAGGTGATCAGCATTCCAACCAAAGTCAATGGAGGCGGAGGAAATGGAGAACTTGCGGAGAAGCAGTCGTACAACTTCTCAGTCAAGGACGTGCAGAATGACGGCATTCAGGAGGCGGTGCAGCAGAACCGGCGGGAGATGTCGATGGACTCGCTGGGGAAGATTATGCTGCGCATGCAGATTCACGCCAACGATGACAGCTACCAGAACACTAGGGTGAAGATGGACCAGGCGAAGCAGGACCTGCAGAAGTACAACACCAAGGTCATTCAGCAGGGCGACCCAAACGTCGGGCGGAAGGTGAAGGTGAAGAGGCCTGCTGGAGGTGGTGGAACCTTTCCTGGTAACTCCAAGTCGCTTCCGAACAAGCCAAACTTTCCTGGAGGTAGTAGTGCCGAATTTAGCAGCAGCAGTGCATCATGTGCTAATGCGACTTCTTCCTCATCTTCCAATTTAGCTCCAGCGACGACGTCTTCTGCCGCTTCTTCTTCCTCCTTATCCTCATCCACCGCCGCCGCTGCCTCAATGTACAACAAAAAGTCACCCTCGATGCCTTCATCGCACCTTCTCACTTCGATGCCCCGGTTCGGCAGCAAGTTCACTACCAACTCAGCTCCCACTGCGACTGGTGGTGGTGGTTCTTCCTCCTTAAACTCAAACTCCTCCAGCTCCTCAAACAGTCTTCTTGCAGCAGCAGCGAACAACAGGCAGTCAACCATGTCGCCGCCGTTACCTGAGGCTACGAAGAGGGCACTCCGCGAGACCATAGTCCACCTGCTCGCCCTCAGGCCGATGAAGCTGGGCGAGCTGATGGGCAAGGCGCAGGAGAAGGTGCCCGGCTTCTCCCTCACCACGCCCTCCTCCACCTCGTCGACAAGGGAGCAGTTGCTCGCCGTCATCAACGCCGTCGCCTCGACGAAGGACTCGGCGGTGGCCGGCGGCACGCCGCTCTACCACTTGAAGGAGGGCGGCTGGGAGGAGCTGCAGCTCGATTGGCCGCACTACAGCAGGGAGGACCGAGAGCTGGCGATGAGGCGGAATCCGTTCATGGCGGCGAACCACGTTTCACCGACGACCACTTCTGCTCAGAATACTAATGGTGCTAGTAATCACCACCACAGCCAACACCCTCCTCCTCCTTCAACTTCTTCGTACAATGCCAACCACCCTCACCCAAAGTCGTCAGCGGTTAACGGTCTGAGCAGCAGCATCTCCCCGCTCTCTGACGGCTCCTCCATTCGCTCAATGGTGCACTCTACGCCCTCGCCCACCACCAGTGATATCTGCCAACCGTCGCCGCCGCCCCCTTCGCATCCGCCCAGTCTCCTCACTACGTCCCACTCCTCTGGCAGCAGCAGCCATCACCACCAACTTCAGCTCCAGCATAACAAGGCAAAGGATTTTTCACCTCCACTGAGCAACGGCAGCAGCAGCAGCAGTGGCAGTAGCGGCTCTGATCGTCCCAGGCACAACAGCAGTAATCAGCAGCAGCAGGCTCTGAAGCGAGTGGGTAGTGGAGTTGGTAATTACGATGGCCGATACTCTTCCAACAACAACAGCAACGTTATCAATGGGCTGAAGAAGTTTAAGACGACCAACAGCAGCAGCAGCAGCCATTACAACAACAACAACGGCAGCAGCATCAGCTCAAAAGTTGGCAGTGATGGCATGAAGTCCAATGGCGGACCGAGCCACAACGGCCACAATGGCCACAACAACCTCAACAGCAGCAGCAACTCCAGCAGCAGCAGCAGCACCCGTACAGCAAGTACACGCGCATTCAGTCGGCGGAGCAGCTGGCGGCCTACCGCGCCGACTTCTACGCCGAGTTTCCCGAGTACCGGAAGCAGTTTGAGTACGTGGACGGCGTCTCGCGGGAGTTTGAGCGCCTGCGGGAGGTGGTCCTCTCCAAGGACGAGGACTCGGAGGAGTGGCAGGTAAGGGTTCACAGTGTGTTTTGAAAGAGAGGCAGTTTGAAGGGGGCTTTATTCAAACTTGCTATTTGTTTAGGATGCCGTCCGCCAAACGATAGTGAAGTACGAGGAGGTGAAGAACGACTCGCGCTTTTCGTGGGCGCAGAAGCGGCTGCAGCACCTGCACAATAAGTTGCTGCACATTAAGAACCTCATCATTGAGTACAACCAGCGGCATGGAGGTGGGGCTCTTAGTGCTGCCAGTGGACATAGTGGAGGAGGTACCTCGGGTCATGAGGCGATGCCAAGGCTCTTGGGTGGTGGTGGTGATCGCGGTGATCGCCGCCCTGCATTCTGAAGAAGTGCCCAAACAAATACCACTGTACTGAAAAAAGCATTCAACAAACATTTCTCTACTCTATTGCATAAAGTCACTCAAACTTTAAAGCTCAGTTGGACTGATGCTGCTGCTGGGATGGTTAAAGCGATGATGATGGTTGAAATGTGGTGGTGGACAACAAACCAACTCCTTCTGATATTGCAATATTGCACAAAAGTCTCTGTCTCTGTTTTTCTCGCTCCCGAATACCAAACACTTAGACAAGCAAGCAAGCAACACATTTTCCGTTCTCAATGTTTTGATTTTTGTACACACCACCTCCTTCCGCTCTTCCTTCCACTCACAATGTTTCCAATGTTCCAAGCTAGTCAGGTCACCCCCAGAACACTACTACCACCACCACCACCACTATCAGCAACATCATCGTCACCGTCCCAACTAATGTTATAGCAGCAGCCATCATCAGCAAACAGGGCCCCCCTTCCGAACCCGGTCCCCCTCCTCCTCCTTCCCACTACATTATTATTCACTTTTTTATTTACTTCAACCTTTGTCTGTTAAAAACCGTACATATAATATTCAGTAATTGCACTTTGCTGAGTACTCTCCTTCCTTCAAATCTCACTCAGTTTTGGTTCTTACTATTTTCCTACGGTGCTCTCCCAGTTAACTCTTCTCCCTGTGGTACGCAATATTTGCCCCCTCCTGAAACACATCTGTTCACCCCAAGCAAGCCATCAACGGTTTTTGTATGTATCATCGAGTGCCATCACCCCCACATAACTCCTGCAGTGATAATTCTCCCCTTTCAGTACCACTTCATCACCCCACTTCTTCTTCCTCTGCTCTCTTCCATTCTCAAAGGTTCCTTCTTCTCTTGTTTTCTCTGTTTTTGGGAGAAGGTGGTCCACTTTCTCCCCAAGCAATGTTTTGTTGTGTAACCACCACATTGATGATCCTTCCTTCCACATTCTTCTTCACAACACTCACCACACTTGCTCTACTCTTTCTCTCTACTTTTAGACTGATTACGCTGACGCTGATTAAACAAAACAAAATGTGATAAACAAAACCCCAGTAATAGTATTGTTGTGTCTCGTCAAACAATATGATGATGGATGACGATGATGATAAATGATGATGTTAACCCCTTTCCTTAAACAAACAAAAAATAAAAAACGGTCGTTACTATATTTGTTTATATGTTCAAAGTGTGTGTGTCTGTTAGGTTATAAAGAAGAGAATAATTTTGTCTACTGAAGAATAAAGAGGGAGAATGGGGGTGAACGCTTGGTTTTTATGGCCTTCGTTGATGATTTCAAGGCCGTTTACGGTTTTGTTGGTGTTTAGGTCGATCTTCAAACGACGGTCAAACGATGGCGGTGTTTGTGATTGTTGCTCGGTTGGTGGTGGAGTGAAAGCGGTTCGAGGGAAGGCAAAAGAGAAGGAGCAGGAGCAAAAGAAGATAAAGAAAGAACAGAGCGAAGATAATATAATAACTGAAGGAGGAAATCATGGAGGAGGATAAATGTGAGATAAGATGCAGAAGAAGTAAGAGAAGAGAACTTAAGAAGTAAGGTGTAAAGTGCGAGAGGAGAACTTTTTGTTGTTGTTGACGCTTTGAGAACCGTTTCGATTCTCAAAGTGTCACTTGGTAATAATTACTGTGTTGTCGCTCTTTAGTCGTGCTTGGCTGTAAGAATTGCAAATAAGAATGGGCTGTTAGTTTTTTTCGAAAAAAATTGAAAAAAGAAAATGACTGACCACTGTCAACGATGTTTTTGACGGTGTCCTTTGCCTTGCCCAGCGCGGCGTCAATCTTGCCGTGGTTGGAGAGGAAGAAGCGCTTGATGTAGTTCCGGTAGAGGTACACGGCGCCATTGTTGACGGGGCTGAAGCACCAGACGAGGAAGACAACCTGCCAACAAAGGAAAAAGAAGAAAAGAAAGGGAAAGGGGAAAAAACCCTGATGTTAGTGACGTTCTACACACTTCTACACTTTGGTCGAGTTCAGTGTTCAGTTTAGATTAGCAGTAAGAGCGCCCAGATTTAATAGCCAGGCGTTGCGATGCGATGCGATATGAGGAGAGGAGTGAGAGCGATGTCTGTGACTGTTTCTGTCTGTCTGTTGCTAAAAATAGGTGTACCTTAGCGAGCCAGTAGAAGGGGAACCAACTGAGGAGCCATCCGCTGAAGAAGTCAAAGAGGCTGAAGAGCGCAAAGACTACCCAGTAAGTGAGCCACTTCACGTCGTCGTCCGTCTGATGTGTCTCCAGGGCGGCGATGCTGTTTAGTAGTGAGAAATAGAAGGAGGAAAAGGAATGGAATGAAACGATCGAGTTCTCGAAAGATCTCTTACAGAAAAAACAGCACTTACG
Source organism: Tyrophagus putrescentiae (assembly GCA_024499935.1). NCBI lineage: Eukaryota > Metazoa > Arthropoda > Arachnida > Sarcoptiformes > Acaridae > Tyrophagus > Tyrophagus putrescentiae. Next base: position 10,631,244 of record JAMZRA010000002.1, on the reverse strand, counting down.
ACTTGTAGGCGGGGTAGACGAAGCCGACCAGGTTGCAGACCAGCTGGGCAAAGTACCCGAAGATCATGTAGAGGGAGAAGAGGCCAAAGACGCCTGTTGAAGTAGAAATTGGTTAGGTTAGAGATGACAATGCCTAATCTCTAAACAACAACGCACCTTGAGCGATGTAGATCCGCTTGACGCCGGTGAGCGACTCAATCTTGGTGGCGTAGTCGTTGACCGGGCCGGGCGTCTTCAGGTACTTGTCGACGCCGTCGACGACCTGCTGGTACTTGGCTGACATGATGAAGAGGTGAAGAGGGTGGTGGTGGTGGTGATGGGTGACGAGGTAACAAGCTGGACACTGACTAAAGAAGAAGTCTTCTCGGTACAAACGGCAAGAGGTGATGAATGGTCAGTCAAAGAGAGTCAGTCAGTCAGTTGCTAGCGGTGTCGCTGTGGAGTGGTGGAAAAGGAAGAGAGGAGATGAGGTGGAGGAAAAATTGTGAGTAGTATCAAACAGCATAAAAATACTGTGCAAGTATCGTCTGGTGGCGGTGATCGTGGTGGTCGTGGTAGTGTGGTAGTGGTGGTGATGGTGTAATAATTTCCAGACACTCTCTCTTTGCGACTCCCTTAGTGCTTAGTTGCGCAGCAACAAAGCACACTTACTCACTCACTCAGGCTAACCAATAACTCTCTCTCTCTCTCTCTCTCTGGCTCTGCGACGAGGCTCGTTGAGATTCGCAGCTTGCGCTCTCGCACTCTCTCCCGTTCTCCTCAGCTCCCCTGACTCACGTTTTCTCGCTGCTGCCATTACTACTGCTCAACGAATTTCCATTCCCCAGGAGAGAGAGTGTGTGTGAGGCGCGCGCCACTGAAAAGTGCGATTGGCTGTGGCACTGAGAGTACTGAACGGTGGAAGCGGTAGCGGCGGTGTGGTCTGGTCTGGTCGTGCCTGATGGCAGTGCCACTTCCTCTTCGGCTGTGGTCTGGCCAGCAGCAGCAGCGGCCTCAGCAGCGACTTCCTCGACGGCGGAATAAGCAAAGACGCAAAAATAGACAAAAGTACAACGGCGCACAACAATGGTCGTACAATGGCAGTGCTGCAATGCTGTGCTGACCGGACACTGTACAAACAACGGCAGTACATACTGAGATGCCTGCCTGCAGATACGAAATTGTCAGGTCGTGATGGTGGTGGTGGCAGTGGCAACAATAGTGCAACAGTAGTGGAGGTACTTCAGCTGAAGGCCAACTTGGCCAACAACTGTGCGAGAGAACGGTGCACTGAAAAAAAGTGCATTGGGCGCCTCTTGGTGATCACTGATCAGTAAAGCCATCATCGAATTTTCAATTTCTAATTGACTGTCATTGTGTGCTTTTGGAAGCTAGAAACAAAGAGATGGAAAAGAATAGATTAGCAGCTAATTTGGCTAATTGTTGGACCGCTGAATAGTTCTAAATTGTTGAGTCTTTTGTGGAGTGCTACAAAAGTGCTGGGTGTCCTTTGCCTCCTATCCTCGAAAGGCGTTCTTCTCATTACGAATGGCCGCCATAGTCGCCACTGGATCACCCCCGTCACTCCAGCGTGCGCCTGGACAGTGGCCTCAGTAACTCGCATGAAGGGATTGACCGCCTTTTCGGTGGCCACCGTCGAGGGCACCGTCGGCCGCCCCTCCGCCTTGCACTTCACCGCCGTCTCCATCAGGCGGTCGATCGCCTCATTCTGCGGCTCGACGTGCTTCGCAAACTTCAGATTGCTCAGCGTGTACTCGTGGCCGCAGTAGACCTTGGTGTGGTCGGGAAAGCTGCCGATGATCTTCACCAGATTGTTGTACATCTGCTCGCCGTTCCCTTCGAAGAACTTTCCGGCGCCGGCGATGAAGAGCGTGTCACCTGATGGGAGGGGTGGGTGTAAATAGAAATAGAAATAGAAACGGTCTCTGGTTAGTTTTTGGGTTTGATTTTGATGATTTGATAGCATTTCTTACCGGTAAAGAGCGAAATGTCCGCCTCATCAGTCGAATTAGTGACCTTGTAGCAGATGTGTCCTCGCGTGTGACACGGCGTGTGGTAGCAATCGACGGTGACGCCGCCGAAGGTGATCCGGTCGCCGGTGGTGACAATCTGCGTCACCGCCTCGACGCGGTCCTCGCCGCCGAGGATGCGAAGCTTATCATCGCCCTTAAAAGCGGCCGCCAGCTCCTTGTTCCCCCCGGCGTGGTCCCAGTGGTGGTGGGTGGTGAGCACGGTGGTCAGCTTCACCCCCGCCCCAGCTCCTTCACCTTCTCGAGGACGGTACTCGGCTGGACCGGGTCGACGACGGCCGCCTCCCCCGACTTTTTGTCCACCAGGAGGTACATGTAGTTGTCCTCGAGGGCGGGCAGAATGTGGACGTCCATGTTGCGGTGCGAGGTGTTCAGAGTGGCCAGTCGGTGGCTATATCGGCGCAGCAGCAGTGTTGATGCCAGCCAGAGGCCTGCAGTGAAAAGTGGTGGTGATGATAGTGTGACATGATAAACAAAGACAGTGGGGATTTTGCACCCAAAGAATCGATTTGAGCAAAGCCCAGGCAATCACCGGACACCGGTAATGGATCTAACACAAGCAAAGTAGTGGTTCGAAAAGAGGTGTTGTTTTTTCGCTTTATTCAACAAAACAGATGTTTATATTATTTGTTGTTGGTGCTGTTGGTGTTTAGTTGGACTCGTCGACATTCTCCGTCTGCAGGCCCTTGAAGGAGCGCACCGGGACAATGCTGACCAGCGTGTACAGCTTGTGGGTGCTGTCCTCGTCCTCGTTGCGTCTGCGGGCGAGTCGGACACGGACGCGGAAGGGCACATTGCGGACGCCCTGCGACCAGACGAACTTGTTCAGGCGGGTCTCGATGCGCACGTCGTCGGTGCCCATCTGCTTCTGGGCGAACTTCTTGATCTCCTTGATCGCCCGGGGGGCGCGCTTCTTGAAGCCGACGCCGTGCAGGCGCTTGTGCAGGTGGATGGTGTACTCGCGGGTGATCACCTCGCTCAACGCCGACTTGCTCTTCTTGTCGCCGCGCGCCTTATGGTTGACCATGGTGAGGAGCTGGTGGGGATGAGAACCAAAATGTAATTTGATTAGAGCCTTTCTCTCTCTGGTCAGAACTGTGATCAAAACAATCACAGTCGTGGAGAGTGTGCTTGTGTCTGTCGGTGTGAGTGCTAAAGTGGCCGATGCCGGTGATTGCGCGGGCTGAAGGCACGCTCAGACAATCAATTCTTTGCGTGCAAAAGTTGGGGGTGGGGCGGAAGTGGGGAACAGGACAGCAAAAGAACTTACCTTTTTGGAATAGCTTCGAAATGGGCATCCAAAGAAGAAAGAGAGATTTTCTCACGAGAAAGGAGGAAGCTAACGTGGAAGCGTGGCTGGTAAGCTGGCCAGAAAGCAGACTGACGGGCTAAATCGTAGAGGACGTAACCTGAGGAGAGAGGGAAAAGGTGCGATGTTTCTTTCTGGTTCGTTCTGGTAGAGGAGATTTTTGAAAACCAGACAATATCTTTGTTTTACGATATTAGGGGAGGTTCTATTTTAGGTATTTGGGTTCTGGACCAGAGAAGTCTGAATTCAGTAGACTGAATCAAGAGTAATCGAAATTCTTGTTTTGGTCTTACAAAAATTCTGTTTTCAAGCAAAACAGAGACTGTTGTTTTGCTGAGACTGCATTTTCTCTCATTCTTTGAACTTCTTTCTGCCATTCTGGTCACCATTTAATTCAAAGAATGAGACAGAAGATGCTCCAGAACTTCAACCCTTACCACGACCATCGTGAACATGCAAATGACGTCAAGCACGCGCAGACGTCAGGCCGCCACCACTACCAGGGCGCCTCTCTGGTTGAAGAGTGGCGCTGAATTAGTGTGTGCTAGGTGCTAGCAGGCAGCCATTCAACCGACGCCGACGCCTGGACAACACACACACACACAAGCGCCCAACTGTCATTTGCAGTCTGTTTCAGTTGTTGTTCACTTGACAGCCTCCAAACTACTGCTTCTGCTGCTGGTCTCGCATCCTCCTCCGAACTCTGGTAAGGGGAGCTGATGGTGATTCATGGTGTTCCATGCACGCATCCTGTACCAGAACTTTTTTACTGACGCCGTCTGTTTTCTTTCAGAGCTTGTGTTTTTTCTGTGCATTGTGTTTCCTCTCAACCTGAGCTCTCGCTCCTCTCAGTTTACCGAAGCAACTCGACAAAAACAAACAGCGCCACAAAGCCTTCAGCTTTTCAAACTCTTCGTCATCGGCTAAAACAACCACCACAACAGTTCATCAGTGCAGAGTTTATCAGCGGCGACTGCGGCCATGTTTTGCTGATATGATGCAAGCGAGCAATAGCTAGCGCTAGTGGGCGGCAGCAGCAGCAGCTTTCCAGTGTGAGCGCTGAAAGTTGAGACATTTGCATCATCATCATCATCATACGACTCACTGAAACTCAGGCATTCAGCAGCAGAAGCAGCAGCAACAGAGGCCACTGCTACGAAGACTATTTATTTGATTGTCTGCCTTCAGTACCAACTGTTTTTCAGTTGTTTCTGACAGTTCACCGCCCTCCTTCCCACCAATGGAGGCCAACTGCAATGGAGTGCTTTCGTCGGCGTCGGCGATGGCGCCCGAAAACGGCCTAGAAAATGTTCCTCTTGATGACGACGGTGGAGATCCCTCAAATCGTCCACTCTCCTCTTCCGCCTCTTCCTCCTCGTGTACCTCATCCACCGCCTCCCTCTTAGGTCAGCCCTCGAAGAGTGGCAAGTCAGCAGATAATCAGCAGGCAAACAACAGCAATGATAAAGCCCCAGCCTTCACGCGCAAGTTCGACGTCTTCGTGCAGTACCTCGCCTCGAAGGGCGTCTTCATCATCGACTGCAAGTCGCTGCTCGACGGTCGCAGCTGCTCCGTCCAGCGCGAGTACGAGGACTTCCGCGGCCTGCACGACCTCCTCGAACCCTTTCCCGTCGCGTCACCATCACCCCGCCCCTGCCGCCCTTCTGCCCCCTGTCGGAGCTGCTGGACGCCGACGAGGCGCCCACCGAGCAGCAGGCGCACCTCTTCTACTTTGGCGGCGAGGCGCTGAAGACCCTCGAAGAGTACAAGATCGTGCCCAGCCAGGCGGCCGCCTTTGCCTACTACCTGGACGCCGTCCTGCGCCACCCGCTGCTGGGCTCCATCGCCCAGGTGGAGGAGTTTCTGGCGCATGCGCGCTTCAGCCGCCCGGAGATTGACACCGCCCACTTCAGCCACCGACGATCGCTCTTCAACAGCAGCAGCGGTTCTAAAACTCAGACCTCATCTTCGAACTCGATTCTGAGCTACGTCTCCTTCAAGTTTGGACGAAGCAATGGAGCTAATAGCAATGGAGTCAACGGAGCCTCCTCCTCCTCCTCTTCGGGAATCTCTCCCACCGCCTCTTCCTCAATCTCAGACGCCGCTAACGGCACCGGCGGCGAGGAGAGCTTCTACGAGTGCTGCCGCGCCCACACGGCCCTCGCCGAGGAGAAGCTCTCGGCGGTGAAGGGCAGCCTGGAGGTGGTCCTCGCCAGCACCACCAAGTTGGCCAATGTGATCTCCCACCTGTCCACCTGCGTCCTCGCCACGCTGTCATCAACGCCCCTGATCAGTCGACGAAGAGCTCTTCAGCCTCAACTACCACCACCACCACCTTCTACCGGACCTTTGTCAGCTCGCTGGAGAAGTACCGCGCCCACCTCGAGGTGGAGGCGCCGATGACGGAGGAGACGCTGCTCTCCGCCCTCCGCTACCTGCTCGCCTACAACGCCTCCTTCCGCTCGATGCTCGCCCGTCGGCAGGAGCTGGCGCTCGCCTACGAGACGGCCAATCGCAACTTTCAGCGGCAGATGGACAGCGGCAGCGGTGGTATGGGCGGCGGCAGCAGCGCCTCCAAGAAGAACTACGAACGGGCGGCCGCGGAGAAGCGCCACGCCGAGGCGGACTTTGAGAAGTTCAACGAGTCGGGCCGCGAGGAGGTGGAGCGGTACCAGGCGCAGCGGGCCCGCTCCTCGCCACCGCCATTGGCCGGTACGTGGAGGCCAGCTGGTGATGGCGAAGCACACCGCCGCCATGCTCAAGGGCTGCATCGCCAGTCTGAAGGCCATCGAGTGAGGACAGTCATTTTGATATATGATGGAAACTTGTCGTTGATCTAGATTTTGTTACACTCTCTCTTGTTCTTGTTCTTTCCTCCCCTTTTCTATTGTTCATTCTTTGTTTATATTATTACTTTACTTTACTACTATTACTACCGGTGAGCGTATCGTACAGGATGATGCTTGTGTACAGGAATAAAGAAAGAAAAACTCATACTTGTGAAAAAAGGTGTGATCGGTGATCTTGATTAGCAGCGGAAAAAGAGAGAGGAAAAACGGTTCCAGAATTGAACTAGATAGAGACCAGCGGAATGAATGGTTGTGTGCAGAAAGGGGTGGCGAAAAGTACAAAAGACGACGACACTTTCTCTAGTCGGCCTTCTTGCCCTGCAGCTCCGCCTTCTCCGCGATCTGGTCATCCGAGTAGGCCTGGTAGACGAAAGCTGAAGAGGACGACGTGGACGACCAGGACGGCGATGATCGCAGCGTAGATGTTCGCCCAGTGGTCGGTGGTCCAGCGGGCCGCCAGGACGCTGTTGGAGATGAAGTAGCTGGCCAGCGGGAGGACGATCATCGCCATGCTGTAGACGACCAGCTTGCGGATGGGCGTCATCGTAGTGGTGGATTTGGGTGGTGGTGAAGATTGGCAAAAAGTTTTAAAGTTCTGGTCGCGGACAACGGCGTTCTTTGCGTTTCTGTACGACAGGCGTAAACAACACTGGTGGTCGCCTTTTTGTGTTTTGCAGTTTTTCCAGCGTCCGTCCTCTGCGAGCGCCCCCAAAGTTGGTTTTTTTCGGCCGCCGCTTCTGCTGTGCTGCAGTGCTGCCACGCTCAGAGGTGGGAATCGTGTCCACTTTTCCGCTGTAGCTACACAGCCAACGTTACGCGCCCTCTAGCGTTGGCTGTGTAGCTACAGCAGAAAAGTGGACGCGATTCCCACCCCTGGCCACGCTCCATGCTCGCTCTTTCTCTCTCTCTTTCACTTCCTCTGCCTTTCTGCCGCTGCCTTCGCCGAACCACTGGTAAACAGTCTCATTAACGCCGAAAATGGTAAGTTCCCGGACCCTGCTCGGGTCCCGCAGGTAACCCGAAACACCTACTGACCGAAAAATACTTCCTCTCTCTCCTCTCCTCAGGGTCGCGTTCGTACCAAGACGATCAAGAAGGCGTCGCGGGTGATCATCGAGAAGTACTACACCCGCCTGACGATGGACTTTCACGTGAACAAGAAGATCTGCGAGGAGATCGCCATCATCCCCAGCAAGCGGCTGCGCAACCAGATTGCCGGCTTCGTCACCCATCTGATGAAGCGCATCCAGCGCGGCCCCGTCCGCGGCATCTCCATCAAGCTCCAGGAGGAGGAGCGCGAGCGACGTGACAACTACGTCCCAGAGGTAGTGTGCTGCTTGTTGTTGTTTGTTTTGCTTCAAGAATTGTTCATTAACGATCTTGTTTGTCTCTTCTAGGTCTCCGCCCTGGACAACGTGATGATCGAGGTGGACAGCGACACGTTCCAGATGCTCAAGGAGCTGAACATGGACAAAATCTCCGGTCTGCAGCTGACGAGCACCACCCCCGCCAGCAGCGGCTTCCGTGGAAACACCGGTCGCAATTAAATGTTTTGACTCTCATTAAGTTCTACTGAATAATAAAAACACCCGTTCAGTTATCATCGCTATCAAAGTCTGTCTTTCTGTTTGTTTGGGGCCGTTCTTGTTTTGCGACTAAAAAAGCATAGTTTGTTGACAGAAAGAGTTTTGGGCTGTTGTGCTCAGTCTAGCTCAATAGACAAGAATTCTAGTTTATCTAAAGTAACTGAAAACCACCTTTATCAGCTTATCAACAGAGGAATCGTGAAAAGTGGATCAAATCTATAAATTATTTTTTAGTTTGAGAAGTATTTTGGAACTTTTTTCGGAAACTTTGCCCAAAATCGTCGCCTCTCTTTTACGTTGAAGCGAGAGAATCGTTGAATGTTTACGTTTTCTGAGCTATGAATTCCATCAAATGGTGGGCGTTCTACTTAATTAAACTTCTCTGGGGCCTGCTTTGGCTTCTCTTCGGCAGCAGCAGCAATGCCGCGAGACTTTACCCGAGCCTGCAAGTCACAAACCTCGCTCAACAGTCGCCAAAAGCAAGAGTGCAAAGATTTGTAAGCTTGTTGAAAACAAAGTTGTTGTTCTGTTTTGCTCATCCTTTACCTCCTCTCTTTGTTTCTAGAACCAAACAAATTCGAAGCATCCTTTCAAAGGGCTGCGATGAGCGAACTGCAGAGGAGGAGACGCTGCTGAAGCAGTACAAGCCCATCGTCCGTCTGGTAGAGTCGCAACGGCAGTATCAGCTGCTGAAGCAGACTCGCCAGCTCGAGGTCGAGGACGATGTCCAACTGCTGGAGAAGAAGGTCGCCCAGCTGGCGGAGCTGATGCGCGCCAGCCGCCACACTGTGATCTACACGGGGGCGGGGATCAGCACCTCAGCCTCGATACCTGACTACCGAGGACCGAATGGCGTCTGGACGCAGCTCAAGGCCGGCTTCAGCGCTCCCGCGGTCGATGATCTGGTCTTTGCAGGTAAAGCTGAAACTTCTTTGTTTCTATTTCTATTTATCCTTGTTAACCTTTTTTTATATTTCACCCAAACCTAGAACCCACCTTCACTCACATGGCCATCGCCGAACTAGTCAGACGAGGTCTGGTGGGGCACGTCGTCTCGCAGAACTGCGACGGCCTCCACCTTCGCAGTGGCCTCCCCGAGGAGCGCCTCTCCGAGATTCACGGCAACATGTACGTGGAGGTGTGTCGCCGCTGTGACGCCCACCTCCTCCGTTCCTTTGACGTCACCGAGCGAACGGCTCTTCGGCGGCACGACACTGGCCGATTTTGTAGAGCCTGTGGACCTGAAGAGAGGAAGCCCCTCTGATGGACACCATCGTCCACTTTGGCGAGAAGGGCAAGCTCAAGTACCCGCTCAAGTGGGAGGCGGCTGCAGCGGCCGCCGCCCAAGCCGAGCTGATCATCGCCATCGGCAGCAGCCTCAAAGTGCTCCGGCGGTACCAGTGCCTTTGGCCTCTAGCCTCCTCCTACGTCTCCTCTAAATCGGCAAAGCGAAAGCCCAGCCTGGTCATCATCAACCTCCAGTGGACGCCCAAGGACTCGCAGGCGACGCTGAAGCTGAACGGCAAGTGCGACCTAATTATGCAGCGCCTAGTGGCGGCCCTCGGCGTCGCCCCAATTTCTCCCTACGATCCCGCCGCCGATCCAGTGATCAGGAGGGCGGTGCCGCTGAGGGCCGAGGAGGAGGCAACCTGTCACCGGACGAAGCTGGAGGAGGTGATGGCAGCAAAGACGCAGCATGAAAGCATCACCAGCACTTCCTCCACCTCCTCCACTTCAGTTGATAAGAAGCTGACGCCAGGCTGGTTTGGAGTGGGCCTGAAGAAGAAGTAGTGTTGATAATGTGTGTTTCATCTTTCGTCTTCCGTTTTCAGCTGTATATTCTCTCCACTTCTCATTGCAAGTAAAGGTTCATCTTGTGTGTACAGAATAATAAGTTAAAAGGACACCTCAGCTCAGCTCTGCTACTGCTTCTGCAGCTTCTCCAGACGGACGCCAAAGTCGGCGATGATGGCCTGAACGGCCGCCGACTTGCTTTCCAGCAGCTCCTTGAGGCTCTGCAGATTCTGGCCGTTCTTCTCCAGGGAGATCTGAATCTCCGCCTGCATGTCGCGCATGCTGTCCAGTGTGGTGGAGAAGTGGCAGGCTGAAGGGTAAAAAAGTGAGATTAGAGGGATTTATAAAAATGAATTAAGATCCCTCGACTTACCTTGCTCCTGAACCTCGCTGAGCACCTGCAGCCGCTCCAGCACGTTCGGAAGCGTCTTCCGCTTGTCCGCCGTGAGGACGTAGTAGTTGTAGAGCTCGTTTAGCTTATCCGAGCTGTTCAGCGCCTCCAGGCTGCCCCGTTTGTCGGCAATGGCCGCCAGCTTCTCGAGGATGCCGTGCAGGCGGGCGTCGACACGCTCCAGCGAGGCGTGATCTAGCTGCACCACCTTGTTGCTCAGCTGAATGACCACCGCCATCACCGACTGGTCCTTCAGGAGGCTGTTCATGAAGGCCGCGTCCTTGGGCGTCTCATTCAGGCCGATGATGGTCTCGATGCGCTTCAGGCGCTGCTCGAGGTAGTTCAGCTTGCTCAGCTCCAGGACGGCCTCCTTGTCGGGCTTGCAGAAGAGCTCGTACTTGACCAGCGGTGAGCCGTCTGCTTCGGAGGTTGCTGCTGCTGCTGCCGCCGATTTGACATCTTTTGCGAGGAACGTCGGTGCTGTTAGCGCCGCCGCCGAGTTTGACTGGCCGGCTAGGCGAATCTCCTGCAGGTTGGAGAGCTTCGCCGCCAGGTCAGCGGCATCATGGGCGACGTCTTCGGCACTGGCGCCCTCCTTTTCACTGGCCTCAAGGCCGATCTTCAACTCCTCGATCTCCGCCTTGAGGCGGTTAAACTTGGCCAGATAGGACTCCTTTGATTCGGGCTGAATGAAAAGAGTTCGAATGTTAGAAAACAAAATAGAAACAAATAGAAAACACCATCACCGCCAGCTTACCCCGCTTCTAATCGACTGCTGGCCAACCAGATCATAGGAGGCAAACTTCTGAAAAGCATCACCCGTTCCGGTGGGAATGATCTCAATGGAGGCATCAGTAATGGAAGAATGTTGATGGTGGGCGGCGGCAGAGGATGACGCCTGATCCGCCTCCGGCAGGTCGTCCGACTCAAAGACGTCCCGCTCACCGGAGGCGATGAAGGGCAGGTTGGCGTACTTTGAGGAGGTGTTCATGGTGTTCCAGAGTTAATTTAGAACCAGAAAACGATGAAGCCAAAATTGGGTTTTACTTTTTGTTGATGTTGGTGTTCCCCTTCACCTCGAGTTGACAAGTGGAGAGACCAATTTTTTGTTTTGTGTTGTTTTGGCCAACTTTGCAGCCGCCGCCGACGAGTGCTGTGGAAACGGACGCACCGCCGCGGCACACGTGCAGAATTTTTTTCCAGCCAAAACAACGTGTTTTTTGTTTTGGTTCTAGAAAAAACACACATCTGATCTTAAAGATGAACATCAAAGGTGAGAGATTGTCTGTTCAGTTTGGGTGTTAAAGTGTTATCAAAGTTTAATCTAATCGATTACCATTACTTAGCAGAAAAGCCCACCGCCCTCGAGCGAAAGAGGAAGAAGAAGCTGCAGCAGGTGAAGCAGTCTCGGCTGATCATTCGCAACCTCTCCTTCAAGGCGACGGAGGACGACATTCGCAAGGCCTTCGAACCCTTTGGCACCATCGTCGACCTGAACCTGCCGAAGAAGGAGGATGGAAAGCAGCACCGAGGCTTTGCCTTTATCACCTACGAGAACATGGGCCCCTCGCTGCGGGCGATCAAGCACCTGAACGGCAAAGAGATTCTAAAACGAGCCATAGCGGTTGACTTTTCGCTTAACAAAACTGCCTACACAAATCAGCTGCAAAAGGAAAAGAGTGCTAAAGGTTTGTTTTTTGGAGTTTTCAGTGATAAGCATCTCTAAATAGGATTATTTTTCAGATGAAAGTAAACCAACGGTAAAAGATGAAAATAATAACAAAAAAGTAAATAAAGAAAAAGAAGCAGGCACATCTAAAGATGAGAGCGATGAAAGCGAAGAGGATTCAAGTGATGACTCTGAAGAAGATGAAAAAGATACCAAAGCAAAAGTAGATGATGATGACGATGAAGAAGAAGACGATGATGATGATGATGACATTGAAATTGATGATGAAAGAGAGAAAGAAGAAGAAGATGATGATGATGACGATGATCCCCAGAGCAAAAAAGCCCAAAACCGAAACCCTCCAAGCCGAGCGACGTCTCCGAGGAAAAGACCGTCTTCATTCGCAACCTCGACCTGGACACCACCGAGGCGGACCTCGCCGAGCTCCTTCGCTCCGGCTTCGGCCCCCTTGAGTACTGCAAGGTGGTCATCAACCCGTACACTGAAAAGAGTCGCGGCACGGCCTTTGCCAAGTTCAAGCGCCGCGAAGACGCCCAGAAGTGCCTCGAGGAGGACCCGGAGAGCGCCAAGCTGTACATTGACGGACAGCGACTGACGGTGACGCTGGCCGTCTCGCGGGACAAGCTCGAGGAGCTGGAGACAGCGAAGCACAACCGCCACAAGGACAAGCGGAATTTGTACCTCGCCAAAGAAGGTCTCATCTACCCGAACTCGCCGGCGGCCGTGGGCGTTTCCCAGGCAGACTTGAAGAAGCGTCTTCAGCTGGAGGAGGCAAAACGGCGCCTCCTGCAGAACCTCCATTATTTTATATCTGACCGGCGCCTCTGCGTCCACAATCTGCCGCCCTCGGTCACTGATGCGAAGCTGAGGGCCATCTTTCAGAACGCAGTTAAGAAGGATAAGAGCGCTAAGATTTTATGGGTAAGTGAGGGAGGTGTATAGGAGTTGAAGGTTCTATATAAATCTTTAATGTTTGTTTTTCCAGGCGAAAGTCATGTGCAACCGCAGCCGAGCCGGCGACCGAAAGCTCGGCAAGTCGAAGGGTTTCGGCTTTGTGGAGTTTTCCGAGCATCGGCACGCCCTGGCCGCCCTCCGTCAGCTGAACAACAACCCCACTGTCTTCACCGCCGAACGGCGGCCGATAGTGGAGTTCTCCGTGGAGAATAAGATGGCCCTCAATCGAAAGGCCTACCGGGCGATCAAGCATCAAAAGGTGACGGCGGCTGCTACCAAAACCTCTGAAACTGAAGTTAAGCGAAAGTCAGCAGAAGAGACAGCAGCCACTGAAGACGGCAGCAGCAAACAGTCAAAGAGGAAAGCTCGCAAAGAGCGGAAGAAGAATAAGAAGAAGGGCCAGAAGGAGGAGACGACCTCTGCTGCTGCTGAAGCCTCCAAAGAATCGGAGGAGCCGACCTTCAGCGGCGTGATGACCAAGCCGCTGCTCAAGGAGGACAAGGTGGTGCTGCCCAAGTTGAACCGCCGCAAGATTGGCGAGGGCAAAAGTGAGCTGAAGAAGCGCCACAAAGCGCTCAAGGCGGAGCAGAAGAAGGCGGTCAACAGCGTGCGGCACCAGAAGAAGCTGAAGCGGCGGCAGGCGGCCGCGGAGCAGGCGAAGGAGCGGCGAGAGGCGCCCGAACGGGAGGCGCCCATCATTGATGCGCACTTTGAGCGGCGGAAGCGGGCATTCATTCAGCTTACCACCACCACCGCCTCTTCTTCCAGCAAACTGCAGAAGGACCCGCTGTCAGGAGGAGGACCTCGAAAGAAGACCAAGTGGTTCGCCCAGTAAGGAGGGAAGGAGAGGGAGGAATGGTGTTTTATGCTCTTTTTTTGTATTTATTACACATCGTTTATCATTGCCTAATGTAAGTCCAAGTTAATTACCGTTGCATTGTGTGTTTTGAGGTGTGTGAGTAGATGGAAAAGAGGGGACTTCACACGACTTTCAAGCTAGTTGGTGGGAATCTGTTGCGGTGAAAGCTGACGCATAGGCGCTGGGCACAATGATCAGCTTGCACTGAGGGTGCCCCTCTTGAAGGAGCCCACCACCCTGCTTTAGCCCACCTTTGCCCGGGACGTACTTCTCCACTTGCCTGTTTTCTGTCAAAAATGACCCAAACAATTGAAACCAATGTCTAAATCAGTGCATCTTGTTAGCCTTGTCCAACTTACCAAAACCACTACCGCCGACAATGAACAGTTCGCCCTCAAAGTCAACTGCGGCATGTTTGCTTCGAGGCTCGGCCAGGGGCGCCTCCTCCTGCCAGCGGTCCGTCGCCGGGTCGTAGGACTCCACGCTGGCCATCGCCTCTGGACGGTGCACCGTCTGACCGCCCACCGCCCACAGGCGGCCGGCGAAGGGCGTCAGGGTGAAGAGCACCGAGCCGTGGTCATGGGCGCCACCAGGCGCCAGGCGTCCTCCCGCGGGTCGTACCGCTCCACGGTCCGCTCACACACGACGCCCCCTTGATTACTGCCGCCGGCAATGTAGAGGCAACCGTCACCGGTGACACTGGCGGCGGCGGCAGCGCCCCAACGGGCGAGCTTCAGCCCCGGCAGGCTGCACCAGACATTCGCCTGGCTGTCGTACCGCTCGCAGCTGTTCAGGCAGTGGTAGCTGCCGCTCTTCTGGATGCCACCCAGAGCGTAGAGGGAGCCGCCGAAGATGACGCTGGCGAAGAGCTTTCGAGGCTGGCTCATCGGCTCAATTGGGGTCCACGAAGACAAGGGCCTGTCGATGTTCCGCCTCCAGGCTTTACCACTCGAGTCGAACTGCTTATCATGGCCACCAAAGGCGTACAGCACACTGCCGCTGGCGCCAAAGTGCTCCAGTTCTAGATTGAATTCTTTTTGCTTGGAAGGAAGCTCGAATGAGAGTTGCGGCGACAGGTGCCAACAGTTGAGTTGGGGGTCGTAGAACTCCGCCCTACCAGTGGATCGGTCAATGGCCACCAGAAGTGGCTTGGTTTCTCTTGGACGGAAGAAGGTGGTTGAGGTGCCGAAGGACAGGCTGAAATCATAGAAGGTCGTCTGCTTATTGTTCAGTAAAACATTGCTTATCAAGGTTTTTAAATTTTTCTGACGATCATATTCAAGGGCTCTAAAAAGTTCACAGTTGAAGATGAAGGCGTCAATGAAGTGCCTATCTAGGCGACCAAATCGAAGGTAGTTGTAAATCAAGTCTGGCAGGTACTCTAGTCGCTCCTTAATTTCAGAGTTGACCCAATCATGTATTGCCTGCCAGACGATGTATTCGCTTTTGACGTTCAGATTATTTGATGAGAGAATAAATGAAAAGGTTTCATAATCTAATTTTAAGATATAAGAACGGCCTTCACTATCAAACCAGGTCTGTGGAAGGAAAACAAGTGTGAGTTTTTAATTTGTCAAAAAGTTGTTGTTGTAAAAAAACTGTGTTTTACTTCTTCAAAGGTTTTCACATACCACGCCGGATCTTCTTGGTTATTTTCGTTTGAAGTGTTTTCCATTTTAAAAACTGTTCAAAACACACACACACACTGTCAAGTAAGATGATGCGTAAAAAAACTTCACAAGCTTGATGCTAATATCTTTTACGTTTTATTTTTAATACAAAATAATCGCGTTGTCATGGGTACAATCTTCTGATTTATCATGTAGAAAATGCACTTCTTTTGTAAAACAAGGATTTATAAAATGTATCAAGTTTGAGCTTGAGCTTGTTTCCAAGCTAAAAAACTGCGATAACGCTTAAGAAGATAAGATATAAAAGTTTCGCTTTGATAAAATGAAACCTCTAAAAATGCTTCTTTTTTACACCAATCTTTTTTTGGATTTAGTTTGTTTATTTGTGTGTTTTTTGTTTTCTACATTTTGATGTTTTTGCGCAACTTTTATACTTTAACATTACTAAATTCTGAACTAACTTATATCAGTTTAGCATCCGCCTCCATCCTCTCCTTGTACAGCCGGTCAGCCTGGCCGTTCAGCTCAACCAACGCCGGAATCGCCCGGCCTACTCGCTCGTACCAGGTGGACAGCTTAGCGGAGTACAGCTCCGACTGGACGAACTGCAGCAACGGCACGGCCACACCGAGGGAAATGTCGGCAATGGTCGGGTGGTCACCGGTGAAAAAGGCCTGCTCGCCTAGAATCGCCTCCAAAATGGCCGTCTTCTCCGCCAAATCGGCAGCTGCCTCCGCCGGAACTTCGACCTTCCTCATGAAGCGGGCAAAGAAGACGGTCTTCATTGCCTGCGAGAAGCCGGTCGCCTCAAAGTAGAGGACCTTGTCGACGGCCGCCCTCGCCCGCGGCTCGCTCGGATACAACGTACTGCCCGGGGCGTACTGGTTGACCAGGTAGGCGAGGATGGCTCGACTTTCGAAGAGCGCAAAGCCGTCGTCGACGATGGTGGGAATGGTGTGACCGGGGTTCAGAGCCAGGTACTGCGCAGTTCGGGTGTCCCCGTCGTAGGGCCGCGTTTCGATAAAGTTGACCTCTAGTTTGAGGTGCTTGGCAAGGACGGCGACGCTAGATTTAATGGTGATATGAAAATTTAAGTTTTTTAGCTAGAGTTTTAGTTTGGTTTTAGTTTAGTACTTACGTTCTCGCCGGCGGACTGACAACAGTGTAGTAGCAGTCGATGGTCATTTTTGAGCAATGTGTTTTTGTGTATTTGAAAGGCAGGATAGTTCTACAAAGTGAGGTGTTGGCCTTTTTATACTATTTGAGGCTGCTTTTCAGTTCAGTGACAGTGATCGAGATAACTGAGGAAACTGTCAAAAGGATAGCCAGCAGGATGGCTTACAGTTTCAGTGTGCAGTAGCTCTATTGCGTGTTACCACGCTGTCAAACTGTTTTTGCACTGTCAGTGCAAATGGTACATTTGTAATATTGCACAAAATACAGCACAGGGCATAAAATGTTCGCTAATTTGTTAATAACTTGTTAAACTTGTTATATAGGAAAAGGGACACTAGTAGAGATAAAATTTTTTTTGCAACGATTTAAAACAAAAAAGTTTAATTATAAAAATTAGCATCGTAAAAATCTACTAATAGTCTTTTAAGCACCATCAGCGGGTCTAGGCAGCGGATTCATGTCTTCCGGTTTGTTAGGCGGATTATCCACTATCCCGTAGCGAATCAGATCTCCACCGAGGGTCTCCACTTTGAAACGTGTCTCCGAGGGGCGAGTCGCTTTTGGCATATCGGGCTGATCGTCGTAGATGTTTAATTGAGTGTACCTTACCTGGCCGTAGTCTTTGACGTCCTGCGCAATGACTGCCTCCATCTCCTTACCGTTTCCTTGGTTGATTTTTGCATTCTGCGGTATGACGTTGTCCAGAGTACCCTGGCCACCCAACCGTTTCGCCAGCATGTGTCCTGCCTGATCTTTCTTGCCTTCCTCCTGACCCTCCTCTCCACCCTGTTGCGCCTCTCCATCTTTTTTCGGCTCTTGCACCTTCTTCCTTGCCGAATTATTCACATCAGTGCCTTTGTCCAGATTCTCTCTGCCAATGACTGAGCTTTGGTAGACAACGCGATTACCCGCTTCGGGGTCTGTCTGAACTTGTCGTGTCGGAAATCGATCACTGTCGGCGTTCTTTGACTCCGTTGTCAGACTGGCCTGCGTGCTGATTTCCTCCGGGTTAAATTTCGTTCCCTTTGGGGGCTTATCCCTAGGGCCGCGGTCTTCGGAAATGTAGTGCCGATCCGGCCTTGCAGGCGGTGCTTTGGTGCTTGCTGATTCACCTGGCGCTGCAGCTCTGGCAGCAGCGGCAGCAGCTGCAGCTGCAGCTTCTGCTTTTCTCTGCTCTTCTAGTTTATTTCCGACGGAAGCTTTGCGTTGTGTTTTGACTCTCCCTGGAGATCTATCAGAAGACTCTTCTGTCTTTTCTGAAGAGGAACTGTCATCTGATGTGTCGGTGTGCGTGCTGGTGCCTGTGGGACCGTTGTTAGGCTCGTCTGGATTGCCCGAGGCGGAAGCGGTTGACTTTTGCGTTTTCTGTTTTTGGTCACCGCTCAGTTGCTGCTTTTTAGCTTTTTCACCTGTTTCCGATTGTTCTGAAAGAGACTCTGGTGTGTCTGGTGCGTTTGATTGCTGGCTAGAACGGTCAGCGGTTTTTCGCCTTTTAGCTTCCTCTGTTGATAAAGTTGAAGAGGAGTCAGGCTGGTCTGCATTAGACAATTCAGACTTTGATGTTTCCTGTTTGCTGCCATCCGAAGATTTTTGCAAAGTTTTAGCTTCGCCAGGTTTACCTTTGTGACCATCTTTACTATCACTAGAAGATGAGCTTTCAGATTTTGATTTTGTGCTTTCTTTTTTTGTTTGATCTTTTTTTGTTTGCGCTAGTTTGTGGCCAACAAAAGCTTTTCTTTGTATTTTAGGTTTACCTGTGGTAGCATCTTTCTTTTCATTATCACTTGACGATGTTCCCGTAGCCTGTTTTTTGCTTTCTCTACTTTGTGCTAATTTGAATCCTATGGAAGCCTTTCTTAGTGGAGTACTGGCTGGCGGGGCATGCGATTTGTGTTGATCAAGAGAAGAGGAAATTTTTGGAGCCAATTTTAATTTTGGAATTGATTTCAACTTGCTCGTACCACTTTTTGCCTGCTTCAACTGATAACCGACTGAGGCCTTTCGCTGTGGATAAGCTTTTGGTAGAGGTTGATTTCGGAGCGGCTGAATGCTGGCCTTTCGTTTGGTTTTATTTGTGGTACTAAATGGCTTTCTGCCACTATTTGTTCGTCTGGTCGAATGACCACCACTTTTTGTCGGCCGCATCCATCCTTTTCCGTGGGCTCGTTTTTTCCTAATTAGAAAAGTACCCTTAAGGTGTGGCTGATTAATGTAAACCGTTTTGACATTCTTTTGGGTGAGATTTTTTGATTAAATTTTTGAAATAACAATGACCATTTTAGGGTGCTATTGGTCCAGATGGAATTAGAAGTAACATTTCCATCAGCAACATTGTTCTGAACTTTGGTGTTTGACGATTCACATTGTATAGGAGATGTTGGTATTAAAAAGAAGAAAAACAAACCAAAAATTAAAGTTTGGAAAAACGGGTGCAGTATTATTTTCATGATTTATTCAGTTCAGTCATCGGTTTGCAATTTTTTGTAATGATGTAAAAAGCTACAAGCTACAAGTTAACTTTGAAAATTGAGAAACTAAAACACCGCATAAAAAATGACTAATTTACTTTATTGCAGCAACAAATACACAATCACTGCATTTTGCCTGAACCCATTTTCAGATAATTAACACTTCTAGCTAACAAAAAAGAGATGATAAAGAAGGAGGTTTATGCTGATTTCCATTTACAACAAAATAGAATGAGCCTTTATTGAGTGCCAATGTTGATTATCATTATCGCAAAAAACAAGTAAAAAGTCGAAGGCTGTTTAGTTACAAAGTTGAACGCAGTAACATCAACAGCAATCACCAGTGTTGTTAGATTCTTGCTAACTGATAAAACTGTGGTCGTCGTGAGAAACAGCGAAAAAAGTAACTGGCAGACGTCGTGAAGGGTGCTGCGTAAGCTCGAGGAAGAGAGATCAACTTTGGGTTCGTGTGGCCCATCTGCAGTGTGCCACCCTCTCGCCAGCCACCCTCTCCGGGCACAAATCGCTCTACAGTGCGAATCATCTCAGTTCCTGTCAAAACAAAAAAATGATGTTATATGCTGCTGTTTTTCCATTATTCTCACTCACCGCCCTTCCTCTGTCCACCAACAACAATCAGCTCACCACCGAACTCAGCGGCTGCATGACAACTCCGAGGTCCCAGCGCCAGAGGCGGCTCCTCTCGCCAGCTGTCCGTCAGCGAGTCATACGACTCCACGGAGGCCAGCTCTTGATGATCTTCATTGTAGCCGCCGATGGCCCAAAGGCGACCTGCAAAGGCGGCCAGGGCAAAGCCAAAGCGAGCCCTGATCATGGGCGCCACCGCCGTCCACCGGTCCTCCTCTTCCACTTCCCCTTTTTCATTAGCTGCTGGATCGTACCGTTCCACCGATCGTTCCGCCCTCCTCCTCACGTTGACGCCTCCGGCGATGTAGATGCAACCGAGGAAGGTGGTAGCGGCGGCGGCGTAACGGGCCACCGCCAGCGGTGCTACCGGTGACCACAAATTACGGGCACAGTCGTACCGCTCGCAGCTGGCAAAGGTGCGACAGGTGGTGTCGTCAAAGCCGCCAAGGGCAAAAAGAAATTGGTCTTTGAAGACGACGGTGGAGCAGTACAGTCTTCGGCTGGTCATTGCCGTCCTTTCAGTCCATTGCTGAGCATTTGCTGGAGCTAGGTTTTGACTCCACAGTTTGTTGGTTTCAGCTGCCGCTTGTTTTGAATTGCTTGAAGCTAAATAGAGTTTGCTGCCAGCAATTAACAACTGAAGATTACTGCCTGGTTGCAAACGACAAGGCAGTTCTAGTACGGGAGAGAGGCTCCAGCGTTGTTCAGAGAACTGGTAAAACTCTGTCAGGCCGGTGTGGCCGTCAAAGCAGAAGAGGACCTGGTCTGAAGGTTCATCGTTTTGTTGTGCTTCCGTTGTTGTTGTTGTTGTTCTTCGAGGACAAAAGTAGACTGAAGTGGAGTAAAAGGAGGCATTTTGATGGATGCTCCTTATAAAGTCTTTCAGCTTCTGCTGAACATCACCCTGGAAGTGAGGTGAAAAGGGCGCATCTGAAGATGTAGGCGTCAATGAATTGAATGGGAAAGAGGCCAAATCGAAGGCAGTTTGTCACCAGTCGGGGAAGGTAGTGCACCAATCGAGCATTTTTATCAGCGTTCACCCATCGTGCACCACCTGCCAGACAAGGTACTCGCTCTGCACGTTCAGACAATCAGAGGAGAGAACTCCCGAGAGTGTTTCAAAGTCAAGCGGGAGGATGAAGTTGCGGTTGTCGGTCCAGGCCTACATTTTAGTGCAAACATTGTAACAAGTGTTTAAAAGCAGTTATTCAGTAAATACCTCTTCAAAATGCTCCACTAAGTACTCTTCCATGTTTTTATAAAGAAAAACAAAACTGTTGTTGCTTGAAATGCGCAAAAACGGATCAAGTTGTTTTGAGCGCAGCGTGTGTATGTTTTGAGTCTCTTTTTCTTTTCTCCTTTCAGCTGAGCTATCATTGTCATCATCATTAACACTGTATCTTGATTTCGTTGCCTTGCTTGATTTTTCCTTTCTACTGCTGCAGCTGCACAACTAATCTGCTGCTGCTGCCACTGAAGATATGTATGTTGATAGTGCCAGTGTTCAAAAACTAGCATTTCTAGTGACTATTGCGCATTCAAATGGAAGCAAACATAAACGGCGATTAACATTTTAGTAATTTGGTAAACTTCCGCCATAAAGAGCTTAAAGATTTACAAAACAAGGATAGAGAGTTATGCTTGTCAGTTATAGCCTTGGCATGAATGATCTAAACAAATGTCTTCATCTACTAATGAGTGTTTAATAATAAAAATTAGCAAGACAGTTTGAAAAGAGAAAATATTTATTTTTGCAAAGTTTTCAATAGCTGACAAAAAATGTGTTTCCTTTGGATGTGGTAGTGGTGATCATTTTTTGCTATATGATGTAGTGCAGGATGTTTGGACACTGATGAGCTGCATAAACTGATTAAATCTAGTCCATAAGTTCTTTTTTGCATTAGCACCGAACGCTTTGTCATTTGAGTTGATTTGTCTGAGCTGATCAGACTATAGAACAATTGCCTGGTAAACACTTTTTACAGTTGTGAGTATAGTACAGCATTTCCACTTTATCCCTACTTTAATAAATCTACCATTGCAGACAATGTCTTCCAAACCACCAACATCATCTACTGTTGCCATCGGCATTCACCTAGGCACAACCAACGCCTGTGTGGGCGTCTTCCAGAACGGCAAAGTAGAGATCATCGTTAACGATCACGGACACCGAGTGACGCCCTCGATAGTCGCCTTAACCGACACTGAACGGCTGATCGGCGAGGCGGCCAAGAATCAGGCAATGAGCAGGAGCTCTGCCAACATCGTTTTTGACGTTAAACGCCTCATCGGTCGCCCCTTTGATGACCCACTTGTTCAGGCGGACATGGACTACTGGCCTTTTGAGGTGGTGAACGATGGCAGTGGAAAGCCGATGATCCAAGTGCAGCTCAAAGGAAAAACTAAACGGTTCACTCCGGAGGAGATCACCTCGATGGTGCTAGGCAAATTGAAGGAAACCGCTGAAGCGTTCCTCGGAGGCGGCACACCGGTCACCAACGTCGTCCTCACCGTTCCTGAACACTTCAGCGAGGCTCAGCAAGAGGCTACCAAAAATGCCGCCTCTCTTGCTGGTCTCAATGTACTGCGCATCATCAGCGAGCCAGTGGCTGCTGCCATTGCCTGTGGTGTCACCAACAAGAAGAAGAGTTGTGCCCACGCCGAAAAACATGTGCTCGTCTTTCACCTGGGCGGTGCCACGCTTGATGTGTCAGTTCTTAAAGTTCTTGAAGATGGCGTCTTTGAGGTGATGGCAACCGTTGGAAACGATCACACGGGCGGTGACTCATTTGACTATCGTCTGTTTAAGTGCTTTTCTGATGATTTCATGCGCCAGACCCTTCATCTGAAGGACAGTTTTGCTAGAAAGCGAGCTCTTCGTCGACTGCTATATGCTTGCAGGAAGGCCAAACATGAGCTTTCCTCCTTCACAAAAACGTCCATTGAAGTGAATGCGCTCTTTGAAGGCGTCTTCTTTTATTCCGCTCCCTTCACTCGGGCCAATTTTGAGGAACTGTGTTCTGATCTCTTCCTTGCCACACTGGAGCCGGTAGAGAAAGCGCTAACCGATGCAAAACTGGCCAAGTCTCAGATCGATGAAGTGGTTCTCGTCGGTGGTTCAACTAGCATTCCCAAAGTGCAAGCGATGCTGAAAGAGGAGTTCTTTGCCGGCCAGGTACACCTGAACAAATCGATCATGCCGCAAGAGGCGGTCGCTTACGGCGCCGCTCTCCTGGCAGCTGTTCTCATCGGGAACGCCCCCTCCTTGTCTTTACACAAAAACATTTGCCCTAAGCCTGACGAGGTCACTCTGCCCCTCTCGCTAGGCATCAAGGTGACATCGGGAGGTCTGATGAGTACGCTGATCAAGCGCAATAGCGTCCTTCCGGCTCGCGTCACCGCGTACCTTACCCCGCATTGGCACGGCGACCACCAAACAATATCACAAATCAGCCTTTTTGAGGGGGAGCGAGCGCTTGCGAGGAACAATTACCCCCTTGGTGCTTTCACCCTTTCCGGCATTCCACCGATGTCTTCGGCTGCCAAGGTCAGGTCACCCTTGAGGTGGATCGCAGCGGTTTGATGCGCTTGCAAGCGCAGGTAATGATAGAGAAAGAAAAGGATGAGAAACAGGAAGAAGGGAAAAAGCAAGTTTCCATCACCGAGCTCACCCTCAACAACAGCTGCCTCCTGAGCGGTCGCCTGTCACCAGAGGAAATCGAACAGGTGGTCAAAGAGGCAGAAAAATGCCAGGAAGTAGATGAGTACTATCGAGAACGGGTGCGCCTGATTGATGCACTGGAAAGGAGCGCCCGTCAGGTGAAGCATGTTCTAGAGGAAGCGGAGTGGAAGAGGGGAATTAAAGGAGGGCGTGATCAGCGGCAAGCACTGAAGAAGGTGACCGCCATCTTGAGCTGGCTGGAGGACGGTGCAATGCAGTATGCCGAGAAAGAGGAGATTGAACGGAAGCGAGAAAAGATGGTGGCCGTCTGCAAACCGGTACTGGCTAAACTGGCTCAACGAGAATCTTAATCTGCTACTCCCTTTTCACTTTTTACGATTTTTATACCTTTCCCTACTTTTTTGACAGCAGCAGCAAGTGCAATTTCATTAGTTGACTAATGTAAACCAGCAATCCCATGAGGATTCATACATTAGTTTTAAAGCAATAAACAAACAGCACATCAGGCGATTGATAAGCAGAGATGAGCCAAAAAACAACAAGGAGAAAAAAGAAAGGTTATTATTGATGGCGACGGTTTAAAAATTGCAACTTGCAAATAGTGGTGTTTAACAAAAGTAACCCTACAAACTAAACTAAATGAACTTTATAGACACTGGTAGGGCCACTCAACGATGTCAATCAGAAAACCAAAAGTGATTCATTCTTTGATGTTGAAACAGTAAACAAACAGCACAACAGGCAAGTGAAAAATAGAAATCAGTGGGGAGAGAAAAGAGGTCGTCAGTGAGGGTGACGGCTTTTGGGGGTGACAAAAAACAGTATGCTGGCACCAGATGTCCAGCCAGCCTGCTTCCCTTAGTCAACAGTTCAGGGGAAAAACGATTAGACACTGATGCAATGCTTGAGAGTAGCAGCAGTGATGAGTAACTGGCGAGGAATGCGAGGCTTCAACTGCGGCAGGGTAAAGAATATTTGTTGCTCCTGCTGTGAAAGAAGAACTTCTGAGCTGCTCGTGGTGCCTCTGGTGAGCCCGGTGGAAAATCGAAGCCGCGACAGCACTTTGTGTGTTACTTGAGTTGACATTCACTGCTGCGTAGCAGGCTGCTGGTGCTGGTGCGCTCATATTGGAGTTCCTGTGCACACTGTTCACTCGCTTCTCATTCACTCTTTGCTCTTGGTAGAAAACTCTTCTCTGGTGGTGAGTACACTCTTAGTTGGGACAACAGCAAATCTAAACTTTGCTTTCTACCATTAGGCTGCAGAAAATGCCATCTACAGCACCATCAACCACTGTCGCCATCGGCATTGACCTGGGCACCACCAACTCCTGCTTGGGCGCCTTCCAGAACGGCAAAGTGGAGATCATTGCCAACGATCACAGCTACCGAGTGACACCCTCAATGGTTGCTTTTACCGACACTAAAGTGCTTGTTGGCGACGTCGCTAAGAGCCAGGCTGTAATGAACCTTCCCAACACCATTTTTGACGTCAAACGCCTCATCGGTCGCCGTTTCGATGACCCACTGGTGCAGGCTCGTTTGAAAGACTGGCCATTTGAGGTGAAAAAAGGTGACAATGAAAAGCTGATGATCCAAGTGCAAATCAAAGAGGAGACAGAATGCTTCGCCCCAGAAAATATCACTGCAACGTTGCTGGGCAATATGAAAAAGGCCGCTGTAGTTTATTTCAAAACTCCTGTCAACAACGCCGTCCTCACCGTTCCCGGTAGCTTCAACGACGCCCAACGAGAGGCTACCAAAACGGCGGCCTTCCTTGCCGGACTCAATGTGCTGCGCATCATCAGCGAACCAGTGGCGGCCGCCATTGCCTATGGTCTTGACAAGAAGAAGAGTGGCATCCCCACTGAACAGCATGTGCTCGTCTTTCACCTGGGCGGCCGAACTCAGACCGTCTCTGTGCTCAAGCTCGAGGATGGCGTTTTTGAGGTGAAATCTTCCGTTGAAGGCTATCAAGCTGGAGATGACTTTGACAGTCGCCTGGCGGAGCACTTTGTAAAGGAGTTTAAACGCCAGCACCAGAAAGACATCTCTACTGACAAACGAGCTCTTCTCCGACTGCGAGCTGCCTGCGAGTGCGCCAAAAAAGTGCTTTCTTTCACCACACAAACGTCTTTTGAAATGGAACACAAACTCAAAAACAAATGGATTCCGCTCTTGTCGAAGAAGGCAGTTTACTTTAACTGCTCTCTCACTCAGACCCAACTGGAAGATCTATGTTTCGAGCTGTTCCTCTCCACACTTGAGCCGGTGAAACAAGCTTTAAGCAATGCAAAACTTGACAAAAATCAAATTGATGATGTCGTTCTTGTCGGCGGTTCGACGCGCATTCCCAAAGTGCAGGCACTGCTGCAGGAATTCTTCGGTGATGGAACGAAGCTGCACAAGGCAATCAGCCCCGAGGAAGTGGTAGCCTACGGCGCTGCTCAGCTCAGTGGCCACATTACCGGTTCGCACTGCCTGATGAAGACAGGCGTTGGCCCTTTGAACGCCGGCTGCGTCACTTCTCTTTCGCTTGGAATTGGTATTTCAGGTGGTCTCATGACAACGGTGATTGAACGCCACACCGCATTTCCGGTTCAAAAAAAGATCATTCTTCTTCCTTTACTGTACCACCGCACTGATGTTCAATTCAAAATGTTCACCGGAGAAAGAGCACTGGCAAACGACAACTACTACTTGGGAGCGCTTAATCTGACTGGTTTTTCATCCGCTCCTCATGGCCGTACACAGTTTGAAGTTACTTTCAAGATCAACGACAGTGCCACCCTGGAGGTGACCGCTCAAGTGGTGGGCACTGGTCTTAAGAGCTGCATCATCATTCCTAAAGACTATTGGTGTCTGCCTGTGGAAAAGACTCAGCAAATGGTCAAGGACGCTCAAATTCACCAAGGAGAGGATGAACGCCACCGGGAGCGAGTCAGTGTGTTCAAAACATTTCTGAAGTATGCCCAACAGGTGAAACGCACATTGACAGCTGATAATGGCTCGGATGTGAGAGGAATGGAAAAAGCAATGGAAAAGGTGGAGAGCACTCTGGCCTGGATAATGAACAACAATGAGGCGAAGAAAGAGAAACTAGAAAAGAAACGCGCTAAACTGGAAGCAGTCTGCAAGCCGGTACTTGATAAACTGGCTCAGAAAAAAGTGAATGCCAGTTGGACATGGGGAGACAGCTTTTAGAGGATTCCATCTAAACAACAGAAGCTACACCTAATTTTATATTCTCTATTGATTTTATTGATTAATTTAAAATGTTTTGGGTTTATTTTACATTGGGCTAAAGGGTTTACAATGCTAATACTTGTTTTATTTGCTCTTACTGTACTTGTCTAGTCCACACAGGCAAATTACACTGAAGATAAACTGCTTAGTGAGAAACTGATGGGCATCAATTTGTCATCATTCCATCAGTGATCCTAATCAGTGGATCCAGCAAAGCCAAATTCTTGTGAGAACACTATCATGTAATTGCCGGCGCATCCCAGTAACCAACGTTTGATCGTACTAGAGATGTATTACCACTATCAAATCATCTTATCATTTTTATCTGTTGCATAGCCTATCAGAAAGCATTCTTTGTGTCAGGAAAACTGGACATTAGTTTTGTTGTACAACAGAAAACGATTTTTTATTTATTTAAAATAAAGTAAACATTATCAATACGGAAAACTGGCCTTCCTTATATAGTTTGCACCAGTTTTGCAACAGTATTATTTCTTTAAAACCTCTCATCATCATCATCATCCGCTTATTCTTTTGTAATACCGACAAGCAATTTCAACAGCTGATTAGCAGACGCTTTCCACTGTTACCGATGATAATTGCAACACCGCATCACCTTTATCAACCACCTCTATCACCATCAACAAGGCTGTACTATTGGTGCCCATGCTGATGATCAGCTGACGATACCCAAAATACCTCTCTCAGGTCATTGTGGGGGTCTTGTGACTGCTTGTGTGCTACTCTCAGACACTCTTCTTACACTAGAACTAAGCCTTTTGGACAGAAACGAGCAAGATATGCCCACCCAAACACAGACAGCCAACTTACCTACACTATTGTCTGCTGATTGATTAGATCAAGGCAAAGAAAGACACACAGAAAAATTGGCTAAAAGTGGCAACATTAAACAGGTAAACTTAAAAATGCACTAGCACCTCTAACATCATAGTCATCACTTGCAACAGCAGCACCAACACACAGCACTACTACCTAATGTTTTCCCATTTCTAAAAATAGGGAAAAAACATATGTTCACCAAAGAAAAATAATAATAAGACGGCCTAATGAGACTTCTCAATACGCTCACTTTGGCGGCAGTGGCGATCGTCATCCTCCTAACAATAAATGGAACCGCCTCAACTCCCACCGCCCAGCAATCAATGATGGGCCTCCCTTACGACTTTGACCACCTGAGCGCCAGCGGCTACGTCACCGTCCGCCCCGGGGCGCACATCTTCTACTGGATGCTCACCGCCGCCCGGTACAACCCAAACATCGACATGTACGAGCGGGTACCCCACCCGGAGCGCCTGCCCACCATTCTCTGGCTGCAGGGCGGCCCGGGCGGCAGCGCCACCGGCTTCGGCAACTTCGAGCTGATCGGGCCGCTGGACGACGACCTAGCGGTGCGCAACAGCAGCTGGGTAGAGCACGCGAACCTCCTCTTTATAGACAGTCCTGTGGGCACCGGCTTCAGCTACGTCGACTCGGAGGCGGCGCTGGCCACCACCAACGAGCAGATCGCCACCGACCTGGTGGCCACGCTGCGACACGTCTTCGGTGAGACGAGCACCAGTCGCTGTACGTCTTCTCCGAGTCGTACGGCGGCAAGATGGCCGTCTCGCTGGCCACCCAGCTAGCCAGGGCGGTGAAGATGGGCCAGCTGAGGGTGAAACTGAAAGGCCTGGCCTTGGGCGACCCGTGGATCTCCCCGCTGGATTCAGTGGCCAGCTGGCCGCCCTACCTCAAGGCGATGTCCCTTCTGGATGAGCACCAGTACGAGGAGTTGCAGGCGCAGGTGAAGGGCGGCATGGAGCGGATGCTGGCAGAGCAGCAGTGGGAGAATGCCACCCGAGAGTGGTCCCACCTGGAGCGGCTCATTCGCCTGCGGACCTTCAACGTCAACTTCTACAACGTCCTCAAGCACGAGGATCCCTTTGATCTGGAGATGGAGCTGGGGCTGAGGGATGAGCTCAAGTTCAGAAAGGGGCAGCTTTCCAAAGGAAAAGGAAAGAAAAACTTCATCGCCGAACAGTCGGCGCTGTCTGCCGACCCCCGGCTCTTTCTCTACAAGCTGGGCGACTTTTACGATGAGAAGCTGAAGGAGCTGATGGTGAACACGGTGGCGAAGATGCTGAAAACGTAAGTGTACTTTTAGGTTTTTTAGAAGTAGCTCGAGTTCTAACCTACCTTTTTCAGTCGGCCAAACACCGTCTGGGGCAGCCAGATTCAGCAGGTCTTTGACAAGCTCCGAGGCGACTTTATGAAGCCCGTCCTCGACGAGCTGAACTGCCTCCTCAACCGCCAGCCCGAGCTGAAGGTGATCGTCTACAACGGCCAGCTGGACCTGATCGTCAACGTTCTCGGCACCAGCAAGTGGGTCGAACACGGCCTACAGTGGCCCGGCGCGGCCAAGTTTCGCCACGCCGCCAAGCGGAGCCTGAAGTCGAAGCCGTTGAATGAGGAGGACAGCGGCCAGCTGTACGGCTTCTACAAGACCGCCGGCAACTTTGCCTTCTACTGGATTCTCAACTCAGGGCATATGGTCCCGAGGGATGCGCCCGAAGCGGGCCTGCTGATGCTGAAGCACATTCTCTCGCTCTGAGAGAGGGTGAAAGGCGGAAGCGAACAAACAAACAAACAAACAAACAACAAAACTCTGATGTGTGATCTTCTTCTTTTTGGACTGTGATTTTGTGGGATAGACTTATCATCAAGTGGGTGACACTGACGAGGGTGTGATGAGAAATGAGGTGACAGCCACTTCTACTATGTACGAACAAACAAACAAACACCAATTACAAAGACTTTCTTTTCTTTCCTCTTCTGTGCTCTCCATTTACTCAACTCTACAGTTCTTTTTTGGCACTGACGAGGAGTCTGCCAAGTAAACACACAGAGTGCGAAAGCCGTTGCCTTGATAAGATCGCTGCCATCGTTAGCTTCTGCCGCTGCCGCTGCTGCAGCACTGATAGCAGCACTCAACTTGAGCTGGAGGAATGCACTGCCGCCGCCGCCGCTGATGATATTGCATTGCATCGTCACGAGGTAAGTCAAACTGTTGCCGTAGGGCGCTGCCGTCGCCGCTGCCGCTCATTATAAGGCAGCAGGCGGCAGCTCTGGATCAAATCATCAGCCCATCAAACGCGGCGCACCACTTCTTCACTTGACACCGGCCAGTGACGACCACGACGACCACGACAACGACAGAAAGCTACCACTCCTTTCTTGCCAACTCTTTTTGCTTCTACTTCTTTCACGCTCCTTCATCACAAAGCTCTCAAGCAGCATGGCCTGGAACACCAACAACAACCGCTTCGGCATCTTCTACGTGATTGCCCGCATCCTCCTCGCTGTGCTGATATCGTCCAGCTCGTCTGGCTGATCATCGCCACTGTGCACTGTTTCAACAACCACTGCGAGGCGAAGAGCATCGTCTGGTTCGCCTTCACCATCTTCGTCCTCCTTATCGGCCTGGTGGGCGCCTGGAAGGAGCACTTCGGCTCGGCCGCCGTCTTCGCCATCACCGAGATCGTCCTCGTCATCCTCGGCTTTGCCATGTTCGCCGGCAAAAACGACACGGCCTGGTCAGTCGCGGCGACTCTCATCGTATCCGTCATTTATTCGATCATGCTCTATATGAGCGGCCACAAGGACATGGGCGTGCCGGAGATTTGCTAGGCTCACTTGATCAAGTGTCATCTTTTCGTCTTCTCTCTATTTTTGAAGTGTTTCGAAGCATAGTTTTGTTTGATAATGTATCCAAAATTAATCCTCTTTTTCATACTATTCCCTACTATTCCCTACTATTCCCTACTATTCCCTAATCCTATTCCCTACCTTTCCTTTAACTGAACACTACTTTTCTATGTGTGTGTGCGGCAGCGACTTTGTATGAGCGCTTGCCCTGAATAAAATCTCATTTTCGTACTTAGCTTTTCTTTCTTTGAGAACTTAGTTACTTTGATTTGGTAGAAAGTACTCTTTTTTCTTTAATCTTAAAGTCTCGACAGATCCATCCGTTTAAATCTCGTATTTAGGCAAGCATTAAGCCATCATCTGAAGTACTATACTTTTCTAGAGTGCAGAGTACCAGACTTTTCTTTGTGGCGTGTGTGTGTTGACAGGTGGTTGTTGCTGTTGTTGTTGCTCTCTGTGATATTGCCAACCTCCAGAAAGTAGAGGTTGCCTGGTTGCTGCAGTCCTGGTAGCGGTATTTGGTGCAGATATCACCACCATCACCATCACCACCACCAGCTACTTTTACTGATTACGGGGCCACTTACTAAGTTGAATCAATGATTGATCAATGAGGAGAATCAACAACAGCCGCAGCAGCAGTAGTAGGCCAACCAATCTCCTGATTTGAATCACACTTCACTGTGATAGTGATAAGCACTGAGAGTGCGATCCAATACACACACTCCCTTGCGCATTGAGCGACTTTCGTCCACGGGGACAATCGCCTTATCTTATCAACAGTAGCAGAGAGAGAAAGAAATAGTAAACCAAAGTGAAGTGCCAGCAAAACAAAACAGCATAAGGAGGAGGAGGAGGAGGACGTCTGTGGAAAGATAACTTGTTGTGGTACTCTATCTCTGGTGGTAGTGGTGACTGAGTTGGTGCGTTGGCTGGTTCGTCGTGGTCTCCAAGTGTGTCTGCAGACACTCAATCTCTCAAACCGAAACACACACCAGAAGTGTGCATCACTTGAAAGTGACATTTTTTTGCTCTCCACCGTTTTCATCGTGGCACTTGCTAGTTTTACATCGTCTCTCTTTCTTTTTTCTTTTTCTGGGACGTTACTTTTGATTTTTGGGGTGTTTGAGTAGCAAACACAAATACTAGCGGAAAAGTGTTGTCAGTTTGTTGTTGTCGCTCTCCTTTTTAAAGTTTTTCACAGTTTTGCTGTTGTTGAGTTATTTGTTTGCCTCCTTCCCACTTGTGCCACTTTCATCGTTCTCCCTCTTCGCCTCTTTTCCTCCGTCTCTGCCTCTGCAAATACCAGTGCACCATCGAAAAAGGTGTTTCCTAGGCGTTTTGCATTTTTATAATCCCCTTTTGAACTCAGGTAATTAAAATTAGTTGTCATTCACCAGCTGTCGACCACAGTAAGAGAAAGATTCGATTTTAGACTGCTGTAGCAGCCGCCCCTGAAAGATGTAACTATTAAACTAATAAAATGGCTTCCAAATATGATGCACGCAGACAATGATGAACTTGGCCAACAACTTTGCCGACATTGACTACCATTTGAAGAGTAGTGAATCGGCGTGCAGTGGATAATGGCGGTAGTACTGGCCAGTTTGCGATACCTACCACCATTAACGGCGGCGGTGACGCAGTGGCCAGGACATTCTTCAGTGAACAGCAGCAGCAAAATCTGGACCTTTCGGCAGCAGTTGACCGATTCGATTCGCCCAACCTCTCATCTGACCATTTATCTTCAGGAATCTCTCTTGGACTACCATTACCTCTACCATTACCGGGAGTGAGTGAAGTTCATCAGGCGAGGTGAGTTGACGATGACCAGAAATTCGATTTTTGTTTTGGTGCCATCAGAAAGTAAAGTTCTCAAACGATAGGTGGAGCTAAGTGCAATGACTCATTTGTGATCAGATTTTTTGTTCTTATCAGCGAGATGAGTCGTTTGTCATTCTGTTGTGTTGTCATTTTCCTCATCTCGAGACTCAAATTTTCTGTTTTTTGTTGAAACAACTTTTTCTTCAACTCAAAAAACAAAACTTTTTTGAAAAAGATGAGCTTTGTACACTACGGAAATGTTGCCTACAACATTTTTCAGTGCTCCAGGTGTCAGAGGCCGTATTTCTATGAATTGTAGGGATTGCTGGGGATTTATTTGCTGATCTCTTTCTATTTTCATGTTTTTCAGTTTTACTAATCGCCATTTTCTTTTCTTTTCCCAAAGTGAACGAATGCCCGACGCCGACGCTCTAAAGATGTTCATCGGGCAGATTCCCAAGGACTGGACGGAGACGGAGTGTCGCCAGCTGCTGGAGCCCTACGGGCCGATCTACGCGCTGAACATTCTCAAGGACAAGGACTCGAAGAAGAGCAAAGGTACGGTGGTGATCTTTTTCTTTTTGGCAGTCTTTCTCCTGATGTGTGCTTTCATGCAAAAGACTTACACTTTCTTTGCCACCAGCAGCTGTCAACGACACATGTGCCAGCCACACTTCTGTGATTTGCATCATATGTCGCCAGCAAAGTTGTTGTTTTTGTGGTGGTGGTTTTTAATTAGATCTCCGGATTCTTTTTGCTGCTTTAGTTTTTGCTTTCCATTCCTCTGCTCTGTAGGAAAGGAGCATAATTTATTGTTAATTCCAATTTTTGCTACACTGCTGGAAAAGTTGTTAGACCGAGAATGAATTTCCAGTGCTAGACTAAACTGAGCTGAACTCTGTTTGAGCTGCTGCTGATTTGATTACAGCAAACGCTATTACCGCTTAATGTCAATTCTTTGCCAATTCATGTTTATCTTTTGCCCGTTGATTGGCTGGCCTTGCACCCTCACCACTACTAAATGCGAAACGATGAATTCGAGGTTTCGATCTCCACCGACAAAGAGAAAGAAACAGACCAATTAGTGGTAATTGAATTATATAGTGTGATCCAAAGGAAAAAGTGTGATCCAGCCTACTAGTGAGCAAATAATCGAGTCAGCAGGAGCAGGAGAAAGAAAAAAGAAAAGTGAATCTAAATTACATTATCGCTTCGGTTCCTCTGTTGCAGGTTGCACCCGAAAAACACACACCATTCAGTGATGATCAGTGGGTGGTGGTGGCAATGGTGGAAAAATGAGTGAACCAGTGAGCTACCACCAAAAGTGAGTGGCAGCTTTCACTTTCACTTTATTTGGGCGCGTACCCGCCACTTAAGTGTCAGTCTGTTATATTATCTTGATTGGCCAAAAGACGCCTTTGTACTAAACTGAACGGTCTCACTTAATTTTCCCTTTAGTCTTTCCCACTTCGTTCCAGCTCACTGGAACACTCTGACCAGCTCAGTAGTAATTCACTGCAATGCTATTATTATTTGCTCTCTCTCCATTATTTGTCCGTTGATCCGGTCAGGTGCAGCTTTTAGTGATGGTTGTAGTTGTGTAGTAGTTGTTGGAGTTAATCCCCCTTCTTTATCTTCTAAGCCTCATTGATTGTGGTGGTGATGTTGAGGGTGCTGGTATCTCCTTTCAGCAGATTTTCTTAGCTGGTCGGTAGTCTGAAGACGCATTTTGAATACTTCAGCAGCCGTGTCAGCCATCATCATCATTAGCAGGCTGCTGCCGCTGCTGATAATGATGGACAGCGAGCAACAACAGCAGAAAATCATTTTTCTCTTTGTCTTCTTTTTTTCTGGTCACTTGATCCTCTCTTTCTTCTACCACCATTACCATTACCAGAAAGATGGCCAAAGTTGCAATTGGACCCACTTTAATGGGTGTCTATCCAGCAGAGAGAGAGAGAGTGAGAGAGAGAGAGAGAGTTTTAGCTCGTGAGCTGACTCAAATAAAGAGATTGACTCCCTGACAGCGGCTGAAGCAACAGCAGCACGCCAACAAGCCTAATTGGCGTCCGCCTTAATGGCACCAGCCGCCGCCAATGAAAATAAGTGCCCGGAAAAAGTCATCATTTTTGAGTGCGAGTAGGAGAAAGTGATCGAAAAGTGAAAAGTGAATGGCTGGTGGCTGATCACCATTGAATCAGCGTTTCTTTTGCTGCTCAACAAAAACATATCTGGCAACAGACTGCTTTGTTTTTAAAAGAAAAAGAAGATTCTGGCGATTCGATGTAAGCTATTGAATCGACCATTTTGCTCTAACCACCAGAACAGTAGCTTTTCAGTTTTTCTTTTTCCTTGAAACAAAAGAGTTTTTGCGTTGTTATATAGCATCACTCACTCCCCCTTTTATTTTCAAGAGTGTCTTCTGTGGTAAATTTTGCATATTTACATTAAAACAAAACGCGCACCAGGCGCCAGGCTTTTGTCTGCAGTGAACACATACTCTCTCCACTTTTCAATCGTAAACAAATTTCCCGCTTGAGCTGAACTGAAACCGATGCAAATTTGTTATGCAATTTACGATGCTACTGCTCCTGCTAACCCGATGTTTCTTTCCACTTTTTCTCTCCAACCAGGCTGCTGCTTTGTCACCTACTACACTCGAAAGGCTGCACTTGATGTAAGAGACTGAGACTGAGTTGTGGCGTGGCGTGGAGTACTTTTCGTTCCCCAAAGCCAGAGACGGGAGCACATGTGTATGCCAGTGCAACCGCACACACATTTACTAATCAAGATGCTTCTTTTTTTCCTTTTCTTCACTCTTTCCCCGTTTCATCCGTCGTGAATCTCTTGCCAGGCCCAGAATGATCTTCACAACTTGAAGAAGCTGCCCTCGGTGAGTAGAAAGCCGATTTTTCATTTTTTTCTTTCTCTTTCGTTCAAATATGTCTGCCAAAATCACTTTTGTGTGTTTGCTGTGAGGTTCTGCTGCTATGTTAGCTTAAAATGCAATCTTCCCCCATTTTCCTCTGTTCACCATTTGTTGCTTGACAGCTGCTGCTGCTGCTTTACCCGAAATGTGCTCTGCAACTTGTCTCCTGTGACTGTCTAACTGTCGCTTTGGGTGGTGTTGGTGTTGGTGGTGTTGGTTGTGGGTAATGGGACTAGTGGTTGCCCATCTCACTCTCTGACCTCATGAATAAAGCGATTAGGAAATGCAAATCTCAGAGTGTGACGCACAAGGCTCCTAATCGAGTTGTCACACTAGTCCTTTTTAACTCAATTTATCAGGAGCCTCTGAAGTGTTGTGCCATAAAAATGATGATGAGGAATTCAGACTTTCTTTCTCTCTCTCTTTCCGTCCATCTTTCACTTTGGTGAAATGATTTTATGAGAATTCTGGTCAAGCGTAGGGTCGATTGATGAGCAGCTTCCTCCTTGATCAGCTGCTGTTCAATTATTGCAGAGAAATGTCATCAGAAGTGAGAGCTCTTGATTGAGTTTCGGCGAATGATTACTCTCTGGTGGTGATGAGTATATTCGCTATCTTCCACTCTTCTCATTTATTATTATCACTGCCAACTGATAGCTGGTGCGCTGATGTTTTTCTCCCTTTATAAGGTGATTGATGCGTCAGTGTGAGCTGAAGTGAGATGTGAAGAGTGAGAGAGAAAAAGAGCAGAATCCAATTTGCATGTTTGGAAATTTTTTTCCTGCCACCACTTGATGGTACTCGAGAGTAGGGAGTGAAAGTGGGGACAGATTGCTCTGCTTCTTTGACTTCCACCGCCGTTGATGATGATGACTCACCAGATTGCAATTAGACGGCGGCGGCTGCCGCTTCTGCTGTCGGTTCAGGACGACTAATAAAATTATCTCCGCGGTTCACTTCGCTGCACTTCCAGTCCTCTCTGCACTGCACTTCAGTAGGAAACGAAACTGTACTGTTGCTGCTGCTGCTGCTGCTGTTGACTCTCTTTTTTTCGATTCGACAGCAGAAGTACCAGGCGTCAATAAGAGCGAATTAAATCATCTTCCACGACACACTCTCTGCTGACTTCTGGCTGATTAGCTTTTATTGGAACTGCAAATCAAAGGGCAGGGAATTGGGAGGGACCCGGTTGGGTACTTATTTGGGAGCTGATTGCTGTGTTATTAGTCTTGTGTCTTGTGTCTTCTTGTGTGTTGTCTTCTGTGTTGTACTCTCTCGGTGTCTCTGGTGAAGAAGCATTTTCTGCGCCAGCAGTCTCTCTCTTTCCCATTCGGTTTCTGGTAGTAGTAGTAGTACTTGTTTGCAAATATTGTGCGCATCTATTGGCGCTGGTTCGGGTTTGGATCTCTCTCCTTCTTGTTCACTCTCCCACTCACTCACTCACTTCTCCTTCCGTTTGGTGGAATCGTAATCTGCCAACTGTTCGACACTGCCTTCGAATGTGTAAACAGTGATTTCCATGCCAGCCGAGGAAGAGGACTACGACCACGACTACTGCCACCACTACCATACTCTTCTCAAACACACACAGTCTTCTCTTTCTTTCTGCCGTATTTATTTAAAATTGCCCAGCTTTGTCGACGACGACGCGACGACGGTCTCTCCCACACACTCTCTGACTTCCATTTTCTCTCACTCTCTCCTCTGGGCACTCTAATTGCGTCAGAATTGGAGTCAGTGCTGAATCCAGTGCCGTGAATCGCCGCCATCGTGGTCGCCTGCGGAGCTTTCCGATGTCAGCAAGTGTATCCAGAGTACACTATCAGTCTGTTCGTTTCAGTTCTGTGTGTGTTCAGCCAGCTTTCCCTGTTTGCTATAGCACACAATGAGCTAATAATTGGTCGAATAATCGATACACTGTCTCTCCCTTCTTCGGTGAACTGCAGAAGGCAAATTAATAGTGTCTCTGCACGGTGTGTAGTTTTGGCGGTAGTTTAGAAGAAGAAGAAGAAGCGGAGGTTATCACTTTTTCTTCTTCTTGCACCCTGAGTTTGAGCACCCCGCCGTCTGCTTTTCGATATTATTTCTTTTTATCGACTTCCTCATCGACATTGCCACTAAGGCCAAGTAAAGAAAAGTGATTGTCCTCTGCA
The DNA here is from genome assembly GCA_024499935.1 of Tyrophagus putrescentiae. Classification (NCBI taxonomy): domain Eukaryota; kingdom Metazoa; phylum Arthropoda; class Arachnida; order Sarcoptiformes; family Acaridae; genus Tyrophagus; species Tyrophagus putrescentiae. Next base: position 10,594,324 of record JAMZRA010000002.1, on the reverse strand, counting down.
TAATCATCAGCATCGATTGGCTGGCGAGTTGGTCGCTCGCAATGTGTTGGCTGTACCCTGCTGTTCTTGGTTACCGCATTTCGAACGAAGGCAGAGAAAAACGAAACCTTGGAACTTTTCTTGACTTCTTTTTTTCTCTCTTTTTTCCTGAAATCATACTCACTTGTGGTGGTTATATTCACTGACACCTTCATCTTCCACCACTGAACACTCTGTTGACGCTCAGTCAGTGGTGTCAGCGACGTGGACAGCTGTCTCGCTTCCTCTCTCCCTCTCTTTCACTTTATCTTTCACTCTCTTCACTACTACTTTCTACTACCATTTTCTACTACCGACTTCACACTTTGGCCAAACCACACACACACACTCGCACTGTCTGTGGTGTTTGTTTTAGCCCGCACTAAGGACAAGCACAGAGACTACTCACAGACGACGCTCAACTGTGCTTGCCACCACCGTCACCACCACCACCACCATCAACACCGGTGACAGTCGTAAATTGGCCAGGCACCGTTGTCATCGTGTTCCTTTCCTTCTTCTTTTCCTTCGGTGTATTTGTGATTGTCTCTCTGAGCTGACACGGTCGATGCCGCCAGAGCTCAGTCTTCTTCACTGAATCTCATTTGGTCGTTTGGAACACTGTGATCCATCCAAGGGCGACCAGGCGGGCACTCGCCGCTGAGACCTCGTCATCTGCTGCTAATTTTTTGTTTTTCTCTTTCTCCTATCGTTGTGCTTTCTTTTTGAATATTTTATTTGCTGAGAATTTTTCTTTTATGGTCATCTTTTTGTTCGTTTCTCTTTTTTTCTGCTTAAACCATGTTGCCCAAAAGTCTCGCCACTGCAATTGACCACCACCACCATCAGTTTGGTGTTGGCCACCTGCAGCAGCAGCCTTACGCTGTTGTCAACAATTCTTCTTCTTCGTCTTCATCCTCTTCTTCATCTTCATCCTCTTCCGCTTCTTCCATTTCAATTCCTTCTTTGTCCGTCGAGGGGACGCTGCCCGGTCATTCGGGAACTGTCTTCACTACGCCTCCCACCACCAGTGACACCTACCTCGTTCGGCAGGCAAAAGATTTACTGGTGCAGCAGCTGCATCGGTACTTTTTGGCGGAAGTGGTGGTGGTGGTGACAACTCTCTGGGAATACCTCGATATCCTTCCGCCCTTCCGTCGTCACCTTCGGCGGCGGCACTTTTTTCGCAGCATTGTGGTGGTTGCACTGCTGCTGCAGCTGCAGCTGCCGCCGTCGAACATTCACAGCTACAACAGCAGCAACAACTTCAGCAACTGCACTCCTTTGCCCAATCGGTAAACAAACACACATGCAGAGAAAGAGAAAGAGTGCTGGTGGTGGTGGTGGCGGTGTCTTGCTGTCTGTACAAACATTGCCAAAAAACATTTGCTGGCTGAACAACTCTCACTACTGTCGATTTGCGGTCGATGTTGGTGAAGTTGACTACTTTTTTGAGTTTTTGTAGACTTTCATTAGATCTTACCTTTTCTTACCATGTTTAAAACCGTTGTCTAAATGTCAAACTTTTTTGTCTTTTTCTTTTTCCCGTCTCCTTTGTCTCTCTCCTCTTCAGTGTCGCAATCCAATTCAAATGAAGCCAGCCGATAATGAGAACAAAAATGGTAGTGTGTCTACGTTTTTTACCACTACAATGAATTCCCGATTTTTGCAAAAATTGAACGATTCAATTGACATTTTTTCAATTTAAATTCTCAGACAGAAAACTGTTCATCGGCAAGCTGCCCAAGTTTATGACCGAGACCGACGTGAGCAGTGTCTTTGCTAATTACGGCATCGTCGAGGAGTGCATCGTCCTGCGAGATAGTAACAACCAAAGTAAAGGTATGGTGATGGGTTGTAGAGATTGTCTGTTTTTGACACCTTCATTGTTCATTCATTCAATTTGTGTTTAATGAATTTCATTTTTTTCACTGTAGGCTGTGCCTTTGTCACCTTTTCCTCTCGCTCAAGTGCCACTAGCGCCATTCGGGCGCTCCACCAGACAAAAACGCTCGAGGTAGAAAAAGAGGAGATTCATTTCTTTTTATTCTCATATTCATTTTCATCATTTCTATTTTAATTTTTAATTTAGGGCTGCACAACGCCCATTGTGGTCAAATTTGCCGAGGCTGGCAGCAAACAGACGGGAGGAGAGCAGGGTGGAAAACGGCTGAAGAATGGAAGCAGCTTGTCGATTAGCTCCTCTTCTTCTGCAGCCGCCGCTTTTTCACCCCTTTCCAGCCTGCAGGCAGCTGCCTTCATCACCGGTGCTGGTGGTGCTGGTGCTGGTTCACCCTCTCGACAGCTCCAGCTACCTCAATCTAATTAAGGCTCATCAAGTGCAGCAGCAGCAGCAGCAAGCTCAGCAACAACAACATCAGCAGCAGCTAATGTCACTGGCTGCCTGCAGTCCGCTCAGTCGCCCTATGGCTCGCTTGCCTCGGCGGAAGCGGCCATGGCCGCCGTCTACGGTGGTGGTGGTGGACTGCTGAGCTCATTGGGCGGCAGTGCTGGAAAGACGGGAATCTCTGCCTTGCCGCCGCCTCTCCGCTGCATCAGCAGCTGTTTGCCGGCACTGGTGCCAGTCCAAAGCTTTTAGGAGAAAGTGCCCTGCCCTTGTCTTCCTTTGCCGGCCTCTCAACTCTTGGTCACCACCCCCACCACACCTTACCGCATTCCGCCTACGCCTCGGCGCTCACAGGGCCGGCACTGGCCAAGCTAGCCGCTGTTTCTGCAGCTGCCGCCTCTTCAACTTCTTCTGCTTCCAGACAGGTGGAGGGCCCTGAAGGGGCTAATCTGTTTATCTATCACTTGCCAGGTAAACATTCTTTAAAAAAAGAGATTTTGTTTTAACTAATGTTTTTGACTTTTGCTTAGCTGAGTACACGGACGTCGATCTGGTGAGCCTGTTTGCCCCTTACGGTAATGTCATCTCTGCAAAGGTCTTCATTGACAAGAACTCCAATCTGAGTAAATGTTTTGGTGAGTGTTTGCGTGTGTTTTATTTGTCTATTTTGTCCATTGTCTGATGTCATATGTTTGTTTTGTTTTCCGTCCAGGCTTCGTTTCCTACGACAACGCCGACTCTGCGCAAGCGGCCATTCGCGCCATGAACGGCTTTCAGGTGCTGAACAAACGGCTGAAGGTGCAGCTGAAGAAGGTCCGCGATCGACCCTACTAAAAATACCCACTGAAGAGGAGGGACATTGAAAATACACAATAATCAAGATCGGTAAGTGCTGCTGCTGCTGCTGCTGGACACCGACACACACCGGTAAGCGACACTCTCTCTGTAAGATTGTACATGTCAGGTACTGCGTGTCCTCTCTTTCTCTGTTTGTTCGTGTGTGTGTTCGTGTGTTCGTTTGTGTGTTTCTAAATGTACCGCCAACCTAAACCAATCATGTCCTCCACCTCCTCTCCTCCTTGTTTGAAGATTCACCACCACCACCACCTCCTTCACCAGAGAGTGTTCTTGCCTGTTAATGTGTCACTACCATCAAGGCCACTATCAACACAACCACCGTCACCACCACCACCTGTCACCACCCGCTGAGCTATTCATTTCCGCTCTCTATCCACCCGGATCACTCGCTTCTCAATCTCTTTCTATCTATCTTTGTTATTCTTTGCTTCTTCTATGTCTCACTTTTGCTGTTGCTTCTGTCATCACCGCCGTCACCGGACAACCAACACCTTTTTTCACTCTTCTTTTCTTTCTTTCTATGTGTCGCTCGCCCTTTCTGTGCTAGTGAAGAAGAAGGCAGTAGTAGCCGTAGTAGTTGTAGTGTAGCAGTGTACAGAGGAACAATTTTGCTATGATGATGTTTTACTATGATGTTCCTTCCCTTCTTTCTCTCTGTTATCTATCTCAGTTTACATTACATTTCTATTTCTATTTCCTCTCCTTCTTTTTTGATGTGTTTGTGTGTCTGGTTAGAGTGGGAAAGGGAGCACTGGATAAAGAATCCATGGTGCCTTTCCTTTTTCACTCTTTTTTCACTCTAATTTTTCCTTTGATGCGCTCTAGCTTTCTTTCACTGTCCATGCTGGTGATTGATGCGTCTATCATCCCGCCGAATAAATACTCGTCTCTCCTCTGTTTATAGTAATATTACCAAAAATAATATCTCGAGCTCACTGGTCCCGTCGTTTTTATTATTTTATACATTGTTGAAGACACGTCCTCCCGTCGATTTCTTTTCCACTTTTCGTTTGGCGAGCCTGATCTGCTTCCTCTTCCTATTTTTCTTCTCTTGCTCAAAACACACCAAATTTTTTTCTCGTTTGCTTACTTTTTCTGCTTTTGCCTTAGTCCTTTCTCTTTTCTTTTTCTGGCATCTGTCTGATTGTTTAGATTAGCTGTCAGTCTCTCTTTCTGGTTTCACTGGTCTCACTTTTAGGTGCCCATTTTTATTTTACTCATTTTTTCCTCATATTTATATTTGCATTGCTCGTAATGACTTACTAGTGTTTTTCGGCTTTTAATGTGTTTGTTTGTGTGGTTGTGGAATACCATTGTTTCGTTTTGCTCAAAAAATTTTTTATCAATGTTTTTCAACATTTTTTGCACACAAATTGCTCAATTGCACTAAAGTTGGTGGTGATGTTGTCCTCTTCTCTTCTTTTCGTTATTATTTACACGCCGTCATTTGTTTCTTGTACTTCCTTTTGATGGTCACTTTGCTGGTCGTTTTTAAGCTTTTTTGCAGTCAGTTTTCAGAGAGTCTAAATATGCACATTGCACAATTACTACTGTACGGTTGCCGTTATTATTGTTTTCCTGTGCATGTCCGTTTTCAATGTTCTTTACATTCTTCTCTCTGATGATGGGCACCAACTAACAGATTTCTTCTTACATGCTACGAAAAGGGCCCATTTCCTATCTCTCTAATGCAAATGAGTTTTCATTACTTTCAGCACTTATGCTCAGAAATGTGGTGTAAATGTGGGGAAGAAAAGTATTAGGCAAAAATGAGCAAATAATTTCGATTGTAAGCTTGCACAACTGTTACAAATGATGGGAAAAAAGTAAGCAAACACACAAACACATTCTTAAAACACACTCGAAACAGTAAGTAAGTAAACGGAACAAAAACACAAACAACAACAGCAACAACACCGAACAATTTAATAAAGAATCACACTGTTTGCCTCGCACCTTCCAATTCCGACCAAGTAAAAATCACGGTGATTTATAAGAATGATAATATTGCATCAACGGTAAAGGTCACTGAGAGCGAGGACACTCTTCACCTGGGCGACGTCAATGGCGCTGCTGCACAGTGGACAGGTGGCCTCGACGCTGAGCAGACTGAGCAGGGCGGACATGATGGCGGGAAAGCGACAGGCGGGACACTGCGTCAGGTCCTCCCTTAGGACGTGCATGCCCGAGGCGAGGCAAAACGGAAGCTGACCATTGCAGCTGAAGCAGGTGAAGCGGTCCTCCGCCACCGGCGAACTGCAGTGCGGACAGGGCGTCGCCTGGGGAGCGACCTCCTTGGCCAGCTCCTCCGGGGTGACCACCACGCCGGCCGACTTGCGCACCAGCGTCTCAATCTTGCGGCGGAACTTGGCGTCCACCTTCTCCCGACTCTCCGGCTTCATCAGCAGCTGGGCGTACTTGAGGGCCGTCTTCGGGTAGCCCGCACGCTGGCACTCGATGACCAGTGTGGTGAGGATTTGGGTGGCGTCTGGAAAGTAATGAAAAGGTTTGAAAAACAAAAGTTCACCAAAAGCTATAACTTACGAGCCGGAAACTGGCCAATATTATCGCCCACTCGCAGCAGCAGCTTGACGCTGTTTTTGTGATTGCCGGCGCGGATCCACAGCTAAAAGAGGGAAATTGGTAAACAAAACAAAATCTAAAAATGTTTTACCTTTGCGAGCATATAACTGTGCACCAGCAGCAGCCCGTCGGTCATCTCCGGGGGAATGGCAATGCCGTGCCGCCTCAGCTCCGAGCACATGCCAAAAAGCAGCTGGTGGGCGTTTCGGTAGTTGCCCTGCGCCTGCTCCTCCCGACTGATGATGACCGCCGTCTTGGCCGCCTCCTTGTAGTACTCCATCTTCATGTACAGCTTGAAGAGGTACTTGAAGTCCTTCGGAAGGCCGTCCCCCACGCCTCCTCCTCCGTTACTTCCGTTGCCTCCATTACCTCCATTACCAATGTCACTTTCTCCCATGAGAAAGTCTAATACCAGTCGGGTAATCTGCTCATCTCTCGCAGCGGCCGCCGCCTCAATGGCCAGCTCCAGGGCGTCCGCTCTTCTTCCGGTGAAGCGGAAGCGGCTGCCGCCGCCTGCAGCAGCAGCTTGACGCCCTTTTTGTAGAGCTTGGCGAGCACGTAAAACTTGCCCGCCTTGAGGAGGTGCTGGCCTTTTGAACTTCCGCCGTCCTGCTGCTGCTGCTCGTAGTAGATGGCAATGGTGCGAAAGTCGGCGGCACTGGCGGGCGCATTCCGGTCGCCCAGGTCCTCGAGAATGTCCGCGTAGGTGTCCATGGCGTTGGTCGTCTTGGCGAGGTTGTACGCGTCGTCGGTGCACTTGCTCAGCACCAGAAATTCAATAGCTGTGGTCGTGTCTCCCCTTCGCTGAAAGTACTTGGCAATCAGCTTGGCGCCCTCCACCGACCGTCGTTCCCGGACCACCTTCACCGCCTCGCCGGGGCTGTTGAGGTGGTCCAGGTGAAGGCGAACCACGTCCAGCCACTGGCCCGCCTTGGCGTAGATGTCCAAAGCGGGGCGAAAGGCCCGGTCCGCCTCCTTGCTCCTCGCCAGCTCCGTCAGTATTTCCGGGTCGTCGATGTTCGGCAGAAGGGCGTTCAGCTTGGCGGTGTTCTTCGCCTTCAGGTACAGCGAGGCGGCGGTGTTGAACTGGCCAACGCGTTCGTACAGGCCCGCCGCTTCCTGGTGATGTTTAAGTTGTTGAAGAATGGAAGCACACTCGGTGAAGACGTCGACGTCCCGAACTGGGTCCAGGGAGGTGGTGGAAAGTACCTGGAGGCCTCGTTTGACGTCGCCGCAGCGGATGGCGTTCCGGGCGATGCCTCCCTGGCAGAGGAGGATGTGTTTGGAGGAGGAGGTTGAGGAGGAAGAGCTTTCTGAAAAGTTCTGCAGGGCAGATTCGAAATTTTCCAGCGCCGCCCGGTACTGTGCGCCATACTCCTGGTGCTGCGCCAGCTGTCGACAGATGGCGGGCGTCTCGGTGGGGGCGAGGTGCCGCGCCAGGGCCAGCGCCTCGTCCCAGTGCAGCAGGTTTTTGCGCATCTGCAGGGCACAAAGAGGCTTGGAGCTGGCGAGAAAGTGCCGCTGGGCGAGGTCAAAGCGGCCGAGCAGCTCTGCGAGGTAGCCAGCAAAGAGCGACTGCTCCTCCTCCCGTTTGTACTGCTGCAGCGAGTGGACCAGGCCGTACTGCTTCAGGTGGCTGTACACGCGAATGGCCACATCGACCTGCAGGTCATACAAGCGGCCTCTCCGAGCTCCTTCCAAAAGGTACCAACCCTCCGCCTGCGTCGTTGAGGTAGCTGCAAATCTTCATCGCATCCGCCCACCTCCTTAGCTTCAGTATACTGCGAAAGACCTCCCGCTGGGCCGCCTCACTGGCCGTCGCCTTGATGCTGTAGTCGTGCGTGCTGAGGATGAAGTTGGACGTCTTGCCGCTCTTCGTCTGGCAGACGATGACGCCGTTGTAGAGGAGGAGGGGAAACTGTCCGCCGGGGATCTTCATCTTGCCCACGTACTCCACCTTGCCGCCCTCCACGGTGGCGCGGACGGCGGCGTAGACGTAGATGAACTTGCCGTCGGAGAGCGTGAAACGGCCCGATCGGCGATCCAGCTCTCCCAGAGGGCCTTCAGCGGAGCGCCGCCGCCGCCGCCACTGCGATTAGTGGTGGTAGGTACGTGCTCGGGCGCCATGGCCACCACCTGTTCGCCGTAGACGTTGAGGATGAACACGTCGCCGCGGTCGTCCTGCAGAATGAGCCGCGTCCCGTTGAGGTTCGCCTCCAGCAGGCTGATGCCCACGCCTGGTGGGTGGTGCCGGTAGACCACAACCGCCGCCCAGTCCTCGAGGATGAAGTAATGGACCTGGCCGCTGGCCACCGAGAAGATGAGAAAGTCGGCGGTGAGGGCGATGGAGGTGACGGAGGATGAGGATTTGCTACTGCCGCCTCCGTTGTTTTTCGCTGAGGCAGCCATTTCCGCCCCGTCCGGGTAGTGGTAAATGTGCTCTTGGTGGCTGGCTGAGTCGCCTCCACCAGTTCCAGAGTTTTCAATGGCGTGCAGCTGCAGGCTGCCGTTGGTGAACTGTACGGCAATGTAGTGGGCGTTCATCTTCACCGTCTTGACGATGCCCACGTACTCGTGCTCGCCCACAAGAAGATTTAGTTGTTGTTGCTGTTGTTGATTTTGATGTTGATCAGCCGATTCGGCCACCGCCGCCGCCCCCGCTGTCAGACTGTACAGCCAGAGGCGGTTGTTCATAGCGACGGCGAGGTGAAACGGCCCAATCGCTATGTGCGACGGCTCGATCTCCACGCGGACGATCATCACCGAGTCCTGGACGTCCTCGTGCACATTGAAGACGGTCACCTCGAGGAGGGAGGAGAGGAAGGCGAGGCTGGTGCCGTACTTGTCCCCGAGGATCTTCAGCTGCGAGAGGTAGACGTGGATGGTGCCGGAGGCGCTCGCCGTCGCCAGCAGCTGCCCGTCGCTGGTCCACTCGATCAGGTCGATGGCCGGCTCGTCGTCTATCGTCAGCACGTGTTCAATGTCGTTGTGGTCGTAGAGGGCGAAGATTTTGATGCTGATTTGAAAAGGGTTTAGAAAATATTTGTTTACAAAAAACATCTTTCACACTCACTTGTTCTCCGAACAGGTGGCCACCCGCTCCGCCGCCGGGCAGATGCTCAACGTCCCCAGCAGGTCCTTGTGCGCCTTGATCTGCATCAGCTCGCTGCCGAAGTTTTTGTAGCAGGTGCTGACGGTGACCACCAGGCCGGAGTTGAAGGCGATGAAGAGGTTGCCGTTTGGGTAGCAGTGGTAGTTGACGATGCTGCCGTACCAGTCCTGGAAGGTGATCAGATAAGGGTTCTCGCTGTCCTCCAGGTTGACCACGTACAGCAGACGGCGGTTGAGGACGCAGCTGACGCAGTTCGGTTCGCTGGAGGCGGAGGCGGCTGAAATCGAACTGGAGAGCATTGGGTTGTTTCCCGCTGAGGACTGGTGACTGACAGGTCTCGTTTCCTCAAAGTACGAGTGCAAAAATTGGACCAAAGACGGCTCGCCTTTGAGCGAGTTGATGCACACCGTCTCGCCCTGTTCATTGCTCACCGTCAGCACCTTGTCCTCGCCGGCCAGCGCAAGCAGATTTGCACTGCTCCAAGCGCCGCTGACTATCTTTCGGTGGTGCTTCCCCGGTACGGTAATCTTCCGCGAGGTCTGGTGGTTGTACAGCAGAACGGCCCCTTTCACGGTGGCCACGCAAAGGAGCGGCTGAGCGCTGGTGATGGACCAGAGGAGGATGTGCAGCGACTCCTTGATGCCCGAGTCCACCTGCTGCAGGCGGTGGGTGCTGGCGTTCCAGAGGAAGATCAGCGGACTGCGGTCGGTGATGATTGCGAGCAGGTCGCCCTCGGCGTCCCACGCCAGGTCCACGCAAAAACTGTTTTTGGGATTTAGAACTGAAAAGAGGTTGTCTGCTTCTAAAAAGCACTTACCCAAAAAGGTTAACCTGGTCGACGTGCTCCCCATGGCGATTGTAGATGTTGACGGCATTGTCCCAGGCGGCGGCGATGTACTTTGACTTCTTATTTTGCCACTTAAAGGTGACCGGGTCGTTGGCGTTCAGGGAGCACTGGATTGAATAGATTCGCTTCATATCGTTTGAATGGTGATTTCTGCTTTGCAGTGCGTTTCAAAATTGGTAAGCGGTGTTTGTTTTGCCTGTTCATTACTGCGTTTGAGTTTTTGAAATTTTGGTCGTTTTCCGGTGCCATGGTAACCGTTGAAAACTTCGACAAACATTGACGTCAAACACTGATTCACTTTTTAGTGTCAATACGCGCCGCTAGAGGCCGCTTCTGTTCTTGTTCTTGGGGAAGAAAAAAAGTTGGAAATGTCTTGAAAAGTTGGCAAAGATTGTCTTCAAGAGTTTTATTCTTGGTTTTAAGAATCGAGATTGCCTAAAATTGTAACACAAAACCTTCAATTGTTTTGCTTATCAGTCATCAATCTCTGAGAACGGCAATGTTTGGTAAGCCTCTTTTTTGTTGTAGCAACGGAGTTCGGTTGCCAAGTGATTATTTAATTTGTTTTACCAAAGGTTTACATCATCATCGATTGGTGGACATCAGATTTGAGAATCAAGGCTTTTCTTTTTATCAGCAGCAGCAGCTGACTCTTGATGGCCGAACTGTTTTTCCTTGGTCAGCTGCTCGGTGCCAAGGACTTCGCCGCCAGCTCGCTCTACTGTAAATGGAAACTAATTGCCGGTCAGTACCGTTGTTGTTTACCTTTTTGTGTGGCCTTTAATTAAAATTCTTTCATCTCTAGGCTCTGGTTGGAAGTTTCTCGAGGGCGTTGCTGAAGGTCAGACACAGATTGACACCTCTTCTTCTTCTTCTGGTGGCCAATTAGCCTGCTGGGCACATCCCATTGACGTTCACCTGGCGACTAAAGGAATACAAGGTGGGTGATTTTTTGAGGTTCTAAATGTGTTTCAAAGCTTTTTTCAATGTTTTCTTTAGGTTGGCCAAAAATTCTGCTTGAGGTGTGGCACCGAGACAGCCTAGAGCGGTGCTCTCTACTCAGCTACGGGGTCGTCGCCCTGCCCTCCGCCCCCGGCCACTACCCCTGCCTAGTGTGTCCCACCTGGGCCCCCGTTGGCTCCATAGTGGACCGCCTGGCGTCGCTCTTCAACGGCGAGACACTGCAGCTGGCGGAGGAGTCCTTCGTCTACTCGGCCGAGCACCGGCACAACCTGCAGACGACCTCGATGGGCGAGGTCCATCTCGAGCTGAACGTCATCCTCAAGGACTTTGAGAAGTTTGGCGTGGAGACGCACTGAACGACCGAGAACCTTATGATGGAGTCCACAACTTTTCTATTTCTACTTTTCATCCTTTTCCTTTCATTATCACCTCCTTCAACTTATCAACAGAGCAGCAGCAACAACAACAAAACTGCCAGCCAGCCAGCTAACACTTCAAAAGCAGCTGTAAACATTCACCACGAAGATCGCCTCCAACGATGGCAAAAGCGGCTGGAAAAGATGGAGGCCAGCCAACCAACTCCTTCCACTTTCTCTGCTGATGTTTGCCACTGTGACCTCTCCCCTAACCATTGCGACGTCGACTGTTGCTGTGACCAGCGCTGCCACCGCCTTGAAAAGCTCGCCTTCAGTCGCTGCAAATCGTCTGTAGACATTAGTAATGATCTAGAAGAGCAGCGAACCTTTTGCCACTCATCAGCGCACATCTTCGGTCGGAAGCGGCTGTACTTGGACCGGCAGTCAAGTCGACTGCTTTGCATTGCCCGCACCAACAGTGCAAAGGGCGAACTGAGCTACGCTAACAGGCCAACTATTACCGACTTTAGCCCTTCGTTGTCCTCTCTGGTGCTCGCCTACTCAAAGTTCAAGTGGTCGCCGGCGGCGAATAGCAAAACAGGTAATTCATTTTTTACTAATTCAAGAGCCAGCAGCAGCAGCAGCACTGCAGATGAAGATCAAGTGAAGGCGGTGCTCGAGTACCGAACCGGTGCGCCGGTGCTGGTGCTCACTGCAGCTAAAAAGCTGACTGCTTCACCTAGTGGAAACGGAAGTACTAGCAGTGGTGAGCAGTGGCGCCTGGAGCAATGGCGCCTGCCGGCGGCACTTGGCGGCTCTCAGCTTTGCAATCACCGAGCTCTGGTTGGATACATGCACGACTACCAGGCGGACTGCTGGCGCCCGTTTTCCACCTGCAAAGGAGAGGAAGATGAAGACGATGATTTTAGCCGAATTCGATTTCACTACTACGACTTTGTTGCGGGGGTGTACCGTCCGGTGAAGGTGAAAGTTGAAGGTGGTGATAAAAACCTGAAGGTCACCCTTGATCAAGTGAAAGGGGGCACCTGCTCCGGTGTGATCGCCTCTCGCCACTTCACCGTCTACCACCGAGGCATCTACGGCATCAGTCGGGTGGTGCTCAGAGTGCGCCACTTTCCGCCGATAAGCGTCACCGCCGCCGCCGCGGAGGTACGGCAGGTCAAGCAGCACTTTGCCGTCCACTTCAGATGGGAAGAGATGACGCAATGATGAATGCCACCATCACCACCGCCGCTAACTCTAATTCAACAGCAGCAGCAGCAAAATCCAACGGAACAATCCACTCAGCTTCCTCGTCCTCATCCTCATCTTTCTCATTATTTGGCGGTTACCGTCGAGGGCAGCCGTTACTTTTTGCCCAACAGTTGCAGCAGACTAGCAATGAAAGCAGCTCCAGTTACAGTGTGCTGCCACTTGAGAAGAGCACGCTAATTAGCACCTACCGGGGAGGAAGCTGTGGCGGCAATGGCGCCGGTAATGAAGGTATTCTGGCGCAGAATACCTTCCGCTTCGGCGTCAACCAGCTCACCTCCTGTCGGCTGCAGCTACGGGTGCCCTCGATGGCAAGGAAGGCTATTTGCGGAAGGCTGGAAGCGGCCATTGCAAAGGTCGTCCCCTTGCTCTTTGACGGCAACGGCGGAAAGAATGCCTCCACTCTGCTGGTGTCCATTTTTGGCAATGGCACTTCAACTTTTAACGCAACATCGAAGGAAAAAGACTGGCTACCGGTTCTGGTGCTCCCTTCAACTGCTGCTGCTGTCACTGATCCGGAGTTTTCTGCCGCCCAATTGACCGCTTTAGGGTGCAATGAAAGTAGCCCATTTTCACTGGGCACCACCACCGCTACCAACTGGCAGGTCTTCTACGCCAGGGTCGGCCCCAAAGCGTCGCCCAAGCTGAAGGTGGTGGCGGTGACGGTGCAGAGCAGCGGTCAGCCACTTGGTAACTACCTTGAGGTGAGCTGTCCTCCTCCTCCTCAAGCGGCCACCATCTCAAAAAATACCAACAACTCAGCTGCTGCTTTGCCGCTCTGCTCTGCCGTCCTTGACACTGAACTGACCGCTGCGGTGGACTTTGTCGATGTGACGGCGGGGCCGGCGGTGCCCGACTACGCACCGGCGCCCTCCGTCCGCTTTGAGCTGCCCAGCGACTTTTTCTACCCCTTTACGGCGAGCAGTAGTTCTGCTACCATTTCTTTGAGATTCATCATCATCATTCATTCATTATTCATATTCTCGGCTATTCTCGGTGGTCGAATGTTCTGAGGCAATTGTTGCCGCTTGGCTGACCAGCTTTTTTGCCTTTTAGCCCTTTTAGCTCTACTTTGCTTGCTAGCCCTCTCTAAACACTGAAATCTACAATTCATAATATGCCCATATGTTTTATTCAGCTCTGAGATTTGTTCATGTTCATGTAGTAGTGTTAGTAGTGGTAGTAGTAGAAGAATCTATGATTCATATGACCATAGAGTTCTGTGTTGTGTTAGTGCAAACGTGTAAATAAGTAATGTAACTGGCACTGGCGCTGCTCCTATTAATTGCCGCCTAATATTCTCGAGTTCTCATTAGGTTAATTGTTCACCACCAGATTTGATGTCTTTTATGGTGGTGGTGGTTGTGGTGGTAGTGATCATTTGTGTCGCCGAGGTTTCTGCTGATGCTGCTAAATAAATTATGAAGAGCAGCGAAAAACATACAAATTCATAAGCGAGTAGAAAGAGAGAGATTAAAGTTTGTTTTATCAATGCAAGGGTTGTCCAGCGACGTTTGCGTAGGTTGGTCTAGGTTTTCTCTTGATTTCTCTCGAATATCGCCTGACAGACCGCATTTACGTCAATCGAGAGAGTCGCATTAAAGTTGAGGACTTTCTTTTTTCCTTGTGCTTGACAGTTTTTTTGTGGTCAGAGATGACAGTGGACCAGTGAAGATTAGTCTTTTAGCTGGTCGAGATTCAGTTTAGCTTCTTCAATTGCCAAGATGAGCTGCGCTTCGTCGTCCTCTCGTGTGCTCGTCACCTACCGAGCCAGCTTTCAACTTGGCAGCAGCGGTTGTAAGCAAAAGCAGTCTTCGCTGAAACTTGTGACCATCTCCATCGTCCTTCTGGTGACCTTCACCTTTGTCGCTGCTCAAAAGGACAAGTGTGATCCAAAGGTGTGCTCTAATGGACGGTGTGATGAGAAGGGAGGATTGTGTGTCTGTGACAACTGCTGGTCAGGTCAGCAGTGTCAGCAGTTTGGTAAGTAAAAATCATTTTTCATTTTAAAACTGAGAATTTCACAATTTTTGTTTTTCAACAGTCGACCTCCATCAACCACACTTTCCCACGACCAAACACAGCAAAGTCTACCTAAGCGGCCACCACCTGACCACCTCAAAACCAATCTTTGTGGTGAAGGCCGTCGATGAAGACCTGGCGAGCACTTGCGGCAACCGAAAGCCCTGCTCCTGCGCCGACATTGCCTACAAACTAATCACCGGCGATGCGGACATCTTTGCCCTCAACCAAACTTCCGGCGAAGTGAGCATAAAAAATACCAAAAAGCTGACAACTGGCGGCGAGTACTCGTTGGCGGTGAAAGCGTTGCCAGCAAAAGGGTTACAAACTGAAGAACAAACGTTGAAGATGATGATGATGAAAATGTATTTCGTCTGACGGTTTTCGTCGAAGAGGAGCTAGGCCGCGTCAAACGGCAGCTCCAGTCGTCGCCCTCCACTCGAAAGAAAAACACCAAAAACACCGCCGACCAGTCGGCCTTCAAGAACGTCGAATCCTTCGCCACCAGCTTTGGCCTTCGAACCGTCGCCGGCGAGGTGAACTCCCTTCAGGTGGGCAGCAGCATACACTACCGCCTGGAGATTGCTCTGCCCCGAGCGACCATCGACCTCTTTCTGGAGATCTACACCAAAGACTCGCATACCGGAAATAAGAGCTATCCGGCGCTGTCGCTGTACAACTTCACCATACCGCACCGAGTGTCAGGCATTGCCTTTGCCACGCCGGAGCCGCAGTTTTTTCTCAGCAACAAGTCCCGGAATGTGGTAAGTGGAAAATTTGAGAAAGGTTTTTTTTGGTTTTGGATGCTAAAATGGTTTCCTCTTTCTACAGTACGACCGCATGATGATCGACTTTGGCGCCATCAAGAACACCGGACCCGATCGCAATATGCTGACCATCTACTTTTCGGTGGTGCTCACCCGAAAGCCGGGCAAGTCGGAGACGAAGCACACGGTGATGATTGGTGGGGAATATGGAAAGGGGACGCTCGTTTGGGTAGCCCAGTCGCAGATTACCACCGCTGCGCTGTCTCAGGTTGGTTAATTTTATTTGTTTGAGGTCAAGAGTGATAAAACTTTTTTCTTCATTTTAGTCTGAAGACCAAGTTCACTTGGGCGTCGAACTGGTGGAGGCACCGGAACGCCTGGCTCTGGACAGTGCCGCTCTCTACCGCCTGAATGCCAATCTCGAATTCCGCTCTGACCAGCTTCGAGTTGAGGTGAGCAAGCCCTCTTTTGAATACGAACCGGACAACATCCTCTCACTGGGCCGCGTGAGTGTCGCCAAGTTCGGCAAGAACTATCTGGCCATTCCGAACAACAGCAGCCACTACGCCTCGGAGCGCAGCAAGACCGTCTCGCAGCTCAGCTTCAGCCGCTCCGTACTGGACATGGGCGTCGTGACGAACATTGGCGAGAAGAGTCGCAGCTTCAGTAATAACCCCGAAAACGCCCTCACCTTTGAGTTTCCCGTCTACGCGCTCAACTACGCGGAAAACCTCAACAAGAACGTCAGCTTTACGGTGCGCATACTAATTGGCAGCAAGACCGTCTGGAGCAGGTTGATCAATGCGAGCATTGCTGAGCGACGAGCTGAGCGATCGACGGCGAAGATGATCGCCTCTACGGGCGCCTTCACTTCGTACAATGTCTCCAAAGGAGGCCTCGTGCAGCTGCTGGTCAAGTCGGACTTTGCCGATTCCGGAGCGGGGAGTTCGAACTTTGTGGACTACGCCCTCCAGGTGGAGGTGCCCTTTGCCGGCCGGACGACGCCCCTCTTTGTGCCCTGTGCCGCCCGCTTTATCAACGAACGCGCCGGCTTTAATGTGCCCTACCTGAGTGCGGGCAGTGTCAGGCCGGTGGAGATTGCTGGGGAGGGAGGTGGAAATAGGCAGTTTAGCTTCAACTTTGGGCGGATTCACTTTCTCAACCAGCGGACTACTACTGCAGCCGTTTCTGGAAGTTCAACGGCTTTGACTGCAAATGTTGCCGGCGGTGTGTGGTGAACGAGGAGAACGCCGTCTACGCGGAGATTACCTTTCGAGTGCCCTTTCACCAGGAGATTGAGGAAGGTGAGTAATGAAAAATTTAATTCAATTTGCAAATCATGTTTTTTCTGGCAAATTATCAGCTGCTTATCTGGCTCTCTCCTTTTTGCATGATGCATTAGCTGCTGCTGCTGCAGCTGCTTAGATTGGATGGAAGGAAAAAATGTAGGTCATGCAAGCAGGCAGTCAATCAGTTTTGCAGCCGCCGCCGCCGCCGCTTTCATCGATGATCCTCATGATCATCGTCGCAGTACATCGTGCAGTGCAGTGTAAAAAAGCGCTGACAGTGCAAATGTCAAGTTGTGTTCTGCTGCTGCTTTCTCTTTTTTGCTGATTGATATATCGCATTCTTTCCCGCTTTATTCCCTGCTCTCTTCGATCACTAATGGATCCTGTTTTTCTCCTCTGCTATCTCTTTCTCTTTTTTCCACTGCGAACATATGATGATAGTGCACTACTGTCAAATGATATGCAAAATGGATGTGTTTGTGTGGATGGGTCTGCATTTGTTGTTGCTGTCTTGTTCGCTGAGCTTTGCTTCGATTCGATTCGATTCGGCTGTGATTCGGCGATTTGAACGATCGATGGACAGAAGAGTGAAAGAGTGAGGGAAAGGGAAGGATTGCAGAGAGAGAGAGAGAGTAAAGTACTGCAGCGAAGCACTTTAAGTGACATTTGATTTTAGTCCTTTTTGTTCTTTTCTGATTTATTTTATTTTCACTCTTTTCCCAACTTTTTTTTAACTTTTTTAGGCACTGTTCTCAATGCCGCCGTAAAGTCCTTCAGCGGCTCAAAGTCGAGCAAAGTGGCAATTGCCCAACCTGAGGTGACCGTCTACCTGGAAAACAAGACCACCAGCGGTCAGATGGAGGTGACCACCAATCGGTCGGTGCCCTGGGAAGAGTTGATTGTCGACGGGGGAGTGGCCTTTAATGTTGAGGTGGACTTTGAGTCAAACGCCGCCTTTCGGGACTTTGAGCTGACGGTGCAGCGAGGTGAGGCGACGGAAGATGATGCTGAGCAGCAGCTGATGCTGAAGAAGCTTCCCCCGCTGAAGATCTGCAAGCTGGCGCTGGTGAAGGTCTCTGCCACTGACCTGCCTTGTACTTGCGTGCAGATGGACGCCATTAATGAAAATAGGACCACCTATGGGTCAATTGGAAGTGGAGACAAAGTGACCACGGGAGTTCGCGACAAGGCCACTTTGAGCACTGGGCCCATTTCGGTGCTAAACACTGGCCTTCCTGGAGAAGAGGGGGAAGAGGGTGAATCTTTTTCAAATGTTATCACCTCTGCCACCACTTATCGGAAGCGAATGATGGCCAACGTGGCGCTGATGATCAACGGCGGCGCCGAGGCTATTCCCGAAGGCGCTACCTACCCTGTCACCGTGGGCGTCAAGGCAAACGGCGAAACGGTATGGTCAAAGACGTTGAACTTTAGCATCGCCAGCAGCTACTCGCTGAGCGACCTGGGCATTCGCAGCATGGCGCCCAAGCTTCGCCTTTCCATGGTCGATGCCACCCTTCCCGGCGGGTACATTAGCCCCGGCTACACCACCAACATTCGCCTGCAGGTGATCATTGCGCCCAACTCCATCGGTCCCCTAACTGTTGAGGTTCTTTCTGGAGACGAATCAGCCGAAGAGCTCTCTGTCTGCGGCCTGTGGATCGCCCGCATCGGCGACAACATGCCCTGCGTCAATGAGGCGAAGAAGGCCAACTACGATTCGACAACTGCTTCAATGAGCAACAACAACGCCGCCGCGCGGATGACCTTCAAATCGGTGACCAACTTTGGCAGCACCGTCCGCCGATCGGCGACCGACGAAGAGCGAGCGAATACGCTCGAATTTATCGCCATGGTGCGCGTCAGCGAGACGGCCAAGTCGAACAAGACGCTTCGCGTGGTGGTCACCTACGGTCTGCAGCTGTCGGAGAGGCTGGAGCAGGAGCTGGTCCTCCCATCAACGCCACCGACGCAAAGCTGCCCACGGAGTTTGAGAAGCCGAAGCTCTTTACGTTGAAGCCCGCCGACGACTCCAATGTGACGCACGCCGGCGTCGCCAAGCTCCTCTACTTTGACATTGAGCTGAAACCGAACTCCCAGGTGCCGCTCACCATCCTCATGGACAGCAGCAGCGAGTTTAAGGTGTGCAGTGCCGCCTTTGTGAAGATTGGTCGCAACTACCCCTGCTACAGCGCCGGCGGCGCCCTCAAAGTGTCGCAGGGCAAGTTTGAGCTGGGCATGATCTGCAACACCTTCCTCTACCGGGAAAGTCCGGCGGACAATCTGATGCGCTTTGCGGTCGCTCTCCGACCTAATGGGAACGTGCTGCCGGATCGAACCTTTGCCGTGCGGACCATCGCCTACACCGGCCCGACGCCGTACTCGAAGAATGAGCTGCTGCTTAGTGTGGCCACCAATTCAACGGTAAATTCTACAACTGAAAAAGGAGGAAAGTCAGGTGAGCAGAACACAAACACGAATCCACCCCCAACAACAACAACTCCCTCCTCGACTATTGCCACCTCAATGGCCAAGGGCGCCACTGTGCACGCGGCCTCTTCAATCGAGGGCGGCAGTGACCCGGTCAACATTCGAACTGCCTTAAGAATTCGCCAGCAAAAGTGGGTGCCATTTAATGTACGCATCCCTCCCTACACCACCGGCGCCCTCTCCCTGCACCTGCAAGGCGACGCCGACGAGTCGCGGGCTATTCTGGTGCTGCACGACCTAAAGGTGGTGGCCGGCGGAGCGAACATTCCCTGCCCCCTGGACAATGGCGTCACCCCGGCGGTGATGAACTTCAACTCGAGTGTAGCGACCAGTCAGCGGAACATCATCACTGCCAGCCTGGGAGTTTTTGCCAACTTTGGCTTCTCCCATCTGCTGGCGACCAAAGGTGGAACCGGTTCACCAAATGAGACTTCGGATAAGCTGGCTGACGACTTTCTTCGCCTGGAGGTGCTGGTGGAGCTGACCGATCATCCGAGCATTGTGGAGGATGGCAGCTACCGCATCGCTATTACTACCTACTACGGTCCGCCTCCAAGCGCCGCCGTTCGAACCGGGCAGATAAAGCTGACGCCGGTGCTTCAAGGGGAGCCGGGGCCGAAGATTGACGTGGCCATCAAGCTGAAGAAGAAGATGGAAGTCTTGGACCGGGGTGATACCTTTACGATGACGGCCACGTTGCGCCACCTGCCCGAGTCCACCTCGGAACCGATCAACCCCGTTCTGCGCCTTTTTACCGCCGACTTTATTGAAGTGATCAGGGTGGAGTCGGCCAGTAGTAAGGAGTTGCCGACGCTTCTAAATACAACTGACTCGAGGACGACGGATATTCTGGTTAGTTTGATTAAGGTTTTAATTTTGAGGTTAACCTTTTACTATTTCTTTTTCATCAGTTTCCCTGGATCCTCTTCACCGACGAGATTGTGGTCAACTTTACCATCTCCGTCGACCCGAACAACATTCGGGGTTATGGCCGCCCTGAGGCGGTCCTCATCACGCCCTATCGCGTCCTTTGCGAGCACTACCGTACGGAAAACAGTGGCGCCAAAACGCCCTGCAGCGCCCTGAAACACCTTCACTTTAACACTAAAAGCAGCGAGTGCAGTGGCCCGCTGGGAATGGAATCGGGTGAAATTCCCGATCACCGAATTACCGCCTCATCAGCGATCAGCGCCGACTACGCGCCCACCAACGCCCGCCCCAGCTCGGCCCAGTTCTGGTCGCCGGCACTTCGGTCCGGTCGAACCGAGTACCTTCAGGTTGATTTTGGTCGTCGAACACGGGTGGTGAAGATTGGCTACAAGTCCATCCGAGGCCTGAGGCGGGTGGCCACCTTCCACCTGCTGTACAGCGATGACGGGAGGGTGTGGCGAACGGCGGCAAATCGAAGTCAGCTGGTATACCACGGAGAAGACGGCGAGTCGGTGGTGAAGCGGCCGGTGGAGGCGAAGATGTACCGCTTTGTGATTGATCAGATTGAGTCGAGTAGTAGTAAGGGCAAGAGTTCCTATGTTTCAGTGAGGTTGGAGTTTCATGGGTGTTATCTGGAGGAGGCGGTGGCTAGTAATGAAAGTAAGTAGAAGGTTTTTTGTGGGGTTTTGGAGTTTAAGTTTTAAATGTTTTTTAAAGCTACCACCAAGTGGAAAACACACTTTAGCGACGATCCGACGGTGATCAACCGGCACATTGCCGTCGACCCCTACACGCATGTGATCTACTTTTGCGATGCGACCTTGGACGGGTAAGTTACCGACTTTTTTAAAAGAGATTTGTGTTTTTCATCTTTTCTTTACAGCCACCAAATGTGCTACTACTCGGGCAACAGTGGTGCTCAGTGGGCCATCCTCGGTCGGTCGATTGACTCGGTGGAGGGCTTTGAGCTGGCCACCGGAAAGTTTTTCGCTGTCGACTACCAGCGCCCGGCGTACTTTAGCAGCGGTGACGGCCACCTTTGGACGCCGGTGGACTTTGAGCAGTTTAACGCCACGGTGTCGCACAGCAAATTTCACCGAAAGATTGTCATTCCGCAGCTGCACCGGGACGACATTCGCAAGCTGGACATTAGAATGGGCAACTGGAGAGGTAAGAAAAATTCTTTTTAACGAATTTTGAGAAACGAACTATTTTTTTTTGTTAACACGACAGCCAACTACGACGGCCTCTACTACGATGATGCGCCCAATGCGAAGGCCTACTGGAAGAACTGCTGCGGGCTTGATTAATTGAGATGTGTTTGAGAAAAGAAGAGGGAGAAGAGGGCAAAGGGAGATGATGGCTAATTAAGAGCCCGGTTTTCCTCATTCCTTGCTTTCTCTTTTTTCGGCTCCCTCTTTCTCAAGAGCAAGCACACACACAAATAGATCAAACGCGATCGTCTTCTTTTTCCTCTTTCTTTTTTTTCAAGCTCTATTTTTCTCTTCGTTACCTACTTTTTGTTGTTCCTCTGCTTTTTCGCTGCTGCTGCTGCAAGCAAAACGTAGACTGTATTCTTTTCTTTTCCGCTCTTTTTCCTGTTTCTGCTCCTGTTCTTGCTGCAGCTGCGGTGTGTTATTCATTGCAGGCAATGGCAGCAATTGTTAGCATTGTACGGCGCGATGTACAATGATGACGACGACGACGACGATTGCCTTCCGCCGCCCTTTCTTGCTATTACCGTCGATCATTGCCGTTGCCGTTGTCGTCGATTATGACAATGTAATTAGGGATCACTTTCCAAGGATCACTTCTAACACACAGACACACACACAGACATTGTCTAACCTTTTATGTTCACTTTCACTACTACTAGCCCAGCACTAAACTAGGCACATTCACGGCAGCAGCGGCGCAGCTACATTACGAATTATACTAATAAAAGCAAATCGAAACAATTACAGCCAAGACTGCTGCTGTTGCTGCTGCTGTTGCCCAGACTTGCGGTTACTACAAGCGGCCTCACATAGAAATGGCAACTCAATTAGGCAATTAACTGCAGCACTGACCAAAACTACGAGGACGGCGACGGCCGCTGCTGCCGCTAACTGCGACTTTTCCTTTCATTCCATTCTTTGTTCCCTCTTTCGGCGACAGTTGGCGGCGACGACTGAAGTTTTTTCTGTCAGTCTGTGTGTGTTCTGTATGTTTTAGCTTTTGGCGACACACAGATTCTCTTTCTTTCTCTTCTTTTTCTCTTCCCTTCCTGGAAAGTCAATCACATTGTGACAGAATCGAATTTCTTTAACTTTCCTCCCTGAACATGAATCAAAGCAGTCCCGCTCTAGAAGTCCTGCTTCTCCCGCCCTTTGTTTTCCATCGAGTGGCTTAATTTAAAATTAAATTTCGTCTTCTAACAGTGAAGGAGAAAAGAAAGAACAACATCCAACTTGAAGTAGAAGATTGAATTGAGAAAGAGGAGAAGGAGGAGGAGGTGAAATAGAAGAAGAAGAAGAATGATGGAAATAAAGAAAAAAGAACAACAGCACCAGCAGCAACAGCAGCAGATGTGTGGTAGGGAAAGAAGAAGAAGTAGAAGTGATTTGTTCAAAGCCATCGTTTTCACGATGTGGCTTCTCCGAACGACTGCCGATTACGTATTAAGTAATAATCTCCCGAGCGGAATCGTGGGCGCCCAGAGTGTGGAGAATTAATTTGCGCAGAAGGCAATGGCAAAGGAAGGGAAGGGAAGGGAAGAAGGGATAGGGAAGGGGAACAAAAAGTTGGCGGCGTCTGTCAGCGGCGCTGAGCGGCTTAACTCTCGTACACTAGTGTGTTGTTTTCTCTTGAACAGAATCTGTGCACTCCTTCTGTGCAATTCTGTGCTGGTCATTATTTGGCAATTTGCTTTGCACTGACTTGGACTACTAGTTCTGCTGGCAATAAAAGACAGTCAGAGGCAAACAAATAGTGCTTCAAGTCCTAGACTGCAGACAATTGAACTGCAAAAAAGAAGAAAAAAATAAAAAAGGGGAAATGGGAAAGCAACACAACAGCTGAAAGGATCTAGAGGTGGTAAGAGTTGGTCCTGAACGGGGCAGTAGAGCTTACTGCAGTTCCAACTGACTTTGCTCTAGTTAATATCAAATCAATTGCTGCTACAGCTAAACTCTTTTACTTCACTCTGATGAAGACAAAGTTTTTTGCCGTTGCTGAGAGTGACAAGTTTACTAATTTTACCAAAATTTTTCTCTCTTTTCTCTGAAATTGCCAACCATCTGTTAAAAGAAGATGAGGGGAGTCTCGGATTAGATTTGAATTTTACAGACGATAAGTACCCAATTTTTTACTCAAGCAAAAAAAGAAGGATGGATGAGGGTGAAAAACGCAAGAGAGAAAAAGAGCAAATGTGGAACGCCGGCTGAATCAGTAAAGAGGGCGACTTTGTCGATTTGTCTGCGCAGACTAAAAAAGCAAAAAAATTCCTAGAAAATGGTGATTTGTGCCGGGCAATCTCGGGTGATTGGAGATGGTTCCTTTTCTTCTTTTTTCTTCTTGATGTTTTAAACGGCTCTGCAGCAGCCGTCGTCTGTCAGTGCTCAAAGTGGAGATAGTCTCGATCAGCACAGAGTGTGTCTTCGAGCAGATAATAGATGGTGTTTAATTATTATTACGCTAGCGACAGAAGAAGCAGATACTAGTGCTGCTGGTGATGGTGGTTTTGCAACAACCGAACCAAACGGCTCTATCGTTACACCCCTCCCTACAGACCCCACACACTCACTTTCACTCAACTCGAGGCACACTTTGCATCGATCTAACTTTAATCGCTTCTTTCGCTTTTTGTCGTTTCTCTCTCTTTCTCCCTCTAATAAATTGCTGCACTAGACTGTGAGCAGCACTTTGTAGCAACGGCAGGCAGCCAGACACAAAGCAAACGAGAGAGATGACGCTGCTGAGTCTTAATTAATCTTGATTTAAGCTTTTTCTCCAGTTTGCGAGAAGAAGAGAGAAGAAGAACGTTGGCTGCTAGCAAACAATTTCTATTTGCTCAATGATTATCAGACTGGGAAAGGCAACTCTCTCTCAGTGTTTGCTGTTGTCTCTTTTCCATCCTTTCGCTCGATATCGACCGAGCGCTCGTCGCTGATAAGTGAGAGAGAGTTTTTCTGGTAAGTGATGCATGATGTGCTGTTGTAGAAGAAGAGCAGCAGTACTCTCAAAGTGCCAACAAACCAAGCCGCAGAAGAATAAACTGTAGAAAAACTGCCACTACTACCAGCTGCAGTAGTAGTAGTAGTGCTCGACTTTTATTATTATTATTTGGCTGAAAATGGCAATTAGAAAAAAGTGAGTGAGGAGTGCGAAAAGGGGGTGAAAATGGAGAGTGGAGAGAAAGGGTGACAGTAGTAGTAGTAGTAGTATCACAGACATCACATCAGCACGTCATCATCAACAACCATTTTTAGAGGCCTCATCGATTAGGGTGTTGGTGGTGGTGGTGGCCCATCATCGGCGCAAAAGTTGAGTAGGCTCTTTGTGTCGCTTTTTTGCTGTTGTTCAAAATTTGAACGCCGGCACACTGAGAAAGGAGTTGCTCGGACCCAGCGTCACCTGAAGGCTGTTTGTGGAGCGACCGCTGGCGAGGCTGCGACTGTCAGAGTCTCCTCTGTCGTTTCCGTTTCCGGTGGTGTTTGGGATGACCAGCAGTCGGGCAGAGGAGGGCTCACTTTGTGTGCGGTTGTTTGTTGAAGTGGTAGTGTCCATCGTCAGAAAGTGGTCTTCAGCAGTTTTGTGAACCGGAGTAGGGGGCACCACAGCAGGGTCAAAGTTGAAGCTCGACCGGCGGAAGGAGCCGTTGCTGTAGAAGGACCCGGTGCGACTTAGCTTGTAGGAGCTCGCCCCGCCGACTATGTTTGAGTAGGTAATCTCCGGCAGGGTGGTGCGCAAACAGGGCAGACAGCCGCCGAAGGTGTCCGGAAGGCGATGCGGAATTTCCGGCTCAACACCTGGTAGAGGATGGGGTTCATTGTCGCAGACAGGTAGTAGGTAATTCCTAGATGGTAAAATGATAAAAAAATAAGAAAAATGTCAAAGAAATGTTCAGAAAGTTTCTGCCACTGACGAAATTGTTCTGGAAAGCTCTGCCATGCCGCAGCGGCTGCCCGGGACGCAATCGATTGAACTCTGACAAGTGCGTCTGTTATCAGTCACGCCATTGAGTGCCCAAAGACGAAAGCTGCACCAGTAAGCCTTTTTAAAGCCTGTCAATAATTGCACAACTCAGTCATGCACACCACTTTTCTCGATGCCGATGCCAAAATCTTTTCACATCACTTCGCCTCCTTCTTTACCTTGTGTTCTTCAACATTGTTGTCTTTCCCTTTCAATCAATACACGTCGACACTCTCATCATCAGCAACATAACAAGAACCCTCTCAACTCACCCGAAATGTGATTCAGCAGTGTGTGGTAGAAGAAGTACGTCTGCGACTTCAGCGAGTACCTCGTCATCATAGAGGCAAGCACCCGTTGGGCGTGAAAGGGCGAGTAGCAGACGAAGAAGGCAATGACAACGGCCACTACATTGGAAAAGAATTTTTTAAGTAAGTTAGATTTTCTTTTTCTCTTTTTTATGTGACCACCTGTTGTAACTCTACACTTACCAAGCATGCGAATGACTGACCGCCGTGAAGCAATCTGCTTTTGCTGTGAACTGCTGCACACTGAATTATTGCGCAAGTAGAGGCTGAGGTTCTCCGCAGAGTGGTGGGCGCTGGTAGTGCTGTTGTCTGCTGGCGGTTGATTGCTGTTGGAACTGCTATTGTTGTTGTTGTTGTTGTTTGAGTGCTGTGGATGGTGGTACTGGGTCAGCATCTCTTTGGGCGTTAAGCTCGGTTCACTCGACTTGATCTGATTGGAACTGCGACGCAGATTGATGCCGATGAGAATGTAGCTGAATTAAGAAAAGGGAAAAGAAAGGAAAGGGTTATTTAGGGCAATAAAGTCAGCGGGAATAGAGAGCTTACAGAACAGAGATCAAGGTAATGGGCACGAGAAAGAAGACGATGGCCGTCGTCTCGAAGCAGTACTCGAAGAGCACCCTCTTCAGTGAGCACACTCGGCTAATGCTCTGCAGGCCCTTCTTGTCCACCTTTTAGTTGGCAGGGGATTAACGAGGTCAATGCAGTAGTAGTCAGCAATGAAACAGCAGTTGAATGTTTGGGTGTGTATGTCGGGTGGGTGATCCGGGGATTGGGATACCAAAGGGGAAAAAGAGGGAGAGATAGAACGAGATAAAGCGATAAAAGGAATTTAGCATTTAGTGTTTAGTAGTTTTAATGGTAGTGGTGGTGTCCGTGCACGGTAGTCTGCACGGACAATTAATTAATTTGACTGTTACTGCTTCTGCTTTTGCCGTTGTTACTCTATCTAGCGAAACTAATTTGACTCTGCTGTTTTTGCCGCTGTGTTCTTTAGTACTGCAAAAACCAAAAGAAAAGAAAAAAAGAAAAATACGAGGCAGCAGCTGTCCAGCAGCAATCAAAAGCGGAACTGCGGACAAATGAAAAAGTCTTTGAAAGTGAAACACACGGCTAGCATTTGTCGCAGTGTTCTTGTGGTCGCTGCTGCTGCTTCACTGTCGCACTCTCTTTAGCTGTTTTTATGTGTAAATGGAAGTAAATGGCAAATGCGTGTGCACCACTCCTCTCTTCGTTTTTTCACCCTCACAGTATTGCTCTGGTATTTTTGTGGTCATTTGCCTGTTATGTTGTTTTTGCAGTTATTTTTGGCGTGAAAAAAGAGGGTTCTCGCTCTCTTTCGAGGCCAGGCAGTGCACATTCTTTAGCGTCAGTTTGTTCAGTGCATTTCAAAGCAGCCGTCGTCATTAGCTAAATAATATGTCTTTTGCTCTCTAAACAACACACTCGCCGGCTCGCATCCCAATTGCCAATTTTGTCTCCGGCCCCCTCTTCTCCACTCTTGTCGCACTCTTGTCATTAATATAATTAAACATCATCAGTGATAGTGGTGGTGGTGGTGATGGTGGTTGTCCACAAGCTTCCTCCTCCGCTGGCATCTGGTCAGCAGTGGCCGTCATTGGTGTGATGGTCACATGTGGGACCACAACGGGGGGACAGTTGTGTCCTCGCTTTCAGATGCATTAAAGTCATTTGAAAAGTTGAAGACGAAAAGCAGCGGCGGCAGTGCAAGTTAACAAAATAACACGATTAGAGAAAGACTACTACGGGCGCCAATCATTGCCGGCTGCCATTCATTCAGTTCTTTCTCTGCTTTTGCATTTTTACATTACCCATTACCTTTCTCAGCATTGCCGATATCTATTTCAATAATGCTAATGCTAATGTGAAGATCGACATCTTTTTTCTTTTTCCCTTTTTATTCCGTCTTTCTTTTTTCAATTCAATTCAATTCAAAAGCAAGCAAACCAAATGCTTGTTAAATTGCATGCGCAAATATATATTTTACAGCAAAAAAAAAGTTTACTTTGGTAGGCAACAAAAAAACTTGAATGTGAAAAGGGTGGTAAGTGAGAAATGAGAAGGAGTGCATTGAGTGCGAGGTTTGTGTGTGCATTGCCTTGTACAAATTGTTCCTCTCTATTCTTGCCTGCCTTCTTTTTCTATTCTTTTTGTGCTGCACTTTAAACGCGTTAACGCCAAACGACCATTTGCGCGGGAGGGAAAAAAGTAGTAGAACAGGATTTGCCTGCAGAAGCTACAAAAAGCCATTGAAACAATTTACAGTTGCACTGATGCAGTGGTCTCCTTTTCCTTTTCCCTTTTTATTTCTACCCTCCCTCGTTGGCCCCTAATCTCTCCGGGCAATTTGTATTTGCATGCAAATAGAGATTAGACGGTGGTTGGCATTTCGCACCAATGGCTGTCCACTGACTGACTTCTGTTCAGTCAGCTTGCCTGCCTGGCCGCATTAGTTAATGCACGCGGTAGCCGCTATATATAAAGTTGAAAATCCAAACCAATAAATTCTAACCCGCACCCACGACTTTGCCACTAGTGAGCAATAGAATCGGCTGCTGCTGCCCTGCAAGTCCTTTCTTTCTTTGCCCATGAACACTGAGCAAATCTAAATCGTATATCTACTGCTACTACTACTACAACAGCAGCAACCACTACAATCATCATCAGTGTAATAGCATCATCGGTAGTGGTGGTGATGCTACCACGCCACTGTCACTTCCGGTCTTGGTACAACTATTGCTACAGCTACTGCTTTGCCATTTGCCACGAGGCACTGGAAGTAGATGTTGTAGTATTTGCTGTTGTCGTTGCTGTTGTTGTTGTTCCTGTTCTTGTAGTAATCTTTCACTCACTCACTCACTTGCTCACTACACAAAGCTTTTAAAATTAGCTTTAGTTTGTTGTACTAGAAGTTGACTGACTGACTAACTGAAAAAAAGAAAACGAAAAGGAAAATTTCACTTACGCTGACGATGCCAATTGGAACGCTAAAGGTAGCGCTGAGGGTTGTGTTGATGGCAACGGTGATGATGGTGATGATGATGATGGAGAATGTAAAAAGAAGAAAAAGAAAGAAAATAAAATGTCGGCGTTGTAGTAGCATCCTCGTCTACTCATGTGGATAAACAGAAGCAGCAGCACTTTACAGCAGCTTAGAGTGCAGGAGAAGGAGATATGCTGATGTGCTGCTGATGCTGATGTTTTACATCGCTACACTTTTTTTGTTCTTTTTGTTCAGTACATACCCGAAAGCGCCGACACGACCCAGATGATGAGAATAATTTTGATGGCTCGCGGCAACTGCGACATGGTGTGACTCTTCAGTGGATTGCAGATGGCGAAGAAGCGCTCCACGGTGAATGCACTGCAGGGAAGTGAACAACAGTGTGCAGGGATTGAAAAGGGAAATAATAATGTGTTTGTAAAACATAATGGAATCTCAGAATTTTGGATATTTATTTTAGCTTTCTCTTTTTACCACTAACCTTATCAGTAGAATCGAGGCGTTAGTAGAGGTTTCTGAGCCGAAGCCTCGCAGGACGCACCAAAATTCGCCCAAAGTGTAGGGGTATTCTGGGAGGAAAAGAAGAAAAAGTTTTGATGTGATTTTTTGTTGTAATAAACAGAAAAGGGATAGGGGAATTTTTGTGGGCATTTGTTTGGGCATTCGTTTCAGTGTCAAGCAGCAGTAGGGTATTACTTTGCCAGAGGGAGAAGAGCTCCTGGGGAATGCCCAGCACCAGCAGCAGCAGGTCAGAGACGGCCAGGCTGAAGAGGTAGTAGTTGGTGGCCGTGTGCATGTACTTGTTTCGCGCAATGACGATGCAAGTGCAGATGTTGCCCTTTTGAGAAAAGAGAAAGAGAAGGTCATTGGGGAGGTCAACTTTTTTCTGCCGCTACTGCCACTGTTGTTGTTGCTTGGCAGCGGCTTGTTTGCTTGTTTGTTTTTATCATTATAACTTTTTTTCCTCCTCCTTCTCTCGTGGTGTTGATGGCCAGTTATAATTGATTATGTGATACGTTACATAATTCAGCAGAGTGTGTGTATGTGTGTGCTCTAGTACACACAACCCCTACCAACACTTACCAGTGTGCCTGTCAGCAGCAGCAGCAAGTAGAGGATGGTCATGGGCACCACCGTGGACAGCGGGTCTCGCACCGGACCTAGCAGCTGCACTAGCTGCAGCTGAAGGGAGGACTGGTCATCGTCGGCCATGGGATTGCCTGGAATACTGTTGTAGCCACTGCTGCTGCTGCTGCTGCCACTGCTGATGAAGCTGTTGGTGGTGACGCTGCTGAAGCTGCTGCTGCTGCCATTGATGGGTGATGGAAAAGAATGTGAGGAAGAGGATGAGGAGGATGAAGGGTGGACATGCTTGCTCTGCAAAACAAAACAAAAGAGGAAGGGA
Source organism: Tyrophagus putrescentiae (assembly GCA_024499935.1). Classification (NCBI taxonomy): domain Eukaryota; kingdom Metazoa; phylum Arthropoda; class Arachnida; order Sarcoptiformes; family Acaridae; genus Tyrophagus; species Tyrophagus putrescentiae. Next base: position 10,564,557 of record JAMZRA010000002.1, on the reverse strand, counting down.
AAATTACACTGAGTGAAAATTGGTGTTGACAGTTTGTGCTGATTAGTTGATGGAAAGCCCATTACACACTGAAGCGACATTGTTGCCTCCGTTCAGTTTAGTTTAGGTGCGTTAGCATAATAATTATGAGTATGACTTTTTGTGTGTTTATTATTTCCTTGTATTTGCGCTCTCCTTTTTTTGCCTTGCATATGACGTGATTTGCCGCAATTAATTACCGTCATCAGCAAATCAGCTAAAGCAGCAGCTGCGCGCTGATGAAAATACCTTTTACTTGCTTTTCCTCCTCCTCTGCTTCCTTCCTTGCTGACTGAATATTGAAAGCCTGTTGTTGTCTCGGTTGTTGTCGTCGTCGTCGTTGTCGTCACAACATGTCTACTGGTTTAATTCACTCACTGAAAGAGTGGGCACACAGTTTTGTCTTTTTCAGTGAACAACACAATTTTTCACCAGAATAAGGGCAGATCCGCGTAGTAGTTCTGGTGGTTGGTGCATATGCTAGCCGTCTGCAAACTAAATTGACACACACACACAAAGTAGAACAATTTTCAGCGTCACCAGTGTTTCCAGTGAGCTCAGCTGTATCGATCAAGCTGGCTTGATTGCAGCTAACGAGAGTGTGAGCCTTGTTTTAGCTTTGCGGGGCTAGTGCTGGTGCTGGTCTTTCTCGTGCACAAGCACTGCAGCTGATTAAAAGGGAGAATTAATTAGTCGACGGATGACTCTGTATGCAGTGTGTTGTGCTGCCATTTTCTACATTTCTAACACTGTACGGTAAATGACTCCTCCGAGGTCCAGCCGAGCAGTGCCAGGGAGTGCTGCCAGCAATAAAGTGGCACCATCATTAGGTGCTAAGGGAAAGCGCGTCACTCTGACTGTGTATGTGCCAGTGAATGCGTGTGGCACCACTTAATGACACTAGATCTTTCTTTCTTTCTCAGTGCTAATGAGCGCTCAGAAGTGAAGTGGAAAAGTGGAGATCAGCAGGAAGGCAAGCAAGCAAAAATGGCCATTGACACTGACCGGTCGATGTTGGTTGGTAGTAAGTGGGACGAGGTGTGCGCTCACTGAGAAGCTAGCTAACAGGCTAATCATTGAAAATCACTTTGAGCTTTGAGCAGTTACATGAACTATTGTTGTCTATTTCTTCTAGAGTAGCCTGATGCTAATTAGCACCAGTAGTAGTACCACTCAAAGCAGTGCCACATTTTCCAAATTGCTTCGTTTTTTGCACTGTTTTTGTGCTTTTAACATGAGAGCTCAATCTGCAGAGCACTCTAAACGGGAGGCCATTGTCTGCTCAATTGCAGATTAGCAACGTCAATGTCGTTTCTTTTTCTTTTTTTGGTTTAGTATGCAGATTACTACCACTACTACTAAATGCTGAGGTTAGTTAGTCAGAAAAAACTAGTTTTTCCCTTTCTTTTGAACACAATTTCACTCCCTTCTTCAGCTCTCTTTCATTGTCATTACATTTTTTTCAATGATTAATATATCGATCTCAATTAATGGCCTAACTCTCTCGTTTTCCTTCTCTCTCTTTTTCTTTGCTGTTCTCTCAAAAATTACTCTACTACAACTTTTACTACCATTACTACCCTCACCACAACTTCAGAAGAGAAGGGCTAATTCACTTATTCGTGACAGCAGTAATTACAGCAGCTCACTGATCAGCGCAATGACTTGCGCTTGTAGTTTTCTTGCTGCTGCTGCTGTAGTTGTAATAGTTAAACCTAGACCGCCTTGTTCTAGTTCTTCTGGCTAGTTCTCTAGTCTCGCAGATCAAGTGGAGGCATGTTTGCGTGAAGAGTTGCCGCTGCCGCCGCCGTTGGGATGATCGAATTACTGATCGAAGCACTGAGAAAGAGAGTGAGGAAATTTAACACTGCTTTCACTTTGGTGGACACAGTGGCTGCTGCTGCCGTATGGTCGATAAATCAGAAGAGGAAGAAGAAGAAGTCTATTACAAGCGAGTCTATTTTCAGAGTCCTAGTTTTAGATTTTTCTACTTTCTACTTTTGCTCTTCTAACATCGGACATTCATTGTATGAGCCTACAGTTTTGCTCTTTCAGTTCTCAGAACTGCAATCTCCTTTTTCTCTTTTTTAAATCTTTTTCATTGCCCCGCTTGTTTGACAAGGGAAAGGAAAGAATTTTAAATGTGAAAAACGGCGGCGGCCATTTAAAAATGTAATTATCAGACTCATCATCACCCCCTTTTGTGCAGCAGCAGCAGCTGAACTGAAACTGAAAAGAGGTGACTGCTGTCAGACAGACAAACATGCTGAGAAAGAACGAACGAAATAAAGTGGAAGTGGTTTGGACTCAGCAGAGAAGGATGCCAGTGGAGAAGATGAAATATGCAAATTGCCTGTCTAAATGTCTACTGACACTACACACTTCTCTTGTCCTGAAAATGTACTCCCTAAACAACACTTCCAGACACAAACAGGCAAACAGACAAACAGACTGTCTGTCAGACATTTTTCCGCAGCAGCAGCAGTGGAAGAAGGTGCTAGCATTTAAATGTTAATGCCATTCAAATTTGAAAAGCATAGGGAGGAAAAAGAGAGAGAGCAAAAAGTTCAAATGTACTTGAAATGAAGTCGCCCATAGCTTAGCACACGCTTTAGCCCTCCGCTTAAACGGTATTAGCGAGCGAGCGAGAGAATTTAAAATGAGACTGACTAGAATATGTGCTTGACAGCAGCTGCTGCTTCTGCAATGAGTGCACACCCGTGCTCATGCTAAAGTCAACTCACGTGTAGCACTCAGTTATGCTGTACAGCAGTAGTATTAGGTAGTGTGTAGTGCAGTCCTTACCCAGTCGTAGTTATAATATTCTCTCACTTCAATTGTGGATTGCTGTTGTTGTTCGGGTGAAAGCTGCTGTGATTATCAAACAAACTGCTAAGCTGCAGACTAATCTTCACAGACGAGAGAATGTGATTATGAACAAATGAAATGGAATAAAAGTATCAATGTCATCATTGTCATCAAGTTAGCAGGTGATGCATACAAAAAGTAGAAAAAAACTTTTTTGACGTTGTTGAAATGGTAAAAAAAAGTTTAACGCAAAGAACTCATTCATCAGCAGTGATTCATCCGCCGTTTAGTCGCACTCTAGTTGCACAATTGTGTCCTTTTCAAAAAAGTAAACTTGTCGCAGCATTGTTCAAGTACGCACACACTGTGGCCGTTTTGCAACAAAAGGTGATGACACACAAAGAAGGAATGAAACAGTCTGTTGTTGAAATCAGTTGCACAGAATAAAAGTTGAATAAAGTTTTGCTGCAAAGATGATGATGATGATGATTGTCAGAATAAAGGGATGAATGCTAAAAGATGAAGAAGCTCTCTTTCTCTACTAATTCTGCTGCCTGAAGTGCCGAAGTGACCGTCGTCTGGTCGTCTGCCACCGAAAACACTAGGACACACCAGTCAGTGTCTGAGCAATCTTTGGCTGTGGTCTAGTGGGTGCTGGTGGTGTTGGTGGTGGTGTTCCTTCTTCGTTGCCTTCCTTTGCTCTACTGCTGCCGATGCTGTTCTATGTGATGCTCTTGCGGCAAATTAATGACACTGTCAGCCACTGGTGTGTGCGTATATGAGCAGCAGCAGCACTGTGAGATTGTGCTCACACTGTCCTGGGCAACACTGGTGCTAGTGTCGTCGACGTCGTCGTCGTCGTCGTCGTGCACTGCCGCCGATAAAGCGGAGATGTGCTCAATGTACTGAAGATGCCACTTTTATCTGACCAGAATTCTGTTTCTTCTTTTGCCGATGCTGGTCAGTCACTCCACTCAGCTGGCCAAGCACACACACACACACTCACTGCAATGCAGTGTGCTCACAGAAGCTGACACACTTCCGTCAGATTCCACTTTAGCAGATCCAGTCTGTGTGTGTGTGATGTCAACTGAGTTGATGTTGTTGCTGTTTGGGGATGACTGACAATGGCAGCAAATTGGGGGTGCACAGAATAGATAAGCTGGGTGGAAGAAAAAGAGGAAAAAGAAGGGATAAACTTGGCAGGAAAAAAGTTGTAAAGAATGATAAAGAGAAAAAGGAAGAGTTGAGATTTGAGAAAAAGAAGAAAAAAGAGAGAATGTTGTTCACTGCCGCTCGAGATGGCACAGATCTTTTTTAGGGCGCACAAATTAATGGCCGATGGGTGATTAATTGGTCGTCAGATTTTCCTCTTCTCTTCTTCTTCTTCTACTTGAGCTGGAAAAAGAAAGAAGGGATGCTAGAAGTTGATAGATTTGGCTGCAGCAAGTGACTAATTGAGGAATGAGATATGAATATGAATGTGGATGAATTACCATCAGCAGCGAACAGTGAGCAGTAACGGGATAAAGAATTTGAGCACTTGTCAGCACGACTCCTTCTTCTTCTTCTTCCTTGCAACACTTTGATGCGCACTCAGCAAATGCACGCTGGCACAACTGTGCACTTGCACAGCCACGAGGAGATCAGTAAGACTTTTTCCGCAACAGCAGAAATGTAGGCAAAGCGTGAAGATGAAGTAAACAACACGAGAAACAGTCGCCAGCAGAAGCAGAAGCAGAAACAGTAGTAAAATTTTGTCATCCACCGCCAACGCCGGCTTTGAACGCCGAGCTGCTGCTGTTTCTGCAGTACTTTTCGGTGCAGCAGGCTTTTTATCGTCGTCGAATGTTGCTCAGTTTTTGCTCAGCTTCAGCTTCAGCTCCAGTTTTTCTGTTTTTTCAGCTTCAGCCTTCAGCTCAGGCTTCTGCTTTAGCTTTCACCACTGCAGCAGCCGCAGCGGAAAGACAATTTTTGGCGGGCAGTGGTAATTTATGTGCTGCTTTCACTCTAAATTCCCTATGACTGCTGTGCTGGTGCTGAATGAGTGAGTGAGTGAATGAGTGTTCATCAGTTTGCATAGTGGTGGTAAAAGAAGTTTGAAGCAAGCGGCTGCGGCGGCAGCCAATGGTGTGATGGCGGTGCCACCGCCGCCGCCACACTCAGTTCGTAGTGCTACAAAATGATGGCGGATATATAGCTGGGCAAGAAATGAGAGAAAGTTTCGGGTAGTCTTGTCGACTTCGTTGACGACGTTGCTTCGTAGAGTTGTTGCAGTTGCAGTTGCGTGTCCGCGCGCGCGACGTCGAAAAGCAGTGTGTGTGTGCTGAAGAACCACCAACACTGGCAGCTTTCTTTTTGGCAGACGCCAAAGACTGAACAGCAGCAGCATTGGGTATAATGACGTGCAAGTGCCAAGTGACGCGATTTTAGCGAAAAGACGAAAGAGTGCACTGACTGAACACGCCGCGCGTTCGACGCGGCGGTCATTGCTGCGCTTTTTTTACTGGTGCACTTTTACAATGCTAAAGGCACACACATTACCGCTGACTGCTTTTTGTTTTTCCTTCTTCTTCTTCTCGTTACCGTTTTTTGCCCTTCATTTGCAGTGAGTGAGTGAGTAAGTGAGGGAATGTTTTTTCAGCAGCAGCAGCCCTTGAGCGCTCTGTGTCGTCGTCGATCAGAGCTGCTGAAACTAAAACTCGCTCAAATTTGGCGGCAGCAGTTGGCGTACAGCAGCGGCAGCGGCGGCAGCAATTGTCGGTAAATGATCTTCGACGGCGGCGGCGGCGGAAAGAGCGGGATATTATTTGCTGCAGCACCAAAATAGAGGCAGTAGCACTCAATGAGAAAGAGTGTCCAAATGACTGCTGCGGCGGTGGGAGACCAGGAGGAAACGACGGCTGCTGTTGCTGCTGCTCACCAAAATCGGGTGCAAACGGAGGGGCACACAAACACACACTAGCACCAGCGATTCAATGAATCAGTCACTTTGCAGCTGATGCTGATTGCACTGTGTAGCAGTAGTGCCAGCATCGTCGACGATGTCGATAGCTTCTTTCTGGTGGTGGTGGTAGTGGTCCTAGTCGTCGCATAGTCAATACAAATTATCGTCCCACTGTAGAACCGAGTAGTAGTGCCCTCCGAATTGCAGTACGGTTGATGCCGTACAGCGGCAGCAGCTTTCCTTCACCACCCTCACTCCCTTCAATACTACTCTTAACCAGACTTTATGCCTTCCATGCCATTTATTAATGTGTTTGCAGGAGTTGAACCCCCTCTTCTCTTCTCTTTCTGAAAGAGTAAAACCGGTTAGCTGTAGAGAGAGATGGGGTGAAATTGAGAAGAGGAGAGGGGGGCAAACTTCCTATTGCCCGATTTTTATTGTCCAGTTAGAGGAAAGAAATCTGAGTGAGAGGAGAAGAGAGAATCAATTCACGAAAAGTGCATCAGCCCTCTCTTGATGCTCGGATGAAGTCTAGCTTGAGAACGAGGTTGTGCGCCAACAACTTTACTTTCAGACAGACATTTTGTGGGCCCCTTTCCGTTTGCAGTGCTGCAGCTAGCTCATTTTCTCTCACTCCCTCATGCTCGACAATCCAACGAGCCAACGAAATGAACTGTAAAATTATAGCACCAATTAGATTTGGTAGCATTTGCAGTAACAGCAGTTGCAACCACCACCACCACCGCTGCTTTTCAATTCAGAGGACGAGTTTGCACTGCTCGCTCAATTCTCGCCATTAGTTTTTCTAAGCATATATTTGCCGACTTGGCCGGACACACGCAATCGAAAAAAAATATGAAATGAGAAAACGAAAAAATCTGAGCAAATGAAATCCAAAGTACTTCATCTGTCCAATTAGCCATTCATTAGTGTCACCACACTGAGAGAGCTAACATTCTCATCAGTGAGTGCAAACCAACAATGGAACAAACAGAGACAGAAGTCAGACAAAATAAAACTCAGACAGACAGAAGTAGTTTTATGCAGTGCAGGTAAGGGCGCTGCTGCTGCTGTTGTGTTCAATCTACTACCACTCAGAGAGAGTGAGAGACATTTTTGCACTGGTCACGCTGATTTGTTGACCAAATTCAGACAAATTCCCTAGCCAAAAATAGAAACAGTGATATTCTGGGTAGCGGTGTGTAATCAGGGAAGCAGTAGTAGTAGTCGCACGCAACAATGAATCAGCGTCGAGTCGACACAGATGAGACTTTTTAGACTTTTTTATTTTTGTTTTTTGCAGTTGGGTCTACTGTCTTTTTCTCGGTATTTGGCAAAAAAGTAGAATCACTACCACCACATGAGGCCGGTCATTCTATTGTTTAGTTTTAGTTTAACAGTGTAGTTATGATGATGGTCGCGGTCGTTTTCTTCCTCTCTTGTTTTTTAGTTTTTTCTCCGCTATTCAGCAGTTGAAATTACTTGGATGGAGTTTTTTGTGTGTGAGTATTGTACTTTAACTTCATTTGAGGGCACACAAACTCGCACAAGTTTTTTTAGTAAAAACTGAAAATCTAGGCGCTGGTATTTCTTTCCGGAGAAAAATTTTTAGCAGATATTGTGTAGCACTGCCGCTGCAGTTTTATTATGAACATTAAAAATTAGCAAATAAAGAAAAAAGAAAAACAAAAATACCAAAAAAAAGTAGAGAAGAAAGATGAAAACTTTTCAATAGGAACATCGTTAGGCGTAGTTAAATAAATTAAAATAACAATTTAGAGTGACAGGCCACAAGAGAGAAATGAAAAAAAGAAAGAAAGACGCAGAGAAAGATGGAGAGGACGTCGGAAGAAGTGAGAAAAGTGAACACACAGAAAGAAAGCGGGAATTGAAACATACAAAGTTCAGAACTAGACTTGAGTTGAGTTTCTCTTACTTTCACTTTTTTATTTTCTTGTTTTTCACTACTTTTTTTCGGAAGCAGCAGTAGTGTGGTGTGTTGCAGCACTACTGCTGTGTTTTTTGTACACTGCTGAGTACACAGGCAAACTTTAATATAATGATGTATACTGCCTGCCTGAACGAGCAAATGAAGTCGCTAGCTAGCTAGCAAACGTAGAATCCGCTGATGACAGTTGGCATTTTCACAGTTGACAATGTGTGTGCACAACACTCTGAGAGTTCACACGCTCCTCGGCGTTCCTCGGAGTGTCGTCAGAAATGTCGTCGTCGTCGTCACCTCAGCATGGAGTCCTCTCTTTCTTTTTTCCGACACTACCTTTTTGTTTCCTTCTATTGACGTGTCACCTTTTCCTTTTCCTTTTCCTCTTACTTTACTTTTTCTTCTTCCTACTTCTTCATCTTCTGCTTATTTATTCAGCCAAGTAGAAGCTGATTTGCTGTTGCTGCAGCATCTACTCCTGCTGACTTTGGCTGAAAAGCAGCAATAGTTTTAGCATCAGAAGCAATTGAAAGTGGTGTGACTTAATTACCTAAGCTTATTTAAGTGGAAAGAAGAACTGCACTGCAGGAGTGAGCAAAAGCAGGGCAAACTAATTCTCAGCACTTTGCAAAACAGAAGCAGCTTTCTCTCAATCTTATTTTTATTATCTCTTATTTTCACTTCGTTTTCTATTGCCACCACTATTTGCTTTCCTTTTTCCTTTCCCCAGAATCACCTCCACCCCTTTCTGCACACTTTTGCTTTTTTCACTTGCTCTTCCGCTCAATCAGAGAGCAAACAAATTAACTCACTTTGACGGCGGCAAATTTTTATTGGCTGAGCTGAAAAAAAAGAAAGAAAAGGAAAGGGGAAAGAGGAGAAAAGTTTGTCGCCGCAAAAGCAAACAAAAGTGGAAAGGAAGAAAAAAGGAAAAAGAAAAGGAAAACCAGAGCAGAAAATAAAAACCAAAAGACGCTGCTGCTGAGTTGGGACTTGAATTGAGTTAGCAGCCTCAATCACTACCATCGCCACCACCAACAAGGCGACAACAAAGAGAAAGGGACGACCACCATCACCACTACCATCGAGTTAAATACTTCGTCAAAAGCTTCCGCTCTTTAGTTCTTTGTTCAGTAGAGAGAAAAAGTCGTCGACCGCTGTGCAGAGTAGTGCAACAACGACGACGACTTTGACTTGGAGACTGAACGACAAACATCACTAATTGAAATATGAAAGTTTCCCGTTTTCTTTTCCTTTCCCTCTACACGACACGCCAAACGATTTAGTAATTAAGTTCCATTCCATTTGCTGCCGCTGCTACTGTTACTGTTACTGCTGATGCTCGCCGTTGTTGTTGTCGCCGGGCGCTGCTGCAAAGCTGAAACAAACTCACATCTCTATTTATTGCACTGTCGCAAAACAGCGTTCAGCAAAAGCGGACACTTTTTCTCTATCTGCCCCTCTTTGAATTGTTTTGTTAGCCTTGGACGATCGAATCTCGCTCGCCCAGCAATCGGTCTTTCTGGTTTAGCAGTGCAGTTTGGCTGGGGCAAACAGCGACAGGCCAAATTCAAGTCACGGACAGTTCCGCTCGCGCGATTCATTAGCTAAAGTGAGAGAGGAGAGAGAAGACCAGCACACTAAAAACTAAGAGCGCCAAACTAGCCAACCAGTCTCATCTATTTAATTTCACACAATAGATTTATACTTTTCCATATTTTAGCTTAGGAGGAAGCGAGGAATAAAAATAGCTCAGCGCTGAGCTATTTGAGTGGACAAAGAAGAAAAAGTGTGCACTAAACTAAGAGACGCTGATTACGACTGTGAGCGATGCTGGCCTAGAAGTAGTGTCCCCTCACGCCATTACTCTCTTTTTCTTGCCTTTGCCCTCTCAAAAAGGGCAATTACTGCTGACTCTTATTTCCTAATCCATAGTTTAATCGTTAATTTATTATTTGCACTGCTTCACTGTTTCACTTTTCTCCGGTTTTCCCTCTCTCAAAGTTGACTTTTATTATGGTTGGAGGAGACTACAGTGTGTACAAAGGTGCCCACTCTTTTTCTCTCTATCAAGATGACTTGAATTCAGTGCAAAGATTTTTTCAGTGTTTTTCAAGAGAAAAATCTCGGATTCTTGGATTCTTTTTTTATTTAACATTTTCGCTTTGACCCTACTACTACTACCAGCATTTGCTAGCGTTGGTGCGCAGGCCAATCTGGCCAATTTATCTCGATTGCCAATTTTTTTTGCTTTGCTTTCTCTGGTTTCAGTGCTGCTGCTGTTCTTTTTGGTGCAACACAAGTCAAGCCTACTGCAGAAGAGAAGGAGCTGATGAAAATATTAATTTGCCCAAATAGTGCTGGCGCCTGCAGCCCATAAAAAGCAGTAAAAGAAGTCATGGCACTTTAGTCTTCGACCACCCTCTCTGTCCACTTACTTTTTTTCTTTTTCTTTCTTCTTCTGCTCGACCCCTTTAAGCTGCTACTTTTACTGTTGATGATGCTGTTGTTGATGCTGGCAAGTTGTGATTTTTGGCCGCCATACTTTTCCTCTCACTTTTCACCTCTCTCACTTCTTTTTAGTGCTCTCTTTTCCTTCTTCCTCATTTAACGTTGCCGCATCGGCAACGGCAACGGCAGTAGTAGCAGCAGCACTTGAGACGTGGCAAAATGATTTATTAAGATGGACGCCAGCATGTGCATTTTTTCCTTTTTTCTCCTGACTGTTTATAGCTGCAGAGTGTGAGTGCCTGGCCAAAAAGAAAAAGAACCGGAGAAAAAGAAAGAGGGAAGAAAGTAAAGGGGAAAAGCTTTGCAGTGCTGCCACTGTCTGCACTGTCATTCAGTCTGTCCGTCCTCACAGTATGCAAATCGTCCACGAAATCTGCTGTGTTTTTGCCCTGTTCTTTTTAGCTGAAGGCACTCTGTGCACTACTAATTGCACAATTGGTGCCCTTTTTGCACTGGAAGTTGGGGTTGCACTCACTGTTGGAATTGCATCCAGTTCTGCAAATTGGTCTTTTGCTAAAGTGACAACAACAATAACGAGAACAACTGCAGCTACCACCACAGAGGCAAAGGTCGACCCTTAAACAGTTGTCAAGAGCAGCACAAGGCAGAGGAATAAGGAGAAATTCTGTAGTGCTGACATCTTCAAATAGTGCCGCTTTTTATTATTGCAATAATATAGAATATTTGTCTTATTCTTATTAGTTAGTACACATCATTTATGCAGGCACGCATTTTCATTTTTCTTCTTTTTCTTCTTTTTTTGTTGTCCGCTTGACACCCTCCTCTGACATGCCCCACACTTCAGTGCAAGAAGGGGACAGCAAAGAATAAAACCAGATGACAATTTCAATGAACGATGATGCTGGTGGTGAACGGTACAGCAGCAACAACAACAACTGCTGATGGCGATGATTCCTGTTAGGTTAGCGTTAGAAGTTGTTGTTGTCAAACGTTGTTGAAGATGAGATGATGATGATGATGGTTGTGATGGTGATGACGGTGGCGAAGACGGTGACGGTGATGATGATGCAGTCAACTGCCTTCCAGTCTGCCGATAATTTGTGCATAACAAATAAGATAAGCGTTTTGTGTTTGCCTCGATTAGCGACAGCTGAAAGAGAAAGAGAGAGAGAGAGAGAAGTGACAAGTGGCTGTGTCGACCAAAATTGACAATGACAAGGGATGAAACATAGAGGGGGGGGGGGTGAAAACATCGATGATGATGAACAGGGAAGGAAGGGGAGGGGATGACAGACAAACAAAGTAGGTTGGGAATCATAAGAATCATCAGTAGTAGAAAAAAATGAGGGATGAAAACATGAATAACTTGAACAACGGGGAAAAGAGAGCACATATTTGCTTCCATTCAGTAGCACATTCATTTAGCTGCTGTTGCCGCCGACATCTTGTCCGACGAGTTTGCTTTCTTGTATGTGTATGTTCTCTTTTGATATCACCCATATTTTCCATCCAAAACTGGCCGGCAGAGAGACATGGTCCAGTCTCCAATTTTTCTCCTGTTTTGCACCGATGATCACTCACTCACTCGCTCACTGAGAGCGAGACTTGATCGATCATTTAGGCGGCTGCTGCCGTCAATCGAAAAAGAAACAGGAGGAGGAGGAGAAATCAATCGAAGAGTGAAGAGGGGGGAAAAAGCTTTCAGTGCTTGCCCCTCCTCTTTTATTTTTCCCCTTCTGCTCCAGAAGGGGAAGCAGCAGCAGCGGAGGCGGAAATAGCCGACGAGCTGACGGCCCGTTTCGGTGAGGTGCTGCTGCTGCTGCCGCCGCTGTTGTAGAAACTGCTGCTCTGGTTCGTCGCCGAGGCTGATGCCGGCGGAATCGGCCTTCGACCACCACCTGCACCCATTCCTGTTGGTGTGTGCAGGTGCTGGTGATGGTGACCATAGCCGACAATCGGTCTACCACCACCTCCTCCACTTCCGCTTCCTGTGTTTGCCGGCAACACAGTCGATGCGTTCATTTCATCGTGTTCACCCCTTCTCGCCCATTTGCGACAGCAGGGCAGCGTCTCTTTAAGGGCAAGCTGGAACTTCTTTGAGAAGACCTGGTAGAGAACGGGGTTCAGACAGGCACTGAAAAGTAAAAATCATTGTCAATGTTTGTTGTTTTTTGCTAGTTAAAAAAGTTACCTCAGATAATATGTAATGCCAGAGATGTGCGTGAAAAAGTTGAACAGCTGTTCCACCTGTTTAGTGACCTGAACATTTGGATCCAATCGGCCAAAAACGGCGGCCATCACCCGCTGGGCGTGAAAGGGCGAGTAGCAAAAGAAAAAGGCAATGACGACAGCCACTACATTGAGAAAGAAAAAAGTTAAAAGTTAGCAACACTTTTAAAAGTCAATCAATTACAAACTGCTCACCCAACATCTTAATCACCGCCCGTCGGGAGTTGTTCTGCCGTCGAATGGACATTGACAGCGGTCGACTGCCGTTGCCACTGCCACTGCTGCTGTAGTTGTTGTTTTTGCCATCCGAAGAAGAGTACTGACCACCACAGCCACTTTTTAAAACCGACGATGACGACTTGCTCCCCTTTGATTTGCTCTTCTTTGTAGACGCTGTTTCATTGACGCGTTTGGAACTAGGCCGACGGACGCCAGTGCTGCTCCGCGAGGAAGCACGCAACTTTAGGCCGATGAGAATGTACAGGACGCTGTAGAAAGAAAAGGAGGGAGAAAAAAAGTGAGAAAATAAAAGAAGATAGATAAGAGTGGACGATGAGTGCCCCTCAGTGACGCACTCAGACGCACACTTTTCTAGGGGTAGTAATTAATCAGCAATTGTAATTAATTGCCTCGACACGTTTGGGAAGACAAATTAGGAGCGAGGGTAAAGTGATGTATGGGCTTGCTAGAACTGCTAGTTGTACTAGTTGTACAACAGTGTGTGTGTGTTAATGTGCTAGTCCTCACTTCTCTTGCCTACCTGATTAGGATGATGGGCACGACGAAGAAGACCATGGTGGCGATCTCGAACAAGTACGGGTACAGTTCACGCTTGATGGTGCAGTGCTCCGAATGAGGGTACGGCTCGCCTTCGCTGTCGTACGCCTAGGAGTTCACAAAGAAGAGATATGGTTAAATAGTGAGATGCCACGTTGTTTTGCCGTGTTTGGACTGTGCTGCCATTTACGGTGACCACGTCTTCTACCGCCAGACTATCAATTTGTGTGTCGTCCACTCTCAGATAGCTGGCCATTTGAGAGCGTGTGTATTTGAGTGTGTTTCCCCTTCCTGCCTGCTGCTCCTCTAATTCATGATAAAAAAGAGGCCTCTTCTTCAGTCTAAGAGGCTCCAAAGGTCTTTGCCATCTCGCTCGCTCGCTCCCCTTCTTCTTTCTCAACTTGACATTTTCTCCCTTCTCTCTCTCTCTCTCTCTTTTTCCCGCTCTTGAAACAAATCTACCATTTAGACTTTAGCTGGCCCTGGCCGATTTGGCTCTCTTCTCTCACTACTTTACCCTCTCTCTCGTCGATCGACGTCGGCGTTATCTAAAGATGATTGATTGTTTTATAATAATAAAAAAGAAAGGAAAGAAAAAGGGGAAAAAAGCGGGCAAGAGATGGCCAAGCTAGTAAGAAAGCCGAGGCAGTGGCACGACCTAAAAATGGCTGACGACTGACTTTGCTCGAGTAGCTTTTGATAGCCATTTGCAGGGAGAGAATGTGAAACAGGCAAAAAACCCATCTAAAGCTATTTTCTGCCGTTTAGAGAGCGCGGGCAGCAAATCTGGGCACCCATCTTCTAAGAAGCAGTTCAGATAAGCTGAGAGACACATTTTAGAGGAAGAAAAGAAAACTAAAATAGGAGAAAAAGATGCGCCACCGCAACCACTGGAGCCTCCCTCCTTCGAGTCAACTCGAAACTATCTGAGCTGAGGGTAGGGATTCAAGAACGGCAAAAAAACAACTTTTTTTGCTTGCACTTTAAATTGTCGGTTTGCTATCTCAAATGTTAGTAGGGGTGGTAGTCGTGGTAGTGGTGGACACCGAAACAAAAAAAGAGAATTGCAAATGGCATTCCACCATGGCACTTACCAGTTTAAGCCCAAATTGCCAGGCAATGGGAATAGCGCTAGTCGAGAAGAAGTGATGGTGGTAATGGTTATGGAAAAAATGGAGAGAAAAAAAGAAAAATATTATGATTATGAATATTAATAATTTAAACTGCATTTTGATAACAGCTAGCCAGGCTGATATGTTTTTGTTTATTTGCAGTCAAGCCAAATCTAAACTGTAGAATGTCAAATTACCTCAGAGTGGCGATAATCCAAGTGAGGGCGATCACTTTCACCACTCGGCTCAGCTTGAGCGTCGTGTGGGAGAGCAGCGGGTGACAGATGGCCACGTAGCGCTCGATGGTGAAGCCGACGATGATCAGTATGGAGCAGTTGGTGCAAAGCTCTGAGGAAGAAAAAAGAGTGGAAAAAAATAATTGAAAATAAACAAATAGAACAGGGAAAACAGGCAAAGCTAACAACCGATCGATTGATTAAAAAACAAAATTTTGCTTCCGTCAGAAAAAAACTTACCAGAGACAAAGCCTCGCAGGATGCAGAATGCTTCATTAAATATGTAAGGGTATCTGGGGAAATTTGAAGAAAAGAAAAGGGGTAGGCGGAAATGGGAAAAGGAGTAGAATAGTAAATAGTATGAATATTAACGAAGAAAAGAGATGAATCCAATTTTCTTTCACTACACTGTACTAAAGTAGTAAGTACTACCTCTGCCAGAGGAGGACAATCTCATTGGGGATGCCCAGAATGAGAAAGAGAAAGTCGGAGACGGCGAGGCTGAAGAGGTAGAAGTTGGTGGCCGTGTGCATGTACCGCTGCTTGGCGATCACAAGGCACGTCAGCAGGTTCCCTGAGACGCCGATGAGGAGGATTAGGGCGTAGACTACCGTCATCAGCACCACTGTAGGCGTCGAGTCGCGGCTAGGGCCGAGCAGTTCTTCTAGCTCGCGTTGTCGTTCTCCCTCTAACAGCGAAGAGTTTCGATAACTTCCATCGGCTTCAAGGGCGACCACCTGAAGAGTGTTTGCAGCCGCCGTCACCTCGGCAGCCTCGGTTGAGAGCAGTAATGCCGCCGCCACAGAGGAAGTTCCATTTGGGAGGTAGTGATAGTGCTGGTGGTGATGGAAGGTCGTTGAGTTGTTCGAGATTTCCTCCGCCTCCACAACTGCCCCCTGTAGCAGGGAGTACAGCAGCTGAGTGGAGTTGCTGAGCAACGCCTCAAGAGTGTCATTGAGAGCATTAGATTTAGTCGACCAAAGGAGGTAAATTGGGTCCGGGAGGTAGTTTTGGAGGTTTGGCTGCTGCTGATTAGTGTTTCCAAGAAGTTGCTGTGTAATTTGGTCAGTGTTGTTGGTGGTGGTGGTAATTGACGGTGTCGTGTATGTTGCGATACTGTTTGTGGAATTGTCCCCAAATAAGGAGGAGGAGGAGGAGGCATTGACTGATGCTGATCCTGCTGATGCTGCTGCGACGGACTGCATCTTACGCTAAAGCTGGTGGCATACTTTGGTGCCTGCGTGCACCTGCATTATTGAATCAACAAAAAGGAAAAATGTATTCCATTAGTATGTTTTGCTTGTTGTGCTGTTGTGATGATGCAATTTATTGTGTGTGATCAAATTAGGAGAGAAAACAGAAATATGCAATTTATATTATGCGAGTGGTACACACATGCACACAGTACCTTTTTCCTGGCAAATCATTATCGGTGCTCATTACCGATGATGGTGATCACTACCAGTCCGATCTAAATTGATTGCTGTCACCACCACCGGTGATAGCACAGGTGATGATCGGTGTTGCAGCTTCTGATGCAGCTTTCAGTGGCCATCTGCCTTTATCTGGAAACTGTCGTTGTCGTCGTGCACTTTTCACTGGAACACCTCACTATCATCTCACCGTAGAAAAAGAACCACTTTGACTCAAATTTGATTTTCCCACTAATGCCCAGACTGGGCAAAAGCAGTGAAAACTAAACGCTCTTCTGACTGTACAAAAAAATAGACCAAAGCAGAAAACGGCCAAATAATCTAATATAAAAAAAGAAGAAGAAGATGGAAAACAACTCACTGCACCGAGAAGTGCAAACATTTGCTTTGCATCTTTTCTCGGTTACAGAGTCTTGTTGGGAGGGGGTAGAAAAAGTGGCCAAAAATAGTAAAGAAGGCAAGTCTTAAAGGCTGCTGTTGCATGTTGTATCAAGTATTAGTAGTGGTAGTAGTGAAAAAAAGTATAAAAGTATCAGAAAATGGAGAAAAAGTAGAAGCAATCTGTGCTGCTCAGCTGTCTCGGGCTTTTCTGGTAATGGGCTCTAGATACACAGAATCGACGGCAACATCAGCAGCATTTGCAGCTACAAATAGTCAATCTATCACAGTGTAATAAATGACAGCAGCAGCAGCAGCTAGTCAGTCAGTCACAGTGTGCACTGGGTATGAATAAAAGGGAGCAACATATCAGCGAAACCTCTTCTTTTTCTTCTCTTTTTCCTGATCGATGTTGGAGGAATGAAAACAGGCAAACGAACAGAAGAAGAAGAAGAAAAGAAGACGACGGCAAGATTGGACACGAGTGAATAGAGCCAAGAGAGAGGGAGAAATTTGATACGACTTGCACAAAGTTATCGCTGAGTGGTGTTACTCCAGGAGGGAGCGAAACAAACACAATTTTTCATGTTTTTCACTCTTATTTTCATCTCAGCAATCTCCCGCTCAAATCAGCCAGCTAAAACGATTTTTCTGTTTTTTCTGTTCTCCTTCCCATCATTGTTTCATTTTTATTTTTGGTTTTATTTTTCTTGTAGGTTATAATAATAGTGGCGTGGTACAAGAACAAATTTAAAGCCAAAAGTTGTGAAGTTGCAAGGCAAAAGTGGTGCACTTGACGCACAACTGGCTACACTTTCGCTTCAACTCTCAACTGGCTAATTTAGCAAAAGGCTAGTTTGCAGGGTTGGCTAGTTTAAAAATTTTTGTGAAAATGAAATGCCCGCAACCATATTTACATAATACAAATAATCATAATAAATTCGTTATACACATGCAAATTTCCACTCCTGCTGCTGTTGTTGGTCCCAATTGGCCGTATTAGAGGAGAAGGAGGTAGCAGTAGCTTAACTGCTAATTACACTAATAACTGGGGGCAATTGGGCAAACAGCCGAAACACATAGAAACACACACAGCAAAAGAAGTGCACTGGAGTGCTCTTGAAAGAAAGAAAGCAAAAGTGCATGCATTGAGCATTCTTTGCAGGCACTTCTTCACTTCCCTTTTGGTGTGGTAGAGCTTTCAATTAAATTACACCCCATAACCTTACACACACACATTTTGACTGCTGCCGGTTTAATGTGCTTGTGCTTATTATTACCCTGCCGTACAGAACCACTGCTGTACACACACACACACTCATTTACTCAATTCAGTGTTACACTGAGTCTCACTCACACACACAAGAAAATTAGTAACAAGCTTATGAATAGAAAAGTTGCTACTTTGCATTTGGATGAGGCAGCCACAGAAGCAGCAGCTGCCAAAGCCAAAGCCAAAGCCAAAATAGGCAGATTAGTTTGCCCTGTCAAAGTTTTGTTTTTTCCCTTCTCCTTTTTTGCTGCCTCACAAGAGGCTGTCTGGTTTAGTTAGCCCCCGTTCATGATACTGTACGGCTGTTTCTGTGTTGGTCAGTGAAAAAAGAGAGGGTCGAGTGTGTGAGCTTTTTCCTGGAACTTGGGTGCCACTGCTGCAGCTGTTCGTAGTGGAATGTCACCAATGTGTCATTTAACAGCGCATAATTTAAAAAGGAGCAGCCGCCCGTTTTTTGCTGCGGCTGGTAAAAACTGTGGTGGTGGTGGTAAATGAAGAGAAAAAAAGTTGTACTAAGCGTGTCCCTCTCTCTCAGTGTGAGAGTCAAAGTCAGAAAGCGGAAGCCTTGAATTTTGCTTCTCTGTAATCGCACACACGCACTTTTGTGTGTGCTCTTAGCTGTCGTGTGTTTTAGCTTTATTTTTCCTCCCTTCCTCTTTCTTTCAACTTTCTGCTACAATGTTATCCGTGCTTGCACGGTAAAAAACTGCTGCTAGTGCTATTCGAGCAGTTCCACAAATTCGGTGAAAATCTAAAGATAGATCTGATGATGAAAAAAAGCCGTGAATGAAAACAGATACAGAACCGAACACAGGCAGCAGTTGCTGCTGTTGAAACAAAAGTGCAGACAGACGAGTGAGCGGAGTTTTTTCTGGCGACATTGAGACACACAACGGGAAAAAATAATAATACACGACAAAATACGACTACTTGGCAGTGTCGCCAAGTAGTGCCAACCTCAGCTAACACAACACAGAATCTACCGCAAAACTCGACTAACAGAGCAGAATAGTGCAGCAGCAACAAATGTCCCTCTCTTTCTTCTTTACCGCAATTAGTGTGCCAATGTCGGCAGTGAAAGAAAAGGCTAAAACAGAGAAAGAGATGAAAAGCCAACTAATTGCGGGTTTAGTAGTAGAATTCAGTGAGAAACAAAAAGAAAAGAAAAGAATGGTCGCACATCATCATCACTACAAATAACACATAACTTGCGCCAAATCATCTGTCGCCATTTCATCTTTCCAATCTCATCAACGCTGATGACTGACTGGCTGACTGACTGGCACTGACTTTGTCAGTGTGGGGCAATAAATAAATTACTAATCCAATTGAATCATGCTGCACATTGGCCAATTAATGGACATAACGGGAAATTAATTCTGTCAGTAATGTCGGAGGGTAGTGATGATGACGGCTGCGGCGATGATGATGAAGTTCATTCGTAGCTTGGGTGGCTTTTTCAGGGCACCCTCTGCTGCTGCCTCAACTGCTATTTCTGTTTTCTGTCATCGTCGATGCACATCATCACTTGGGAAAAAAGAGAGAGAAAGAGAGATTGGGCGCCCGCGCCTAATGGCGGGCAACGGTTGACTGAGTTTGACTGAAAAAAGAGCTAGAGAGTGAAATTGGGGCCGCCGCCACAATAAAAAAACTCCAGCTCGTCAGATGCTAATTAACTGTACAATAGAAGTGAGAGAGAGAGAAC
Source organism: Tyrophagus putrescentiae (assembly GCA_024499935.1). NCBI lineage: Eukaryota > Metazoa > Arthropoda > Arachnida > Sarcoptiformes > Acaridae > Tyrophagus > Tyrophagus putrescentiae. Next base: position 10,545,227 of record JAMZRA010000002.1, on the reverse strand, counting down.
GAGAGAAAGAGAAAGAGAGAGAGAGCGTGAGAGAAAATTCTGAAGTTTAAATCAATTTTCATACTATTCTCCCCTATTCTCATACTTCTTCCCACAGCGCCGCTTTCATCACTTGCTCATCATTTTGCCCCTCTTCTCTGAAATAGACTGCGTGCCAATTGAAGCAGAAGTGGATGCTTCTTAGCTGAATTGTACAGCAGCAGCTGCAGCGGATACACTGTCAGTCAAATTGAAAATGCTGCTCATTTCAATAAGGCTCGTTCGCTCCTTCCTTATTCCTTCCGTCGGTTTGCGCTGGGCCGACGTTTGGTTTGATTTCCCCTCTCTTTCTTCTGTCTTTCTTTTTCTCTCTTTTATTCCAGTGCTCAAGTGCTCACTGAGGCATCGAATATTGAGGCTGAAGAAGAAGATGAGAAGAAGAAGTGGCAAAAGTGTCGCAAACAAAGTGGGGATGAGCGGGAGCTCCTCCGCCAATCTGGGCTCATTTGCATGCCCGCACACACGCAAACACAGTCTTTCTTTTGCTGTGTTCTGGGTCATCATCTGGGGGAATGAAAAGAGAGAGCAAACCATTGAGGGTATCATCACTAAATGAAAGGGGCTATATTTTCTCCATCAACCACAACCCTGAGAGGAGAAGCCGTTTAACTGCTGCTGCTGCCACAGGGTAATCAACAAAGAGGATGATTTGGATGAGGAAAAAGAAGGAGATGATGATGGAACAGAATTGCCCTGCAAGGAAAGAGGTCACGAGCACTGTTTGCACTTGACAAACACAATGGGCAATAATTGTGATTGAGAGCTGCTAAACAGCAGCTGACTGCTCAATCTGAACTGCTGATTCCACTACTGCTGAACTGTCATTTGTTCTTTGTTTGCACTTGATGTTGTTTGATGCAAACTTTCACTCCAAAAAAGAGGTCCCTTCAAAAATCTGCCACCTCCTCAATCGAACTGATTGATCCGTGTGTTTTTGCTTGTGTGTGTGTTTGTTCGATTTGGGAATTTGCAATTTAATTACATTTGCAAAGTGTTATCCTCTGCTTTTTTCAATGGGACTTTTGCATCTTCAACATTTAGCATTTTACTTTTGACAGAGAGAGAGTAGAGAAAGAAAAAAAATGCAAATCTACAATTCAAATGTCCCTTCAGCAGCAAAAACTGTGATTGTCCTCCTCTTTCTTTTTCTTTTTTCAATCCAATCGAAGAATTCTACTCACCATTCACCGGAGCAGGCAGTGGCAGAGAGGCGGCAGCAATCACCCGGCGAAGACACCATCTCCTAAGGTGCCATCGACGTCGTCCAATGTATGTATGATTGCAAAGAGTGCAAGACTTTGCTGGGGAGATTCAGTACTCGTCGTCGATTGCTTTTTGCTTTCTTCTTCTTACTATTTGGGGTTTAGGCCTCTTTTGTCGGTTGTTGTTTGCTCTGTGCTGCTGCTGCTTATTTGCCTTTGAACATAGTGCCAGCAGTAGTAATCAAAGTGATGCGGCAAATCGGCGGTTCTTTCAGTGGTGGTATTTGCACTGGTGAGCGGTGCTTAGGGAAAAAGAGAGAAAGGTGAAGCAGTGATGATGTGCAGATTAAAAAGACATTATTGTTGCTCGGTGGTGTGTGTGACGGTGAAAAGGTGTCGCAAAGGAGAGAAGAGTGCACCAAACCAAACAATTTTGGTATGTCACAAAAAAACAAAACCAGGCAAATAAAGAAAGAAAAGAGGAAGAAACAAAAAGACACATCAAGTAGATGTCTGCAATGTAAATGAGGGTGAAAGAAGAAAACAGCAGCAAAAAGAAGAAGAAGGTAACGAATCAAAGAGCTTTTCACGCCGCAGCGGGAAATGGATCGAAAATTGAAAAATTGCTGGATCAACACAACACAAAAAATTCAAAATGTTGCACTTGCACTGGTTCACACAATGAAGGGTAGAAAATAGGAAGAAAAGCTGTCCAATCGTCCAGAGAGAATTTACGATTCACCGAGTTGAAATTCATTCATTCAGCAATGCTAGTTCACAGCATTCACAGTTCACATTCAAATTAGCATAGCACACAAGATCGGTGACACATCTTTGCTCGTCGCCGTCGTCGTCGTCTTCTTATTCTTTCCACCGAGTCAAGTCGTTTGCATCTCTTTCTCCTCTTTTTTCTTACCAAAAGGGATCCGATCCGTTTTTGAAAGATCTTGCTACTGTCAAGACACACACACACCAAAAAACCAAAAGAAGCGGCGGGCGCGTAATTCGAGTCGCTGCTCGGCGGCACAACCGAGCACTGCCACACACTGCACACAGTTTAGGTTGTTAGTGTTAGCGTCGTCGTCGTCGGTGACGGTGACGGTGGATTTAAAATAACCGATACAGAGAGGAAAGATAGGCGAGAAGTGAACAGAAGAGCTGGAGGAAAAAAGAAAGAAGATGTCTCGCAGTTGATGGCACCAGCAGCACCGAAAAAGAAAGGTGAGTCGAAAAGTGAGTGAGTGTGTGTGATCCGCGGTGTGTGCATCACCAGCACTGTCTTCCACTAGTGCCTGCTACTTCTGCTGCTGCTGCTGCTGCCTCAGCGTCTGAGGGCACACTGAACTGTTCTTGTTCACCAGTGCACTCTTTTTGCTTTCTCTCGTTTTTGCTCTTGCTTTTTCTCTCTTTCTTCTACTACCGTGTCCCAAAGTCGTGTGTCATTTGCTGGTTGCTGGTGGTGTGAATCAATTGGCCATTTTTGTCCGGTGGTGGTCGTGAGTATGAGTGTGTGTGTGTTCGGTGGCCAGTGACTGCCGTCCTCCTCTTTTTCTTCTAAAAGCTGCTGCTGTTGCGGCTCACTGGAGGGTTCTTCTTGTGTTCACTGTGAGAGGGTTTTTTCCCTTCGACCGCCGACGACCACCGACCGATGGAAAAGAGCAGGAGGAGAGGAGAGGGAAGAGCTCCAAACTGAATGAGCTGAATGAGCTGAACTGCTGCTGCTGCGGACGTTGGCGCCCTTTTGGTTGCTGCTGCTGTACCAAAAAAAATGTGCCGCGGACCACGAGAGAGTGCGTGTGGACACCACGAGCACCAGCACCAGCATCAGCAATGGGCACCACCATTAGCACAGAAGAGGAAGCGGCGTCGTCGTCGTTGTCGTCGGCGATGGTGGCACATCTCTTTACCAGATTGCTGCCTCTTTTCCCTGCCTAATCTGAAGTCAGTCAGTCAGTCAGTCTTGGTCTGTGCATCTGCGTCTGCATCAGCATCAGCATCAGTGTGTGTGTCCGTATGTCGCTCTGATGGAGGAGAAAGAGGAGGAAGGAATCCTGATCGGAGGCAGAAATCTCTGACGTCGTTTGAAAGTGGTGGTAGTGTACAACAAGAGACTTCAGCTCTCAGCGTTCTCTCTTACTCTCTTGGCCAGCACCGGCAGCAGCAGCATCAGACAAGAGAACTAGAACTTGGAGAGAGAAAAAGAAAGAGAAAAAGAAGGAAAGAGATCCTAGTTCTCGGATAGTTCTCAGATCCCTCTCTTCACTATCTATCAGCACAGTTCACTAGGCCGGCGGCGGGGGAACCTCGCTGATGCTCGAAGTTGTTGTGCTGATGTGCTGATGTGCCCACTGTAAGTGAGAACAGCAGTGTTGCAGAGCAGACCAAAAGACGAAAACAGACGGAGCTGCAGCAGCAGCTTCCATTCCATTTATCACTCTTATTGTTCAACTTTGTCTTCTTTCCATTTTCTTCTCCTTTTCCTCAACTGGCCAACTCTCCAGACCAATAAATACAATGTGCTGTGTTGATACAGTTGAGAAAGAGAAAGAGTTGGAGGAAGGGAAAGAAAAGGAGGAAAAGGGCAAGGGCGGCAAATAGTGCAATCATAACCAGATAATATAATAATCATGCTCATCAGTGCGCCTACTACTGAGTGTGGTGAGAGGAAGGCGGCTGTCTCGCAGTTTTATAGTTTGAGGGATCACACACACAATCCCCTTCTATCATTCTTTTTTGTCCTCATCCTTGGCAGCGGCATCAACAGCAGCATCAGCAGCAGCAGCCGTTACAAAGTGCCAAATTAATATTATTAATCAGAGAGTTGCAGTGGCAGTAGCAGCAGTAGCAGTAACAGTCGCAGCAACAACAACATCTTCGGCGACGACAGGAAAAATAGATGTCATGTCAGTGTGTGTGTGTGATGCTGAAAAAGACCAAGAGAATGTGAAAAAGATTGGCAAAGATTGTCGCCCAGAGAGAGAGAGAGAGAGAGGAGAGAGAGACGCACAAAAGTCAGCGGCTCCCTTCTTCTTTTACTGAACTCAGTTGCATCGTCGCTGGTAAATGGAAACAAATGTGGCGGCCGCCGACGCCGAGGACAACGGCGAGGGCTCTCTTTCTGCGAGGACTATGCCTCGCTCGTAAGCGGCTCGTTTCCGAAAGCGGCATTCCCAATGCTTCTGCTGCGACACTTTAAAAAGCGGACTTCAGCGGCTAGCTCTGCTGGTGCTTAGCATCGTGAATCACAAAGCTACCCGCTTGCATTATTATTACGAGCCGCTGTTGTTACACTGCAAACGTTGGCTGACTGAAGTGCAGAGAGAGAGAGAGAGAGAGAAGAGCGATGGAGAGGAAGTGCACTAGTGGAAATGCACTGTAAACCAAGACATGGAGCGGAAAAATGAGCAGCAGCAGGCAGAACAGCAGCCAACGCCAAAATTCAATCGACTGAGAACTCGAGTGCCAATGGGAAACAGCCATTCCCATTTTCAGCTTTTTCAGTTTTGCTGAGCCTAGCTGCGCAAGTCGGCAACTGGATTGCATTGGATTGGATGATGATGCGCTAATGATGCTGAAAGAAATTATGGCAAAGAAAAAAAGAAGAGGAAAAGAAAATTGGATGATGAGGAAAGTAAATTAGAAGACAATCAAGGCAGAAGAAAATCTGACAAAAACAACAAAAAAGTCGGGGGTTTCTGTGCGTGCTTCTGACTCAACTTGAACAAGACCAACAACCGAGAAAAAGCTGAACAGCAAACAAAAACGAACGAGAGGCACAGCAATCGATGCTGCTGACACATTCAGGCAAATCAGTCAATTTGCGCTGATTACTTCTCTCTTCCCCTTTTCCTTTGGTCAGTCAGTTTACCCTCTTTCATCCGCTCTCATCATTGCTCTACTCTGATTAGAGTAGTAGTTTAGTAGTTGGACCCTGCACTGCAAGTTCTAATTGAAGTGACATTTCAGTTTGTGTGTGAGTTTGTGTTTAGTTTGTGTGTGTTATGAAGTCCGCTTCAGCAATGGCCTGCCGACCACAATCGATTGCATTTTTCTCTTCTAGTTCCCTCTCATTCTCCGAGTGCATTTGACTGCCTGCCAGCAGATTTCTCCCCTTCCTTTGCTTTATTCTTTACACTCTTTTTGACCAGAAAACGGAGACAAATTGTCTGTCGAATCAGAGAAGCAGAGAAGAAGTTGTGAGTTGCTGTTGGGCAGTGAAGGCCACAACACTGCGAGGCATCGATCTCTCGTTTTCTTTCATTGTGGACTTCACAATCTCTATTTGCCTGGGCTGGCTGCTGCTGATCGAAATCAGGCAGCTAATTTTGTGAACCAAAACGAAGAAGAAAAACAGGGAGAACGGAAAAAAGGGGACAGATGAAACAGTCTGTATCATCGATAAGTTCTCACTAGCTCTTTTTGACGTCAGACTATTTCATTTAGAACATTTGGACCACTGTACAAGTCTACTACGTGTGCGTGTGGTCTATCATTTATTCAGGCAGTCTGCTAGGCGGCTACTTAATAAAAATGTTTCAAACTTGAAGAAAAAGCGGAAAGTTTAAATGTCAACCAGCACTTTTTCTTCCTCTTCCTCTTCTTCTTCTCCTTATTCAAAGCACTAGACTACTTGTTCGCTGAAGTGTTCCGCTGAAGTGTGCTGCTGTTGTTTGTTTAGCAGCAACAAAAAACAACAAAAGAGAAAACGACATAACATCAACAATTTAGTAGCTTACTAGGAACTTTTTTGGTCCTAACTGTTGATACTCTCCTGAGAGTATCCTTAGCTTTTTCTTTCTCCTCCTCCTTTTCTTCTGCTTCAAAGTTTTCAGCTCTTCAGCGTGCCCAGTGTAAATAAACTGTGTCTCAATGTGAAGAAAATTGAAAGAATGACCAGGAAGGTTTGTAGAGCGTAAGTCGGCAAAAAGTTTTTCCTGTTTTTTCTCAATCGGTTCGCAAGTAAATCGCAGGCATTCATAAAGCATTCATGAAGACTTGACTTGAAGTTACTTTACTTTTCTTCTGTTTGTACACACTTTCAAAAGTGATTTCTTCTTTTTCTTTTGCCTGAAAAACTGCAGTGTGGACTGGAAACAGATGGTCTGCAAAACAGACAGCAGACAGACAGAGTTGAGCAAAAAGTTGATGCTTTTGACTTCTCATTTTGGAGAAGAAAAAAAATTAAATCCGCATCAATTCTTTCTCACATCTCTGGGGGAAACAAACTTTCAGTGGCGCGACCCTGCATTTTGATTTTCTTTCTAATTTTAGCATGATTTCTTTTTGTCTAATGTCTCAATTTTCTCAGTCCTTTCCTTTATTCACTTATCTACGACTATTAATTTGCGGCCAGACTGTTTCTTCTTCTTTTGATATGTCATTATCAGTGAAAATGATGGTGGCATCTGCAGTCGGCGCCTCACAGTGAATGCAATGAAAATGAGGCTACCCAAATGAGCAGCGGCGCAAATTGAGCGGCAGCGGCAGCATTTTAAAGCATTTTGAACAGCAGTCGCTGGCTCATGTGTGTTTCGGTAATTAGACAGAAAAACCGCCTTTTTATAGCTGGCAGTAAAGGGGAGACGGGGGACAGATTATATTATGCAGGAGCAATTTGGGACACAATAAAGTGGTTTTTATGGAAAAGATGATTAAGTTATTAATATACTGCGTCCAATCTAATAATGAAGTCATTGTAACTGATTTTTATGGTTTTACCCTTTTCCCCTTTCTTTAGCATTCTCATGAATATCAAAATTTACTGGTTTTGATAGAAAAATGCAATAAAAACTTTTGTTTTTTATCTGGTAGTTTGTGCATTTATTGAAATGTGTTTGTAGAAAAATTTAATAAAAATGGTTTTTTTAAAACTGCACAATAGACTTTTCCAAATTAAAATTGGATTGTTTCGATTTTCGAAAAATAACAATTTGACCAAAAATTAGATGCCATCTATTGCCCGGCAGAGAAAGTAACCCGGCGTTTCGGGTATTTTCACCTTGTGCGTCTCTTTGGCTGCTGATTCATGAAAATAGTCGCCCGTGTTGATGTTTATTTTGTTTTTGGATTTCACCACATGGCGCCTGAAGTTCGGATGTATTCACTGAAGTCTTACTGTGAAGAAGTAACAGATTTCAGCCACAACCAGATCAGCTTCGATGGTCTCATATCAAGGCCTGAAAACATGTCGATATTTACTGAAGGTGTCGTACATTGGCACGCGATACAAGTAAGTCGGTCTTTTAGATGTGTGTGTGTTTGGATTTTTTTGCAACTAACAATTTGACTTTATTGCTAAAGAGGAGTCCAACGATTGACTCGGAGAGAAGGCATATGCGATGCACAAGGATTCGCAGAAGAGGATGGAACAATACAGTGTGCTCTTGAGGTAGAGTGTCGGTTGCATATTTCATTTTTAAACACTTTTTGTTTATTTTTACCAGAATGCCCTTGACCGTGGTCTCTTGCCAGTGTACGGCTCTAGAATGGGAATAAGGTATATTTGATAAAGTTCTATAACAAATCAGTTGGCTTATCAAGCTTTTATTTTGTAGCTCTCGAACTGACGCCGGAGTTCATGCTTACCAGAACACACTGAACGTCGATCTGACACATCCCTTCCCTGACACCATCTACAAGCCCTCTTTTATCACGGAATCGGTAAACCGCATTCTAGCAATGAAAAGCCACGAGATTACGTAAGATTTTGTTGCTGTTTGTTTTCAGCATTTTCATTTTCGGATTCAATTTTTGCAGAGTCTTAGAAACTCGACTAGTTCCAAGCTACTTTCACTCTCGCATCAACGCCAAGTATCGCTCTTACGTGTACAGATTAGCTGTAGCATCTGATGGCGATGATGGTGATCAGTCAACGGATTCGGAAACTTCTACTTCTTCAAATCAGTCCACCAAGGCAAAGTACTACAGTCTTCTCGCATCATTGCCCGTTTCGCAGGTCAACCGATGCCACATAGTCAGGTGGGCGGCGATTTGTTGAAGCAATTCCCATTTCAATTTCAAAAACTTAAAGTTCACTAGACATAAGCCTGGTCCGGCAGTGCACGGAGCTCTTCGTCGGCCGACACGACTTTGCCAACTTCTCCAGCGTGGATAGCAACAACCGCGAGAAGGACACCGTGAAGACGTTGGATCTGCTTCAGCTGCACCAGTGTCCGCCACCGCTGACCAGCTTTGAGCTGCAGACGGAGGCCTACTCGAGGCTGCGCTTCTACGAGCTGCACATCAAGCGAAGTCATTTCTCTACAATCAGGTGCGGCGGATGGTAGGTGCGCTCATTGACGTCGGCAGTGGCCGACTCAGCTTGAAAGGTAATGGGAGTTTGTGCTGGTGCTTGTTTTGCACCTTTTAAAAATTGATAAACTCTAATGCCAACTTGTCACTCATTTGGTGGTTGATCCAGACATTGAAATGATGCTCAGCAATCCGCAGCACCGCTGCAGCGGCAACGTCTCCCCAATGGTGCCTGCCTGTGGTAAGACAGGAACAAAATGCCTGCCCTTTTGCTTTCATTTAATTTAATTACCTCCTTGACATTCTGCCACTTTGCTCCTTTCTTATCTCATAACTTAATCATTGCATCTTTTTCTCATTCAGGTTTATATCTGTCGGAAGTGGGCTATGACGAAGAGGGTAAGTGTGTTGCCACTACTTTCTTAAGCTTTTCTTTGAAATGAGTGTAAAAGATAGAGGAAGAGGGAGACTGTGACATTTCCAACCCAGACTGCGATGTGTCAACTCTGATTAACTCGTGATCTTTTTCTTTTTTCTCATTTCAATTCTCTCCCCCCCCCTTGCCCCGTTTCTTTTTGCATTTCTCATTTGCACCCGACACGCAAACGCAAATTTTTGCCGTACACGTTTGCACCGTGCATTATTGGTGTGTACACCACCATCACCACCACCACCATCATCATCAGATTTGGCACTGCAGGCAGACGGCGGCAGCGTGTTCGAGTACGCTCCAAAGGCCTACTTTACCGCCAGTGAGGGAGACAGCCTGTTTGGGCCTGTTCAGCCAGTGCCAGAGCAGTGCGATTCATCGGTGGCTTAGTCAGCTGGTGGCTCACCCCTTCTTCCTTTTCTTTCCTTTTCCCATATTCCCTTTCTCTCATTTCGCATTTGGAATTTGGAAGCACCTAAATAAATGGCACAGCTAATCATCATCATCACTCACCCATTTTCACTTTAGCACTTTTTGTTGTTTCTGCCACCACCACTACTACTACTACTTTGAGCACTCATTCGACAATTAGTCAGTGCTCATTGCTGGCCTACTAGTGCTGAAGAAGATTCTATTTTGCGGTGGTAATAGTGTGCGTGTCGCACTGCAACAGCAAAAAGAAGAAGGTCCACTGGTCGCCTGTCATCGAAGCAATGTGCTCATTTGCTCTCTCTCTCTCTCTCTCTCTCTCTCTCTCTCTCTCTCTTGTGTTTCCCCATTTGTTTGTGTGGCACCCACCAAAAATTGTCTCTCTGGTTCTGTCCTGTCTGCAGTTGTTGGTTTGCAGTTTGTTTGGTGTCTCATCGTTTCTTCATCTCGTTCTGCTTCACAGACCAGGGCGCGCATTAGTGACTGTTCTGTTGGTCGTTGTCGTGGTCTTCGGTTTTTCCTTCTCGGTACTTTACTGCTGTCCCTCTCTTTGTCTTTTCACTCTCGCCTTCTTTCTTCTTTTTTTCCATTGCCGTCTTTTGGTGGCAATTGCAAATCGATATGACTCGCTTTTTTCTCTTAGCTATGCAGAACTAGCCCATAAGATAACTATGGAGGGTAAGATAGAGCATCAGAAGACATTAGCCAGTATGCGACAACGGCATAAGACAGTATGCGGCAACAGTAAAGACTACTACTGCAACTACAGCAGCAGCGGCTTCTGATTCTAGGGCAAAACGCTTAGATTAATTTATTGATCAAATTGATTGCCATTTGTAATGACTGTGGTGGTGGTGGTGGTGGTGGTGGTGGCTGACGACTGCGACAAACTGCAGTTGTCCTCAGTTCGATTTCGCAGAACACTGTTCTCTCTTTCGATTCCTCCATTTCTAACTACTGACTGACTTGCTGATGTGTTTCTCTCTCTGTGTGCCCAATTAATTTGCTTATCAATCGTTTCTCGCTCTTGCTCTTTTTGGGTTTTTATTTTTAGGTTAGTCGTACTAGTTGTCTCGCTTTTTCGCTGTCTCCTCGCATCGGAAGTGAGCTTCGGGTGATTCTGATGTGTGTTTGTGTGTATAAAGGGGGAGGGGTGACTGACCGTTCTCTCTGCTGCTTACTCGACAATTACTCAACTGTTAGAATTTGTCTTCTCTTGTTATTCTTTTTCTTTATTTTTATTTCCTTCTTCCTCTTTTTCGATGGAATGTCATGCTCATCAGCTGAACCCAAGCTGGACACGGCCGTACAAGTGTTTGTGTGTGTGTGTACAACTGTCTAATAACTTTCTTGTTTTCTCGTTTCCAACAGCTAGGACAGAAGTTGGTGCTGCTGTTTTAATTTGCTGCAGCTAACTGAACTGACCAACTCTCTGTGTGCCCTACTACTACTACTTCGACATCGTTTTTGGCAATATTATTAGTGTTGTAATCTGTTCTGCTGGCCATTCACTTCTGCTGACCATTTCTCTCCCTTTCTAATGGGTCTTGTAGTTTTCAAAATTGATAATTGCACTGCGCTTTCCTGCGTTGTATTTTAAAATTGGCTGACGAGAGCCTTGGCCATTGTCGTGGCCATCAGAGTGTCAGAATCGAGTGGTAGTGCTGGCAATTTTGGTACACTTTTTTAACAGTTTTTTCCACCATTTTTTTTCTTTGTGTTTGCACTTCAGTGCCTCTCGCCATCGTTTGTTAGCTTTACTTTTTACTTTTTTTAGATTTGTGAATCGCACCGCTACGCTATTGTAGAGCCCATCATTATTATTAAAGGACATTGTGAAACATTGTGCAAATTGACGCGCTGGTTACTATACAGCGGGTTATTTTAGTGTGAATGGCCATTGGGGGATAAAGAACTTTTTTTATTCAAAAACACGGCAGACTCTCTTTTTCTTCATTGCCATTGTCTTTTGTTTGTTAAAAGTGCCGATTCAGCAGTGACAACAGCAGCAAAAAAAGTAGGTAATAAAAAAGGCGTTTTACAAAGTTGTCGTCCACAAGTTCAGTCCTGCTTTATTTCAAGTGAACACTTGCTATGCAAAATTTGTCACGTTTTCTCGTTTTAGTTTTAGGCATTTTCAAATGTCATTTTTTGGTAATTGTTTCTTGCTGACAAAAAGGTGATAAAGTGGCCATTACTTGGTTTTTTCTTAGATTTCTCTTACCAATTGGCAGCTTATCGCCGATTCTGATTGGCAGCCTTTTTCAGCATTCTCTCCATTCAGAACTTCTCATACTTTTTCATTCTTATGAGTAGGTGCTTATTTCTTTTTCTTTTGCTCAAGAATCCGACTTATCTTCTTTTTCTCCTTCCTCTTTCTTCCTCCTTTCAACATAACGATCATTATAATTTCTAATGAAATTAAAGAAAGCTGCTGCTGTTGCTACATTCTGCGTCTGTTGATTGGCCGACGTGGGCGATGTGTGCGGTAGTTTGCTCCATCAGCTTCTCTCAGCAGCTCTACGATAACTTGTAATTAGAATTGCACTCACTCACTTCTTTGGCCTCTTTGCTTCGACAACTCACAGTATTGCCACTGTGCGCTGGTGCGCACATTTGATTGGAAATTGGCTGTGGCGGATTCTGCATTTTGGATTGCCTTTGGATACTCTCTCTGGATGCAGTGGTCAGCACCGAGCACAAAGTGCACACGGCTTTCTCAATTGTCTCCTTCCTTTTCTCTTTTTTCTCTCTAAGTGTCTCCTTGCCTTAATGTCTCCTCTCGGCCCCGATTTCAACGGCCATCAAGGGTGGCATTAATAAATATAATATGATCGAATATCTTTCTCAATTTCAATCAACTTGAGCAGCGGCAGCAGCAGCTTCAGCTGCGGCAATTGTCTTTTAGCACAGTCCTAACTTGCAGTAAAAGGGGGTCCTTTCATTACTTTCTAATTCTCTCTTGAAGTTTTGCTTTCACTGCTTTCACTGCACTGCCCAAATGTCGCCAGTGTGCTGCTGCTGCCTTTTATTTTCTGCAAATATTAGATCTTCTTTTTGCGGGGGCATTATCAGTCGAATAGTAATAAGTGAATATCTTTTTCGCTCTCACTTCACTTTCCAGTTGAGTCCGCTTGAGTTGGCTGCTGCTGCTGAGCCTACTGCTGATGCTGCTGTTGCAATTTGGCTTTGAATGCTCAAAATAAAGAAGAAAAAATTGGTCACTTGCTTTTCCGTTTGTTTTTGTTGTTTTGTTTAAAAAGAAGGCAAGCCAGTAGAGCAAAGCAAAGACTCTCTTTCCTTTTCCCTTCAGCCAGCAGCAGCAAATCAGGACAAGTTCAAGTTAATAACAGTGTATTTGTTTGCTATTTTATAATCAGAATCACTCCTTTCCTTTTCTTCTTTTCTCTCTTTCTTGTTGTTGCTGAGAAATGTTGTTGGTCAGCGCAAAAGTTCTCTCATAGAACTTCTATGTGTTTTAGCAGTAGTGAAGAAGAGCGACTCTAAATCTAGGGGCTCTAATGCTAATTCGACTGCGACTCGGAAGCACCCGAGTTGGCAGTACAAGGGAGAAGAAGAATTGCCGCTTTTTGAAGGCTAGTTGTGCCAGTTCAGTTTAGCCTCTTGGGCACATGTCGCAGCTGAAAATGAATGAATGAATGAATGTGAAAACTGGTCATGCCATCGAATGACTCTGGCTGCTGCTCTTGTAAGAGAGATAGTTGACCTACTTGAACCTGAACTACTAGCACCACCACCAGCACTATCAGGCGCCTTCACTCTCACTCAGTGTCATTTTTTCTGGGAAATGGCGCCCAGACACTGGTGCTGCTGGTGCCGCTGGTAGTGGTTTCGTCCTCGCACTTGTCCGACGCTCTCACTCGCAGCTACTCGCTCACTGGCACCACTTGCACTGCCTCCTTAAGGCGATGATTAATTACCAATTGTCATTGATGGCATTAGGCAGATTGGTGGTCAGTGTTTGCTGCTGCTGCTTCAACAAACACAGACGCTGGCCCCGGCGTAAATTGGGTGTGTCAGCTTGTCGGTGCTGCTGTTTCAGTGCTGCTCGGGCACTGTCTTTGTTTCAGTCTGCTGTTGTTCAGTCTGCCCGTTCTCGCTAATTCTTTTGCTCTTGCTCTTCTTTGTCGCCATTTAATTATCGTTTCTGTCTGTGTGTCCTGCCGCTGTTGTTGTTCTTGTTGTTCTTGTTGTTCTTTTTGTCGTCCCTGAATGAAAAAAACCAAAAAATGAACGCCAACCACTTTCTCCTTGTTCATATTTAATTTAATTAATTTTAAATCCCTAAATGCCGCCTGCCTGCCTGCTGTTGTTGTTCTAGTGCTAGTTGTTATTATTACTTTTTATTGCCGCACATTGCCCACTTTTTAGCCTTTGTAGCAGAGATAATGAGAGAATTTGTAAAGCGCAATCTGCGCTGGCTTGGTGTTTCAAAGCACTGGTGCACAAAGTTTTTCAAGTGGTCGTTGAGCCGTTGCTGCTGCTGCCACTGCTCCTTTGGCCACTTGTTTATTCTATCGGGAAAGAGGAGGAATTACAGCGCATTTTCAGCTCTTGTCCGCTGTCTTCATTCCTCATTCATCCCTTCCTCCTTCCCTCCCCACCCACACGCACATATGTCTGCCAGACGTGTCAGTCTGACTGAGCAGTCTGACTTTATCTGTCTTTGTCTTCTGTTTATCTGCCTGTGTGCAGGAATTTGTTGCTGTTGTTTTGGATTGTGAGGGGGAGAGGGAGTGCAGATCAAGTTAGCCACTAAACTGATTTAGACAACAACACATAGAATAGCACAGAAAACAACAGCAGCAGAAGGGGCTAAAGCAGATTCACAATCACTGGACAGTGTCTACGCTGCTGATAAGCAGACACCAACAACAGCATAGCATTACCACAATTGATCATTGGCAAGGGACGTGGAAAGGGACATTTTTTTCACTGACCAACAACACTCAAAACAACACAACACTACACTGCAATGACCATTGTTTCCTTCCCCCCCCCTAGTTTGTCCTAGTGTGCAAAACTTCATTTGCAATTTGTATCACAGTGTCCTTTTTTCTGTTTCTACTTTTTTGTGCTCTGCTTTTCAAAAACAAAGCAGAGGCAACAGCAAAAAAATTGCTAGCACTGGATACATTTTAATTTGCCGTCTGGGTTTTCTGGTGTCGTCGGCGATGCAGAACACAGACAGACAAACAGACAGACAGGCAGACATGCAGGCCGTGAATAGAGGCAAACAACATTAAAGCTGGTGCTGCCGTTGGATCGACCAGAACACCAAACCAGTCAGCAGCAGCAGCAGCTGAATTGGCTAGAATCGGCTGGAAAATCCACTGAACTAAGCAGTGCACACACTTGTGAGTGAGAAGAAAAACCACTGCTCACCACCATCACCACCACCACCACCACTGACACCAGGAAGGATGAAAGAAGAAGAAAAGACGTAAGAACCATGCAAAAAAACTGCTGCCTGGTAAACTGCTGCTGCTGAACTGGCAAAGCCAGACACAAAAAACAACGACCACCAGCAGAAAATGACTGACTGACTAAGAGTTCTTGAACAGCGACTGAGTGACTGGTTCTTCTTGCTCTGAACCCGAATATCTCTCTTTTTCCCTCTTTTCTACCTCCTCCTCTTCTTCACGATTGTGGGCGAGTCAGCACCAGTACCACCAGCGCACGAAGTAGAAGCGACTACCAAGCAGCAGACAACAGAGCTGTATAGCCAAAGCAGCCGAAGCTGCAGACAGCTTTGAACCCGACAAACACTGGCCTCCGAGCACCGAGCATTCGTCTCTCTGTTCTGGTGGTGCTTGTGTGTCTCATTCATTCTCTAGTCAGAGTCAGAACGACGAGGGCATCGAAGAGCTGCGGTTCTTGGCTGTTTCGGCGCTGCGAAGACCACCGCCAGTCACAGTTCAGAAGCCAAACAGAGACGACGACGACGACGACCAGTGACGGGGCATTCTTTTTCTTGCCCCTGACAGCTACCCAAATACTATTACTGCTGCCGCTGTGTTTGCACACACTGCTGAGGAACACGCGGCCTTTTCTTTTTCTTTTTTCTCTCTTCTATTTTCTTTTCACATCTCCCGCTTTTGTCGTCTGTCTCGTGAGACGACAGAGTGGCAGTGGCAGAAGCTGCACTGCCGGCTTCATCTCACTGCATTTTCTGCTTTTCTCCAGCTTGCCAGTTTGCATCTGATGGCGACCCAGAAACGTGAAGAAGAGTTCTTGTTATTCACCAGGAAGCAGCATTTGCCCTTCTGTTTGGTCTGCTGAAGGAAAAGAAATTGAAAAGGAGCTAACGGCGTTTCGGACGATTAAAGCACAGCAGCACCAGCCAAGATGGACTGGCGATTTCCCATCACCATCACCACCACTAGCACCAGGACGACCACCTTCCTTCTACTTTTTCCATTTCTTCTACTGTTGGTCCTCTTCTGCCAGCAGCTGCCTTCGCCGACGAGTGCCGTCGCCGCCGCCGAGGTGCTGGTAAGTGTTTCCGACCACTTTTTCTTTCCCTTGATTGTTGATTATCAAAGTAGCTCCTAGTTTTTGCTAGTTTTCCTAACTTAGCTCAAGCATGTTGTTGTGTCTACGTTGAGTAGTACGGTAAACAACAACAGCATCCGATTAGGTGGTGGTGTTTGTAGCACCACTTTTATTCACTGACACTGCACTTCTTTTTTCGGTGTTCGACAGCAGCAGTCAAAGTGAGTGCATTAGCGCATTAGCTAGCTAGCTCAGTCCTTATCACCGACACTAGTGCTTTTCTGCTGCTGAGCTGTCAGTCCATCAAACTGAAGAACTGAGAGGATGACTTCATCTTTTCCCACTGCTCTTTCAATTTAAATTACTTCAAAAGTGCAGCAAATGGCAGGCACCTCTGCGTGTTAGTATTATTATTTCCTCCCTACTTTACACTTTAAAGTGCACTGCCCCTGCTGATTTACCGCTCTCTTGCGTCTTTTCTTTGCCAACAACTTTTTCTTTGCTGGACATGTTTCACTTTTTTTCAGCTCAATATTTACATATCCAGTGGTGATGGTGGTGGTGGTGTTTGAACAGAAGGAGACGGATGGTGTGTTTGTATGTTTGTGTTTGTGTGAGAGAAAGCTTGTTTCAGCTGTGTTTGCCCGTCTTCTCTGTGTCCACACAAAAAGAAAGTTGGACAGAGTTAGTGGTCAGAAAAGGAAAAGGCGGCCACGCTTGAGGAGACCGCAACACAGTAGTAAATTGGCTCGGTGTGTTACGCAACTTTGGACTCGGATGTTTGCATCACAAGCAGACAGACCGACAGACACTGACAAGAGAGTTTTTTGCCCCCTTCTTCGCGAGACCATTGCCACCACCATCGGCAGACTAAATATAGCCTTTCCCTCATTCTCCTTCTCCTCCTCCTCTGCCATTTGTTTATTATCCTAAACACGGTGCTACAGTGTGTACCAGATTTTCATCGCCACCACCACCAGAGCATCCCTTTTCCCTCTTTCCATTGACGACCAATTAGATTGATATTATTTGCTGCCGACTACTACTGCTGCTACTGAACTCTTAGGATGGGAACGGGGAGACTCTAAGCTAAACAGCTTTCTTTGCTTGAGTTTGGAAGACTTTTCTTTCAGTCTTCAGCTTCTGGTCGGGTCTGGTTCTGTTGTGGTCGCAGCAGCAGCAGTCTCTACTGGCAGTCAGTCATTCAGTTAGGCAGTCTTTTGTTTGGAGGATTCAAGAGGAGAAAATGCTGCTGCTACTTCTGCTGTTGCTGTTGTTGCTGCTGTTTGCAAATGGCCAAGTTTGGCGCCATTTGCTGAATTAGACGCTAGGCGCTAAATAAAAGCAGAAGTAGTTGCTGCTGCTGCTGCTTTCTGTTTTCTGTTTTCTTATTCTGTTTAGTTGTGTGTGGTGTTCAAGAAAAGAACTGAAGAAACTGTAAGAAAAAAGTGCAAGAAAAAGAGGTTGATTGATCAAAAGAAAGTGAAAGTGAAAGTGAGTGAGCAAACGAAGGAGTGTGAGGTGAACAGAGTGAGTGAGTGTGAGTTTGCGCAAAGATTGCCTGCTTCGATTAGCAGCAGTCCCTGTGCCTCCTTCTTCTTGAGATTGACGAAACAGGAAGGCGCATGGCATGGTAAGGAAAGACGAAGGGGGGAAATCTTTTCTTTTGTTCGACTAACACCAAATCGAAACAGCAGCAGCAGCAGCAGCAGTAATCAAAACGGAAGTAAGAGGAAATCGTGGGGCAGCAGTAGCTGAGGCAGTGCCAGTAAACGTGGTTCGGGATAAAAACGTCCACCAGAGATTAGCCATTGAATGTTGTGCTGGCTGAACTGTTTCCTTGCACTCTACTGATTGAATGGTGCACCCAAGAATCACCGCCATCAACAGCAGCAACAACAGCAGCATTCATTCATTGACTTATTAATTAAATCATTTGCCTTTAATGCTTTGCTGCTGCTGCTGCTGCTGCCTTATCGATTGCCCTCATCGAAAGTTTCTTTTACTTGCTATTTTCTATTGCAGCAGCAGCAGTAGTTAGATTTGCTTCTTTACACTCGCTCTGAGCTTTGCACGTTCATTTTAGCGCAAAAGTGGGTTCAATTTAAAATCGATGCAAAAGTGCTGCTGGTGGTGGTGGGCTGCAAATGAAAGCAAGGAAGGAAAGGAGGGGAAAAAAGGCAAATGGCAGCAATCTGCCTTGAAGTGCCGCTGCCGTTGTTGCTGATGCTAATGGGAATGAGTGAACAGTGCAGCTCTGAAGACTGCTGCTGCAGTCTCTGATTAGACTCCTGCTTGCTGCTGCCTGTCTGTGAGTTACTTTTCTTTCTTTTGCTATTTACGACACCGGCAAAATAGTTCTAGTAGGTAGAAGGAGAGTGAATGTGTGTGTAATGTAATGAAAATGGCAGTGTTTAGCGTAGTGTCTGGGTGTCTAGTGCAGCCAGTTCAGTTCCGGTGCAGTCAGTTCAGTGCAGTTCTGCCAGTCCTTGCCACTCCTTATGTTCTTTTCACCTTGCCCTTTTGTGTGAACTCTTTTTGCTTTTTTTCTGCCAAAAAAGTTGAGACTGTCATGTGAGCCGGGGGTTTCCATTTTCTCTCATTCTTTCTCTCTCCGTCTCACCTCTTTGACGCCTGAGCGAGCATTTGGCAGTTTGTTTCTTTTTCTTTTTTTCTGTTTTCTCCTTCATTCATTAAATGGCTGCACCGCTCTTCTACCTTGTTTGCAACCATTTTCGCTTATCGGCATCACATCATCCCTCATCATGCTTCGTCCTCCTTCTCTTACCCTTTCTTTTTAAGTCCATCGATCGAGTCGATTATGAGAGGACAACAGGAGGAGAGACAAAGGAAAAAATTTGCAGCAATTTGTTACTTTAGAGTGCGCCTATTCATGCATGGCAGAAAGGAAAAAGTAAAAGTTAAAAGTGAAAAAAATTTAGATTGAAACAGGGAAAGAAAGAGGGGAAAGATGTGTGAAGCAAAGTGCTACACTTTCAAAGTGAGTTACGACGACACTGTCTTTGATAAATCACGGTAGACTGTTTTTGTTTTCTGTTACAAATAGACGATTTTCTTTTTTTCCGACTTTTAATTGCTTCGTTCTTTATTTAAGAATGAGAAAGAGGTAACACAAGAACATGAGAATGAAAAGTGCAAACGAACAAATGAATTCACTTGACTATCTAATGGAATGCTCATTGTTTGAGGGCTCTATTCTTCTTTTAGGTCCATCTATCTCCTTTTCTCTCTCTCTCTCTCTCTCTCTTTCTCTCTCAATAAGCCACTCACACTTCTTTTTCTCACTCTGTTATTCACTCTCGTCACACAGTCACCAGTGTAAGCGAAGAAGTGTCGAGGCCACCTTTTGTACGGGCACACACCGACTAGTGCCGACCGTTATGATTTATTTGCACTCGGTTAGAGTTGGTTGAAAGAAGGGGTAGTAGTCAGTCACCACCACCATCACCACCACCAACAGACTTGCCGCCAACTAACGGTGCAGCTGATTTAATTTGATGGTAGCAAAAGGAAAAACATAGTGCAAAAAGGTGGCCATGCACACTTTTTCTCTGTCTCTGTGTGTGCATTTGTACCAAGTTAAAATGTGTGCTCGTTCATTTCCCTTTCTCTTTCACTGGCAGTGGCAATGGCTGCTAATTGAATGAGCACAATTAGCTATAATTAGACGGACTGCTGCATTAGCTGCTGCCGTGGATAAAACAGCAGAAGCAGCCGCAGCCAAAAAACTCAAAGAAGGCGGCCCGACTCACTTCATGTGTGTGTCGCCCGCTCTTCTCATTAGCCCTCGTCTACTACCACACACACTGTTGGATGGTGTCAACAAAAAAGGACTGAAAGAGTGGTGGTGGTGGTCTCCTCGGCACTACTCATTTGCTTCTTGGTCTAACCAGCCCTTGCTGCTCTACCAATCACCACCACCAGCACCACCACCAGGACCACTAAGCCATTAGCTACTCTTCTGGTTGTAAGCCAGCAGCTTCCACCAAAGAGTTCCTGCCTGTCAGAGCCTCACTGACTGACTGAGGAGAAAAATTAGTGGTGGCACGAACACGAGGACAGGAGGCTGCAGCTTCCAAACATTGGCAATGCCTCTCTCTCTCATTCTCCCTATCCTTCGATCGTACCCAATTAAATGGCTCTTGTTAATTACCGGAATCGAACAAACCAAATTTGTTGCTGCTGTGTTATTGGTATTGGCAAACCGGTGGACATTGGAACAGACACGGACACACACTGGACATTGACTGGTGATTTAGACGGGTTGTCAGCGTCTGTCTGACTGCCTGGCAACAATACACGACTATTGCTGCTGCTGCTGCTGATCCGAGGTAGTCGGTGTCCCGCCCGAGATGCTCTTTTCGCCTTTCGTGCTCAGGGTCTTCTACAATTTTACTACCTGTCAATGCTTTTCTCCAGTGTGCCAGTGTGTGTGTGCAGGTCATATTAATTTGTCACTGACACAACCAAACACACACACTCCGCTGAAAGACTGATCAGCTAGGCGTGTTTTCTCTCTGGGCTCTCTAACTGTTTTCTTTGGCTGTTTTTAAAACAACTGCCACACACTACCACCGATCGGCCTAATGACGGTCGAGTGTGTGTGTGTGTGTGCACTACCTTGTTATGGTGTGCTTTAGCCTTTTCTATTTCTTTTTTTACCAGGCTCTCTATCTCTCTCCTTTTCTTTTTGTCCTTCTGCAAGATAACGAGGTGAAGTTGTATCACAGTGTGTGTGTGTGTTCAAACACACACTGATCGAGTTGAGTTGATTGAGTTTGGCACGCTTTTGCTGCTTTGTGGTGGTTGTCCGCTCTTTTCTTCTGCTCAAATGAGCTTTTGCTTGTTGTCTATCTGTGTTTCTGTCTGTGTGTTTGCTTTCCTGCAGTGCATTTTCTTCTTCTGTTGCACACACCTTTGCACCTTTACACCTTCACACTTTCAAGCACACTTGCTAGCATATGTGTGGTTACATTTTCATCATCATCATCGTTTTTTGTCTGATTGTCTGTCATCAGTCGAACTGACTGATGGCTAATTTACTGTCATTTATCTCCTCCCTTTTTTTATTCTCATTTTTCTTACTCACAACTCTCACAACGCATTAGAGGAAATGCAAAACGTATTATTTGCACGCATTTGCGTCTTAAAAATTTAATTTTGTCTCTTTTCTTTTAGTTCTTAAATATTGAGACTGATTTTTGTGTTGCTGCTTTACTTTATTTGCATAAAATAATGAGCCTCAGTTTTAAGGCGGTTGTGGTTTTTTCCTTTTTGCTAGACTAGCTATTGAGTGCAGAAGTTTAGAGCTGAGAGGACGCAAAAAATGTACTAGAAAAGAGAGACTTGTTGGGCAGTGAACGGGAACAGGAGTTTGGCGACTCTACAGAGCAAATTGATTTATTCGTTACAGGTGAACACTGTAAAGTAATACCTATGAGCTGCCTGAACCTAAACTTTTTTCCGTCTGTTCACAACCTTTATGTCTTTGCAAGACTGGTCGCGCCGCATTTAGCGCACTGCGCGCGCCGCTGAACCTTTGCACCCTTGTCTGCCTTGTGTACCACATTCAATTAAGTTGAGTTGTCCCCTCACTCACTTTCAATGCAGTCAACTTGCAGCCATTTATTAGCTCTGGTCTGCTTGCTGGGCTGGCCAAAATGAGTGAGTGAAGGGAAACGCCGCCGCCGCTTTTGGTAATGTCCCACTCGAAATGGCAGTTTTGGCAGCCTGAACTGCCATTTGCTGCACTCACATGCACACACTCACATGCACACATTTGCCACTCCAATGTCACACAAACTCTCTTTCCCACTCATAGGCAAAATGTGGGAGAGCGAGGTGTGACAATTAAATTGCCTTGCCTGCCGCCGCCGCCGCCAGCAGCGTGATTGCGCGCAAGGGGCCAATTTCAATTTGGCAATTTGTTGCAACACACACTACCTCTTGCTGACTATGGCCGCACAGCGGCAGTCATCTACTACTGCTGCAACTTGGGCCAATTGAAGCCAAAGAGAGTGGAAAGGAGTGAGCAGAGAGGGCAGAAAAGAAGACCATTTTAAAGTTTGCCGTTTTGCCGTGGTTTGCTGGGCCTTCTTCCCGGTCCTTTTCAACCACTTTTGAGCAAATAAATTGTGCACAGAGTTGTGCGTGCAAAGTGAATTTCACAGCCCTGCCACTTCTCCTATTGTGTCCGCTCTGTTGAACTCTGAATATTTTGCTGTTGTGCTCGGCTACACTTTACACTTTTTCTTGGTGGTACAAAGGAAACAGAGGGCCTCTTTGAACTTTGAACTATTTCAATGAAGGTGGTGATGGTTGCTGTGGTGGTGGTAGTTTCCTTTGTGCAATTGCCACAGCAGCTGTTGTTAAAACACAAGTGCAGCTGAAAATTACTCTTTATTTCAGCGCTTTACTGACAGTTAATTTACGAGAGAATTTAGCGCTGCGCTATTCAATTACACATTCAAAGAGACTGAATTCTCATCTCCTAGCTTTGCCATTTTCAGCAATCGGTTTTACCAGACTGATTTATTAGTCAGTTAGAGTGACTACTACCACTTCAACTACTGGCACTTTCTATCTAATTCAATCCTCCAAGTGCTGATAGCATGTGGAAGACTTCAATTAGGTGCTAGCTAGCCAATGTATCTGCGCTTAACTAGGCGAGCTCTATTTCAATGTTAAAACAGTGATCACCACTGTTTGAGTAAGGACATCGCTTTAGGAACAGCAGCAGATGCCAGAGCAGAGAAATGACCACTACCACTTCTGCCCACTTGGCGGTCATTTAAACCAATGTGTGTGTGTTGAAGTGAAAATAAATAGACACAGTTTGTCCGGCTAGTAAAGAGAGAAGTGTTAATTTACCAGCATCATGGCCGTAATTCACTACTGCAGTTCTGCTGATTGGCCTAGTGCCAGTGCTCGATGCTTTCTCACCTCACTTTCCCAATTTCCAGTGCCACTGACTACTACTATCTTGTCGTTTTCTTTTTCTTCTTTCTAATGCTGTCCAAAACTAAAACTGAGTAAGATTTATCACTACAATGCGGTCAAAGTTTGGCTGTTGCTGTTTCAAGCTCAGCTTCAGCAAGATTATTTATCTACACCTGGTGATCTGCTCATCAATAATGCAACAGCCGCCATCAGAAAGGAAGAAGGAAAAAAGTCAGCGTCATATTAATAGTTATTGCCACGCTCCGGTGCTGGCTAAATTATTTAGCAGCTCCGTGCTGCTGCTGCTCTTTTTCTTTTTCCTCTCAAAAGTCTTTGGTGCTGTTCTGTGCAGCTGACTTTAGTTTACCAGCGCTTCGCTTGGTGATGAATTTTTAATCGACAACCGCCAAAAGATTGAGTCTGGGGAGTTTTGTCACGATGAGAGAAGAAGAAGGTCGATTTTTGAACGGGGCTAAACTTTTGCAGCCAATGTTCTAAATTGAGAATTGCAATTGCTCTCTCACTTGTGAATGTATAATGATCACCGGACAGGACATGAGATGTGTGGTCCTGATCAGAATGAGATAGAATGATAGAGCTAATTGCTCAGGCAAATGTTGTTTGTGTGTTGTTGTCGATGTTTGTGTTTTCCCCCTTCTTTTCCGCATCACTGAAATTATCCTCAACATATCGACAACAGTTGACATTAGTAGTGAAACAAACGGTTGTGTAGTAGTAGCAGTCAAAGGAGGAAGACGTTTGACTCGCCTGTCTGTCTGTCTCTCTGTCTTGTCTGCCACCAAACACTGGGCTAATGGCATACAAATTAGGGTGATAGATTGAATTAGCAGTAGTGTGTGGTGTAGGGTAGTCAGAGCAGAAATGGAAAAAGTAAGGAGACGAAGAGGATCTCAATGAAAGCGGAAGGAGGTTAGTTTTGCTTGTGCGTTGTAGGCGACAATTTGGTTTCGATTCTTTTGCTCCTGCAAGGAAAAAAGAATTCGATTGTCACTTGCCGCTCTCCGTTTTCACAACGACGACGATAACATCGACGATTGCATGTCGTTTTTGCATACATCGTCCGTCTTCGGCTGCTGCTACTGCTGCCTCTGCAGAATGGCAAATTATATGGCAAAGAGAAGTAACAGCAGCAGACAGAAAAAAACAGGAGTCGGCACTTTGGCCCTTGCCATCACATGCACACAAACTCACACTGCGTGCTTGGGCAAATTAGGATTGATATCAGATGGAGTAGTGTGGAAAAAGAGGAAAAAGATAGAAGGGAGAAGATCGAATTAGAATGACATTATCGGCGACTTTTTCTGCTAGTTCTTTCTCTTCCTTTTCTCTCTTCCTTTCATCGGCCATTGTCAGTGTCAATTGACAATTGTTGTGCCTCCACAACTGCGTGCTGCTGGTGCCCAATATCTCTGTCGTCCTATCTCAGAGTTTGATGGCTTCATTTTCTTGCTCAAGCTCAAGTTCCGATTGCTGCCCAAAAACCCAATTGCTGCCCTTCTCCCTCTCTGGCACTCTCTTGCTCTTAATGGAATTAGAAGAGATGCTCTTTATGAAAAACAAAGCTTCTGCTGTCGATGATGTTTCAGCAGTGGATCGCAGCATATTATTGCACTGCCAGGCGACAGGGGCATCATCGATGTGTGTTGCCTGTGTCTGCGGCGACTTTGGCAGCTGCACCCAACAAAAAGCTAGCCAGCCACTTTAGCTGTCTTGAGGAAGAGAAAATTGAGTGTTTGTCTCTCAATCTTCTTCTACTATTCCGATATTCAACTTTGTGTGTGATTGGGGGCGGGTAGTGTGTGTGGTCGCGGTGCCCCTAAGCCACACACACAATTGCAATGCAAAACAAAAAAACTACTTTGAAAGAAGTGACAAACAAAAGAAGAAGAAGAAGAAGAAGCAGAAGAGGATGACCGAAATCAGTGACCACTCTGCCGCCTTTTTGTTTTGTTTTGTTTTCTGTTTGTGCGGGGCGCCTGCAATTGCCAATTGAAGACTGAAGACTGAAGGCAACAAAGAAGAAGAAAGACAAACATGGTCGGGGAGACACTTCTACGCCTTCACACACACTGAACACACACAACAACCACTGACTAGCCATTCATTGAGCATTCACAGTTGACACAATCCTGCTCGCAATGTGCGCCCACAATCGTCCTGACGTGCACTGCGTGCCAAATGTCCTGTTCTCTTTTTTCTTTTCTCCCAGTATCTCTGTCGATAGATTACCAATGCATGAAGTGTGTGAGTGTATGTGTCTGCACTGCGATCCCGTTTTGTACCCTTGCCTCCTCTTCTTCCTCTTTCTCGGTGTCTGGTTCGGTGTCTGTCTGACTGTCTGTGTGTGTGGTAATCAATGACAGATTGGCTTACCAACACACACTTTACCAGGCTAGCTGACAAAGCAGCAGCGCCGGCAGCAGCAACAAAATTGTACTTGGGGTAGTGCTTTGTGTGCAGTGATTGCTGCTGGTGCTGGTGCAACAAAAAAGCCAAGTGCTGCTCTTTCACTTCCTCTGCCCAGCGGCACCGATTTGGCCGCCGATTGGCTTCTCTTTTTCGCTTTCCAGTCGAGTAGTGGAAACAGCAGTGGAAAAACGATACATGATTTACACTTCCTTCTTCTTCTTTTTTTCCTTCTTTACAACAAGGCCAATTTTGAAAAAGTGAGAGAGAAAGACGGAAAAGTGGTGTACATCAAATTGCGCAAAGTGAACTGCACTGTATCTATTTAAATTAAATTGGAATTGGATGTAATCGTAAATTAATTTATCAATAGAAAAGAGTGAAAGAGAGATGAGGACTATAATGGCTCCATTGTGCTGGAGAGAGAGTTTACAATGTGCTCCAGTTCGCAGATGTGCGCTTTTTGAGGGAAATTGAGCCGACTAGTGCAGCAGCAGCCGTTTGCCTCGAGAACCTAAGTGAAATGAATGTGGAAATGTCGAAAAAGTTGTTACACTGAAGCCTCGGTGACATGGATAGTGAGGGAGGGACAGTTAAGTGGCTGCTGCTGTTGCTGCTGCTGGCCGACCAAGTTAATCGGGTTTCGATTTATCAAAAGTTGCCCTCTTCTTTCTTTTCATTGATAGCTTTTAGTTTCTAGTCACTAGTTTGAGCAGCAGCAGCAGCAGTTGTGAAAAGTACTATTGTAAGTCGTTTTGCTTTACTTTACTTTCCTGCTGTTTAATGTTTGGTGTGTGTTTCAATGTGCAATTAACGGTGCAGCTGCACTTTTAACAGAAGAAGAGTGAATTCTTCTGCATTTTACTGCCGTCGGCAGAAGTTGCTCAAGACCAAACACACATTATACTTTGATTTTCCATTTTCTTCAATTCTGCTCTTTATTGAAAAAATCAAATTATTAGAACTGAAAAATATAAGAAAAAACTTCTGCTCATTTCACTGGTGCACGGTTTCTCTGACAAAGTGCTTTGCAGGCGTTCATTTTCATCATCTTTCTATTTTACTCATTTCCATCTTTTTCTCTCTCTGGCGGTTTCCTCCTAATCTATTTTGAGGAGGGGGTAAAAGCCAATTTAATAATTCAATTTTATAATGCAAAGCATGTGTCATTTCGCGTCTACTGATGCGGCGTCGGCGGCCCGGCCGTTGTTTTGATGGTCTGTAAAAGAGTATCTGTGTGTGTGTGACTGTGTTTGCTGTTGGGTGAAATTAAAGCTGTTGTTTCCTGCTTTGCAGATATTCTTTTTTCTCGAGTAAAAATGAGGCAAATGGTGACAATGCAGCTAGCAGCGCCAGCTTTATTGCTACTTCGTTTTCACTTTGCATCATTTCTCACGCTTCAGTTAAGACCTCCTACTCCTCCTCCTCTACTTCAGTTCCGATTTAGTTACTTTCAGTACTATTGTCGCCGCTGTTGTCTAATAATTTATCGTCCATTTTTAGAAAAAATGAGTGAAAAAGAAAGAGAGGGATCCATTATTTACATTATTTAAATACATCTTTCTAATCTTTATGCACGCAAATCGGCTAAAGTGCCAATTGCTGCTGCTTTTTCAGTTCAAGTGTGTTTTGCTTCTCTTTTTCTTTTTCTTCTTTTTCCCCTCCTTTTTTGATTGTGTCACGCCGTAGTGAATCAAGTGTGGCAATCTCACTTTATCTTTCTCTTTGCTACTTCTCTTCTCTTCTTCTTTAGAGTCGCTTTCCGGCCCGTACCATTGCACTATTTCTGTACAGCTATCCTATTTTTTATGCAAATTTTTTATTTTATTTTATTTCACTTGCCGACGATTTTGCTTTTGACAAAAAACTCAGTCAGTGCACATCGCACACAGCGCACTGAAAAAGTCAGACAGTCAAATAAACAAGAGAGAGACAGAAAATACACACATTGACTCGCAATTGATGATCACACTGCTGAGCACTACTGCTGCTGCTGTCACTGGATTTCCATAATTTAGCTTTGTCTACTTCGATGACATTTGGCGATTGCAAAAGACAGTCTCTGCTGCTGCTACATTTGCATATCCATCTCTTGAATAGTGCCCAATTGAAAATCGATTTACAAACTGTGCTCCAACTGTGTTGGACAAACTCTCACTTTCACTTCTGTTGTTGTTGTTGTTGGCGGTGGTGGTAGTGGTGACTAAGTTTCTGTGGCGAATTTTTCTTTTTTTCCTTTTCAGCCTCAAGTTTAGTTGACTGGCTGGGCAGCACCCAAAATAGAATGGAATCGATTTGATCAGTGTTGCAGCTGAGCTTTATTTTATTTGCCCTGGCACAAGCAAAGAGGATCGGAAAAAAGTAGTAGAGTAGTAGCAGTGACCTCTCGACCGTTCACTCACTCATTCAATCTTTCCTTCTCGATTATCATTTTGCAATTATTAAAATTTTTGCTATTTTTTCCCCTCACATCACTTTCAGATTCCTCCTCCGCCTCGTCAATATCAGCTTTCTTCCAATCACTCTCACAGTGAAACTGCCAGCACATCACAGCTCTTCTCATCCTCATCTAGCAGCAGCAGCAATGTAAATACTTTGTCATCGAAAAGTCGTTGGCCGCCGCCGCCGCCGTTATCCGCGTTTCCGCGTTCATCTTTCATCGAACAATCGAGGACGAGGAGTGGTAGCAGCAGCAGGAGAGGCAGGAGAAAGAAGCGAAGTAGCTGGGCAAAAAGAAGAGAAGAAAGGCCAGAAGAGAAAGATTCAGATTCTGAATTATATTACTCAGACTTTAGTGGTGGAGAAGGCGATCATGATGATGCCGATGCTGTTGCTGTTGTAGCGAAGTTGAGCAAAAGTCAGGCAAAGAAGAAGAAGAAGGGGCAGACAACAGCAGACGATGACAGGAGGAACAGTGGCAGTCAGGCATTTCTGCCACCAAATCACAACAAAAGGCAAAGACGGCACAAAAGCAGGCGCTACTTGAATCACAGGGGCGGAAAAAATGCCCAAGAGCCGGAGAAAGTTGATTTGGAAGTCGGCGACAAAGTGGAAGAAGGTCTCGATGACGAGGAGTACGAAGATGAAGATGAAGATGAGGATGAAGAGGAGGAGGAGGAAGACTTGGCTGCTGCTGCACTGGAAGAGGACAATGGAGAGGAGGGTTCAGCAAGAAGACCACCACCACCATCATCATCAACTACTCAACATTATCATCATCACCCCCAAGAGCCACTGCCACCAACACCTCCATCATCTACCTCATCCTCATCATTACCCACTGAATCACCTTTATCTTTTTTACCTCCTTCTTCTTCTAACCCAGTTGCTTACCCCTCCCTCCCGCCACCTTCATACTCTTTTGCCTCTTTACCTCATTCTTCAACGCAATCACCCCCTCCTCAGTCTTTTGGCAACGATGACATGGAGTTTATCTTTCGCCAAGAGCCGAGCTCTTCCAGCACCGTATCACCCTGTTCATCTGAGGATGAGTTTCTTTGCCACTCTACCGGCACCTGTTTGCCACTGTCGAGGCGGTGTGATCCGGCCGTCTGTCAGGACAACTTTGCAGACTGTTCGGACTCTCCGGATGCGACGCTTTTCAATGCTGGAGGAGGTAGGTAAACGTTTAGTTTTTAGCACATTTTTAACATTGTTTTTTTCAGAACAATCTCAATGTCCTTCAAACATGTTCCGCTGCCGGGACGGCCAATGCGTTCCCAGTGAGGTGCATTGCGACTTTACCAGCCAAAGTAAGTGCAAGGTTTTATCTTTTCTAGGAAAAAAATTAGTTCGAGACGACCTTCATAGCCTTCAAACGTTTAACTCCTATAACCCAAGTTTTAATTTGGGTTTAATAACTTCCAACTACTAGCTAGCAGTAATGTAATTGTATTTTTTGCTTTATTTTCTCCTTTGCTATTCCACGCATTCCTCAACTAACTGCTGCTGCAGTCATTTGCGGCGTCAACGAATTTGACTGCCAACTTGATGGTCGCTGCATTCACGAGTCATTAAGGTTGTTGCTGTTGCTTTGCTATTCTAATACTCTCTCTTTCGCATTCACTAACATTCATTTAACACTCTGCCCTATTAACCTTATTTCCCAACAAAATGCCCACCACCGCTGCCAACAGATGTGACGGCTACTACGACTGTGACTCCTATCTGGACGAAATTAACTGTGGTCAGTTGCCCTAACACTAATGGTTTCAGTGGTAGTTTAGACTTCTGCTGTTTGCTTGTAGTAAATTTAACCCAAAAGTTGACCGGTCAGCTAGCTAGCCAGCTAATGCATGCTCGTAAATACTTCAGTGCAGAGTAATTGTCTAAGCCCCTTTTTGTCGTTGTTGTCTGCTAATATGAAGCCGAAAATATGTCCTAGAGCTTTGGTGATTTTTGGTTTTCCCTGCTACAACGCTGCACTTTCAGCAGCACAACTTCCTGCTATTAAAGTTTTCCATTTAAAACTGTAGAGCAGTAATAATAACTCATACTTGATGTAGCTGCACTCTAGCTAGTGCACAGAAGTTCCTTATCAAAACGAGTCAAGAGTCTAGTCATCATCATCATAATGTATAATATCACTTCATTTTTGTCTTTTTCCTCCGCTTCATCCGGCACACACTCTTTCAACGACCACAGAAAATCGAACTTGCCGTCTGTCGCAGTACCGCTGCGGAACCGGTCTGTGCATTGACCGGGCGAAGCGATGCAACGGCGTCAAATTTGAATGCAATGACAATTCGGATGAACTGGAGTGCTGTATGTGTTTCCTATTTTCTATCTTTGATGCTACCTAGAATTGTTTGTCTGCCTGTTTTCAGAATTGAGACAATATTAGCATTTGGTTTTCCCATATTTAAAGACTAAGTCTGGGTTTTTCATCCTTTTCCATTTCCACTCTTTTCCCGCAGGGATTTGCCGAACCGGAGAATACAACTGCGCCAGTGGACAGTGCATCGAGATGAGTCAGCGTTGTGATGGAGTTCAGGTTTGTGTGTTTGCAAGCGAATTGAATTTAACGGAAATAAAATTAGACAAAGGCACATTTTTAAAATCAGCTTTGCCTGAATTAGAATTTAGCAAAACAAAAAAATAAAGCACATTTTCAGAGGATTTTTCGTTTTTCACTGCCGACAAATCAATGTAGGAACGCCAATGAGCAAATATTAACCCCTTTTTCTGATGACGGAAGCAGAAATAAAATGAAAACGCAATTGTTGTCCATTTTTTTTCTTTCATTTTTTTGTTTGTTCTATTTTTATCATCATTTTTTGCATTACAATTTCACCAAAAATCTCTATTTTTATCTGTTTTTTTCCACTCAGAACTGCGTCGACAAATCAGACGAGGTGGACTGTCCAAACAGTGACATTGTCCTGCAGGTGTACCCGGAGCGGACGTCAGTTCGCCAGGGCCATGAGGTAGTGTTCCGGTGTCGGGACGAGGGCGCCATGCACCTCGACGTTCGGTGGAGCCGAGAAGGTGGCGCCCCACTTCCGGTCGGCTCCCTCGATTTGAAGGGTCGCCTGACGCTGCTGAACGTGCAGACAAACTACTCGGGCGTGTACGTGTGCTCGGTGGCGGAGGAGCACCAGCAGACGTTTCGGGCGGTGAAAGCGGCCTTTCTCACTGTACTGCCAAGTAAGTTGGGTGGAAAAGAGTGTTTTCCGCAACGCAACTATTTTAACCTAACCCGTCTCAAACTAACCTTCTCAAACTAACCTTCAGCATTTGACTATGAGATCATGATTAACCACTCGCCGCAGAATGATCCTGAAGGTATGATGCTTTGCCGCTTTTTCCTGCTTTTCTGCTTTGTAGCTAAAACTTGCCTGCACTGCATTTGTGTTGATTGGTTTCTAATTTCGCCCACTTGACACATTTTGTTTGTTTGTTTGTTTGTTTGTTTGAATCAGCATCAGATTCACCGTCACTGCACTCTGATAAGGAGTGCACTACGGATCACTTTCAGTGTGATAATGGATACTGCGTAAGTGATTGAGGGGATATCCTATTGTCCTCTAATAGATTGCTTTGTACTTTGAACTAGATTGAACAAAGTGCCATGTGCAATGGGGCCAATAACTGCGGAGACAACAGTGATGAATTCTTCTGTGAACCAGAAGGAGATGGGAACTCCACTTGCAAGGGCGACGAGTTTGCTTGTGAAAGTGGCAATCAGTGTATTCCCAAGTAAGTTTTTTAAAACAACCTTTGTCAAACACCTGTAGTAAACCTCATTATTTCAGAACATTTCACTGTGATGGCCTCAATTTCGACTGCGTCGACAAATCTGACGAGGTAAGGGTAGTTTTTTAAGTAATTTGGTCAATAAACTGAAGTTTTTACAGATTGGCTGCACCGCCCCCACTATTGTGGAAAGTCCCAGCGCCATTGTCGTGGTGACGGAGGGAGAAACTGGTTTGTTGTTTGCAGTGTTTTTTTCAAAAAAGAGATTTATATAACTTTGAAACCACCAGTGACCATCAAGTGTCGTTCCATTGGCATTCCACTGCCCTTCATCAACTGGCACAAGAATGGAAAACAGCTGCCGCCGCCGCCTCGAGTGACCAGCACCTCGGCGGAAGGTCATGGAACGCTGGTCATCCGAGACGCCACCTTCTCCGACCAGGGCGCGTACGCCTGCGAGGCGAGCAACTCGCTCGACTCGGCCTTTGCACCTCAGGAAACACTTCTCGTGATCAAATGTGAGCATCATTTTAGTGCTTGGTATTTGACCTTTCACTTCTGAAACCTTTTTCCCTGCATTTTGCTTTAGCCCACAAACTGCTCTGTCAGTCGCCCAACTTTAACGACCTTGCCCAGAATGCCGCCGAGTGCCTTCGCTGCTTCTGCTTTGGCGTTTCCGAGCACTGCCACAGCTCTTCGGTGGAGTCCAAGGCGATCACCCTTTTTGGAGAGGAAGGGGGTGATCGAAATAGCCACCATCACAACCAGCAGCATAATCAGCAGCACCATCCTCCGAACCATCATCCCCCTAATCCTCATCACCCTCATCACCATCACCACCAGCTCACCGTCGTGCCCGTCGAGCAGAAGCCAAACGGCAGCTACGTGGACGTCTCTGCGGAGTTCCCACCCAATCAGAAGGCCATTCGCTATGACCCCTTCACCAAGGGCTACCAGGTCACTTCAGAGGTGGCCGCCATGTCCACTCCTGACGGCGTCCACTTTTACTGGCGACTTCCGGCGCCCGCTTTTACCGGAAATCACCTCTTCAGCTACGGGGGCCACCTGCGCTACACCATTCGATTTCAGCGGCCATTTGCGCCGACTCCTTTGGCGATACCGGATGTGATTCTCCGCGGAAATGGCATCACACTGTACCACTATGAGCGCGATGTCAGCTCGGTGGACGAGAGCAAGGTGGCGGTTCGATTTTGGGTCGGTCAGTGGCACCGTGACCCCTCTTTGCACAGTGGCGGACTGGAGGACAGCGGAGCAGAGGTTCAGCCGCTTTTTGATGTAAGCTTAGGGTGTTAGATTTATAGTTTTTAACTCTGTTTTGTTGCAGGACACCACCCGCGAAGACCTGATGATCGTCCTGCAGAGCATCTCCGAGATTCTCATCAAGGCCTCCTACGACGCCCACCTCCTCGACTCTACGATCCTCGACGTTGAGCTGGACAGCGCCGTCGTCTCCAACTTCTCTGACCCGACGCGTGCCTCCTTCATTGAGCAGTGCAAGTGCCCCGAGGGCTACACCGGCTCCAGCTGTGAGCAGTGCAGCCCACGGTTCATTCGCCAGCCTTCCGGCCAATACTTGGGCCGGTGCAATGCCGCCCCGGTGCACTGCCAGTGCAATGGCCACTCCGATGAATGTGACCAGTTCAGTGGGCAGTGTCTGAACTGTGGGCACCACACTGAGGGGGCGAATTGTGAGCGTTGTCAGAGAGGGTACTACGTTAATCCGGAGATGGCAGATGGAGGTGCCTGTACGCAGTGTCCCTGTGGGCAGAATTTGGCGGAGCAGGTGCAGGTGTAAGTGCTGGGGAAAAAAGTGTTTTTTGGGTTTGATATTAATCAAATGCTTTTGGTCGCCCACGCTTAGTTTGGAGGATCAGTGGGACGAGTCGTTTCCGGAGAAGTGGCTTCTCATTCCTTGTCGCTATGATACGTTAAACTCGGGGGTCGTCTGTGAGAGCTGTCCCATTGGATATGAGGTGAATGGGATTTGGGTGTATTAAATGACTTGAACCAGAATTTGTGTTTTCTCAGGGTCGACTCTGTCGGGAGTGCGCACGCGGCTACACGCGAAAGCTGAGCCCATCTGGAGATTTTGTCTGCGAGTTGAAAGGTAGCGTAGAAAAGGTGTTGAAAAGTTTTTTGCTAATATTTTTTTGTTTACTACAGAAAAGTGCAACGACGACGAGTTTCGCTGCGGAAATGGCACCTGCGTCGACAAGTCGGTTCGCTGCAATGGCCACCACGACTGTCTGCCGGAGGGCAATGATGAGTTTGGCTGTGGTAAGTGATTTTAAAAACTCCTTAGAATTAGCCTAAAAATTAACCATTGCTAGCAAAAAACAAGCTTTCGTCGTACTCTCTAACCTCCTCTTTACCGTACTAACAACTTCTTAATTAATTACTCAGCATGCAGTACAAAGCAGCTAGATAGATCTCAGTGCTCTGACGGCCGCTGTCTAGACACAGTCGCCCACTGTCTGCAGTTGCAGCGGGAAAGGGAGGAGGCCAGTTTCTCCTCCTGGTCACCCTCCTCCTCTTCCTCCTCCTCTTCCTCCTCTTTTACAACTTCTGCACGTCGTCGCATGTCACTTCTAGTCGGTACTCCACTAACATTAGCCATTTTGGGTGTTTTGAAAACCTTTTATCTCCTTTTTCCAACTTCCCACCAGACTCGAATACCTCTTTAAGTAACTGCAACGTCCTGGGCAGCATTTCCAGCACGCCCAATCCTGAATCCGGTCTTTGCAACTGCAAACGCCTGGTAAGCGGCGCCCGTTGTGACCAGTGCGCTCCAGGCGCCTTCTACCTGAACGAGTTCACACTAAACGGCTGCATCGAGTGCTTCTGCTTTGGCCTGACCACTGACTGTACGGCCGCCTTCAGCCTCTACCGGGACTATGTGGAGCTGAAGTTGGAGCAGTACAGACATGGTATTCTCCTAAGGGAACTCCACCATTCACCTCCTGCCAAAAACTCCGACCACGAGCTGACCTTTGACCACCTGAATCGAGAGCTCATTTACCGAGATTTCACCTTCACCTCTGACCTGTACTGGCAGCTGCCCTATCAGTTCGCCGGCAACAAGATCACATCATACGGCGGCTACCTCAACTACACCTTCCGCTTTGAGGGCAACACTTTGCCGCCTCTGGGGGCCAGGTGCCCAGCGCCGTCCTGGTGGCGCCCAACAGCACGCTCCACTACCACTACAAGGGCGCCCTTAGTCCGTACATGCGAAATGTGATTTCAGTGCCGCTGCTGGAGGAGTACTGGAGCACGCCCAGTGGCTATCCCGTTGAACGGGGACAGCTGCTGAGTGTCCTTGCACGGCTGGAGACGATCCTCCTGAGGGCGACGATGAGCAGTGATGTCAGCCTGATTGCGCTGGCCGCCGTGACGCTGGATACTACGGTGGAGAGGAGGCTGGGCGATACTTCAGGGGTTCAGTTGGGCAGTTTGATGAGGGTGGAAACGGTGGAGGAGTGTCGCTGTCCCACCGGGTACATGGGCACCTCCTGTGAGCGGTGTTCACTGGGCTACAAAGCGGTCCATAGTCAGACGAGCTCTACCGAGAGTTTTGGTAGCAGCAGCAGCTACTACTATCAACAACAACAACATCAGCTGTTGCAAAAGGCCTTCAAGTGTGAGCCCTGCTTCTGTAATGGCCACTCGAGCACCTGTGATCCGGAGACGGGAGTTTGTACGGTAGGTTCTTTTTGTCTGTTTGGTTTTTAGAAATGACAATTTTGTTTTCATTCTATGCAGGAATGTCAACACTACACTACGGAAACTTTTGCGAACGCTGCGCCGACGGCTTTGAGGGAAATCCCATTCGAGGCACGCCGTACGACTGTATCTCAGCTAAAAGTAAGTGTGTTTACAACTAAGATTGCCCAGATTTTGATCCAGTTTTTCCTGCAGGTCCAACCATCAGCTATCACGAGAAGGTACCACCGTCAACCTCGTACGACAGTGAAGATCCTCAGCGGAAGACAAATGGCAACCACCATCAACTCATACTCACAATCATCATCATCACAATCACAACCATCATCACCACAACAATCGAAAGCCAGGCAGTGAACAGTGTCGAGAAGGCTTCTTTGAGCAGGTGACCTCCTCGTTTGCAGGAAATCATCACCATCATAATCACTGTACAGCCTGCTATTGTTTTGGGGTGAGCAGCCGGTGCAGCAGCGCCGCCTCCACTTTATTGCGTCACCCTCGTCACCTCAACCTGTCGACGATCTACCCGACCGCCCAGGAGCACCACGTCGAGCTTACGAATCGCTTTCGGACGCGCTCCTTCTCCGATCGCATTCGCGTCAACATCTACCACAATGAGCTTTACTTTCACTCGCTCTTTTGGCTGCAGGAGAACACTCAACGAATTCAACCCAACTGCTCAACAAGCACCGGAAACGCTCTACTGGTCGCTGCCCTTTGCCGGAAACCGCCTCACCTCTTATGGCGGCCATTTGAGGTATCGACAACGATACGCGACCACCACTCCTTCATCCTCAGCTGGCCACTACATCACCGATGTGGACGTTTTTATGCTGGGCAGCGGCCTCATGCTGCAGTACATTCACCCGCAACCGTTGGAGGCGAATGAGGAGCGCCAGTTTGCCATTCCAATCAGCGCCGGAGAACCGGATGAAAGCGATGAAGAAGGAGGTGCTTTGAGGCAAAGATCATCTAGCTGGCAGAAGGTGGACCATGGAACGCAGAGTACCGGCGTGGCGACCAGAGCCGACTTTTTGCGAGTTTTAGCCAATCTGGAGATGATTGCCATCCGAGCGACGCTGCACAGCACCATGAAGGAGTCCATTCTGAAGGACGTCAGCCTGGATGAGGCGGTGGAACGGGCCACCTTGGAACAGTACGGCAGCTACAACATGGAAACAGCGCAAGTGGCCGGCGAGGTAGAGCAGTGCATCTGCCCGCTGGGCCACGTGGCCTCAGCTGTGAGTCCTGCACTGAGGGCTACGTGAGTGGTGGACCCGAAAACGGGGGCTCTAAGCTGCGTCCACTGCAGCTGCAATGGCCACGCTGAGGAGTGCGACTCGACGGGCCGCTGTGTCGGTGTCAGCACCACACCGCCGGAAATCATTGTGAACTGTGTGCTACCGGGTTCTACGGAGATGCCACCTCAGGAGAACCCTCTCAAGCCTGTCGACCTTGTGCCTGTCCAGCCACCGGTTCGAACAACAACTTTTCACCCACTTGTGTCCTTGATGATAACAATTCAGGGTACACCTGCACCGCTTGCCAGCCCGCCTACATCGGTCGCCACTGTGAACGTTGTGCACCTGGATATTCACCAAGCTCCAGACGACCTGGTCACTGCGAGCTGACTTCCGTTTCACCCGCTTACACCGCCTACAACACTTCAAATTCAGCCAACTCCAACTTTAACTCCAACTCTCAGCAGACAATTAAGGTCTTCATCGAGGGCCCCCCAGTGCGGCACGTCCCAGCGGGCGTCACGCTCAGCCTGAAGTGCAGCGGCGTCAGTCGGGTGAGCACCTTTGCCTTCAACCTCGATTGGATCAAGCTGGAGGGGCAGCTGCCGAGTGGCGCCTCAGAGGCAAGTGGAACGCTGACGCTGCCCAATGTTCAACCGGAAGACAGCGGGACGTACATTTGCACCGGTTCTGACCTGGAGTCGGTAGCTCAGGCGCAGACGAGCATCAACGTGGAGTCACCCAATGGAAGGGGAGGATCAAGTACCACCTTAGTCGGCGGAGTGACGCCCACCTTGGCCATATCAGCCCCCAAAGTCCGTATTGAGCCTCGCTTTCAGGAGGTGTACCTCGGCGAGGCGGTCACCTTTCGGTGCATCGCCGACGGCCAACCTCCTCCAGCGCTGCACTGGAGCAAGGGCGCCACCGGCGAGGCCATCAACCCCGCCGCCTCCTTCTCCCCCGAAACGGGCCAGTTTTACATACCAGCGGCTACTAAAAGCGATGAAGCAGAATACTACTGCCAAGCGACCAGCTCAGCGGGCAGTGACGCCGTTCGCACCGTCCTCTTTGTACGCCCCTCCGAGCACTACCAAACTGATGGTGGCGCCTACGTCCACGAGGGAGCCATTCCGACGGCTCGAGTCTCACCAGCAAATTACGTTGCAGTTCAAGGAGAAAGCAATGTTCGGCTGGAGTGCAACGTCACCGGAACGCCCGTCCCCTCGGTTCGCTGGACCTTCACCGGCGGTGGGCCTGACGGCCGACTTCCGCCCAATGCTCGGGAGCTCGGCGGAGTTCTGCTGCTGGCCAATGTGGAACTGGTCAATGGAGGCGTGTACACGTGCATTGCCAGCAACTCGCAGGGAACTGCCGAGGCGCAGGTACGCCTCAAAGTGGTGCTGAACGCCTCCGCCCCGCCCACCGTCTCTGTGGAGCCCATCAAGCAGACGATAGTTCAGGGGCAGACGGGGGAGTTGAGGTGCGTCACCACCGGCTCGCCGAAACCGAGTGTCGCCTGGCAGAAGATTGGACTGGATCAGCTGGACCCGAGCAGGCACAAGGTTCTGGATGGAGAGAAGCTGATTATTGAGCGGATGGAGGTGAATGATCGAGGGTTGTACGTCTGTAGGGCGGAGAATAGTGAGGGCGTGGCGCAGGCGTCCGCCGTGGTGGAGATTGAAATGCGGGAAGTGCCGTCGATTGAGATTCACCGAGAGCCGAATGCCATTGTCATGAGAGGGTCAAGGTAAGTGAAGTGGATTTTGAGTTAAAAATGTTTTGTAATTTTTTACCGTTTTTTTAGCACCTACTTTCAATGCCGAGTTACGGGCGGCATTCCTGAGCCCAGTCTCGAGTGGCGTCGCAGCGATGGAAGTCCCTTTTCACCCAAGGTCGAGGTGATTGAGGGGCTGCTGCGTTTCAAGGACGTGGCCGCTTCTGATGAAGGTACAGTTGTGTTGATACTTTTCGAAACCAATTGACTCACTTTATCAACTTTTTTCAGGAAGCTACATTTGCACGGCGGAGAACATTGCCGGCCGGGTGATGGCCGAGGCCACGCTGCACATCACCGGCGCACCTCGCATCAAGATCCTCCAGTCGACGCCTTTTCGAGTTCGAGCCGGAGAGCACGTCCGCTTGGAGTGTCGGGTCATCTCTCGACCTCCATCTGCTGATAAGAGAGTTTCCCTAAACTGGTACAAACTGCGAAGCAGCTCACCACTGCTCAGCGGCTATCACAGCCATCAGGGCGGAAGCAATACCACTTCCTCTTTTTCATCAAACTCCGCCAACTCCTACGCACCACCCGCCCACCCGGTGAACATCTACCAGGACCGGGCGATTCTCGAGTTTCGCTCCATCAAGCCGCGGACAACGGCGTCTTCATCTGCTCGGGCAGCTCGGCGATGGGCGCCACCGAGGAGCGGATTCAGGTGATGTCGAGGAGCAGACCGGACAGACGGTACCGGACGTGTACATCGAGGACAAGGTGGTCACGGTGGCGGCCGGGTCGAGGGCGGAGCTTCGCTGCTT
Source organism: Tyrophagus putrescentiae (assembly GCA_024499935.1). NCBI lineage: Eukaryota > Metazoa > Arthropoda > Arachnida > Sarcoptiformes > Acaridae > Tyrophagus > Tyrophagus putrescentiae. The sequence goes on along the minus strand of JAMZRA010000002.1, from coordinate 10,506,258 downwards.
TGTCCGCGGCACCAATCGGCCGGTGACGCTGAAGTGGGCCCGAGCTGATGGGCGAAAACTTTCGGAGAAGAGTCCGCGTCGAGAATGGTACGTTGTCGATTGACCAGGTGACGCCTGATGACAGCGGCGACTACCACTGTCTGGGCTACCTGGACACCGGTGGATCCAGCTCTTCTGGATCCGGTTCCGGTGGTTCCTCCCCTCCCTCCTCTAGGCTACTGTTTCGCGACCGGGCACGTTTGGCGGTGGTGGGTAAGTTGATCGAGAGCGCCGTTATTGTCATATTGCTATCTTCTCTCATTATCATACTGCTTGCATTGCTCACGGCAAGGTATCTGGGCAAGAGGTGAGAACGCCAACTAACTAACTACTAACACTAACACAATTAACCCTAGTAGTGCCTAGCTTTAGCTTTTAGATTCTAGCATTAAAGTAGCTAACCACACCTAACACCCAAGGCACTTTTGCTCCAAAACTTTGACTAACTCTTTGTTTATCTTTTCTTTCCACTATTTCGACACAGCACCACCTAAGATATCAATTTACCCGCCACTGCAAACGGTCCGCCCAGGCGACACTGCCTACATCGACTGCGTGGCATTCGACAGTACGGGCTCGGCGAGCTCCGTCACGGTCGACTGGAGCCGCCTCGGCGCCAGACTGCCCGCAGGCGTGTCCACTGAGGTGGCCGGGGCCAGGTTGGTCATTCGCGGGGTGCAGCCGACCGACGCCGGCCGCTACCTCTGCACCTGCCGCCAATGCCGCCGGCAAGGCCTGGGGCACCGGCGAGCTCATCGTCGACGCCTCCGAGAGAGGCTGTTGATGAGGGAGTTGGTGGGGAGTCTACCACTGGTGGTGATTATCACCAGCACAAACATCGACTAGACCACCAGGAGGAGGTGGTCATCCTCGGCTCGAACCTCGATCTGCGGTGTCCACCGCCGCCGCCGAGGGTGAAGAGCTCGTATTATCCGTACCATCAGCAAGCAGGAGGAGAAGAAGAAGGCGTCATGGTCTGGTGGAAGTTTGACCAGCTCAGCGAGCTCAGGGATGCTCAACAACTGCCCCCCAATGCTCAGGTGGTCGATAATGAGCTTCGCATTGTGGGGGCGCAGCTCTTCAACGCCGGCAAGTACATCTGCACCACGTCGAGCATGGCTGGAGCGGTCATTGATCAGCGGGCCATCTTTCTCAAGGTTAAGGGTGAGTTTACTGATTTTTTTCATAGTTTTAGATAATCTTTACCCCTAAACCGTTTGAAAATCCAAACCCCACTTCTTTTTAGAACCTAGACGTAGTGTGTGCCAGTGGCGCAGTCAGTTTACCTGCGCCAGTAGCTCGGCGAATCAGTATCAGGAGCAATGTGTGCCACTGAGTGCTCGTTGTGATGGAACTGCTCAATGTTCTGACGGATCGATGAAGAAGGTTGTCATGGTAAAAAAGAAGATTATTTGCTTCAAAGCTAAGCTTTTCCATAACATCTACTAACTGCCCCCAAAGATAGCTTTACTTTGCCTAGTTTATCCATTTATGAAAATCATATAACAATTTTTTTAGCAATTCCCACACTGGACATCAAACTGTCTCCGGATCGAGAGAAGATATCACTGGGCGACAGTCTCACCTTGAACTGCTCAGTGGTGGGCGATCCAAAGGCGGAGATTAGCTGGCGACAGCCTTATCAGCAGCAGCAGCAGAGTTCAACGGCAGCAGCAGTTTTTCCTGACAACGTCCAAATCGTGGACGCTGGAAAGGTGCTGAAGATCGGCGCAGTTCGCCAGGAGAATGGCGGCGTCTACCGGTGCACTGTGAAGACGTACGCTGGCACCTTCAATGCTGACTATGTTCTCGTTATTCAGGGTAAGTTTTTTTGCCAAATTTTGCTTAAATCTTCTGCTTTTTATTAACACCGCGCTTGCTTGATCTTGATCTACTTCTAACTTTTCATAACACTGCTTGTGGCGTAAGTAAAAAAACTTGCTTTTTAGCTCAAAAAGCTCAAACTAATCTAATGATAAATTACCAGATCCTCCAATCCCCACGACAACCACTCCCAAACCGGACCTCGCAGTGGAAACAGTCCTCGTCCCTCTCGGTTCACCAATTGAACTTTCTTGCAACTCTACCGAACTGGCAGCCCTCCATGTTTCCTCCTCTTCAGCTGAACTCCCTCTCCGGTACACTTGGCGCAAATCGGCCTCCATCAACCTCGACGGCCGCCTCCTGGCCACCTTTGACGAGGGCGTCTCCGAGGCGGCCTCCATTGACCCGTCTAATGGAAAGTTGGTCATTGGGCAGAGTCGCCCGAGCGATGCGGGCACCTACGTCTGCACGGCCGTCTCACTGGCGGACGGAAGGTCGGCGGAGGTGTCGACGATAGTCGTCGTGGAGGGCATCATTCCTCGATTCCACCAAACGCCCACCACCTCCTCGTACATGATCCTTCCGAAACTGCCGCCTACTACCAAGATGGAGTTCAATCTGAGCATCTCGGTAAGGCCGGAAAAGCCTGATGGACTGCTGCTGTACAGCGAACAGTTTGCCAATCACACTGGCGACTACATCTCTCTGGGCCTGTCCAGCGGTCGGGTGGTGTTCAGCCTCGAGCTGGGCGGCGGCGCTGTGGTGCTCACCTCCGAGCAGACGATCACCACCGGCGAGTGGCACTTGATTGAAATCTTTAGGGTAAAGCATCAAGCTCGAATGAGGGTGGACGGCGGACCGACGGAAGTGAGCGGCGCCTCAAGCAGGCCAAAGTTTGTCGGCCTTGACCTTCACGAGCCGCTGTACGTCGGCGGCCTGCCGCACAACCTCAATCTTAAAGATAAGTGCTGGTGTCGCGAAGCGGAGGACTATCAACCGTCGGTTTCTCTGGCTGCATTTCCCTTTTCCGCATTTCGAGCCGGCGATTTGAGCTGATGAAGGACGCCCTGGAGAAGGTGGCCATCGGTCGCTGTGAGACCTGTCTCGGCTCACCTTGCGCCAACAGCGGAACCTGTCGGGAGGACGTTCACCAGCGAACTGGTTACGAGTGCGTCTGCCCTGTGGGCTTTAGCGGCACCAATTGCCAGTTGACCGGGGGCACCTGCTACTCGGGCGCCTGTGGCCACCGAGGGGGCCTGTGCGTGGAGGACAAGGCGGCGAAGAGCTTCCGCTGTCAGTGCCCCTTCGGCAGCGGAGGAGCTCGTTGTGAGCTGAACATTACCATCCGCGAGGTGTCGCTGACGGAGGGGGCGTACCTCGCCTTTAGGCCGCCGCTGCACACCCTGGAGAAGATGCACATTCGAATGAAGGTGAAGCCTAAGCCCGGGGTTTCCTCTTCAAATGCAAATCAGCTGCTTCTGTACAGCGGTCAACACTTTAACGGCAGCGGCGACTTTGCCGCGCTTACAATCGCCAACGACAGCACCGTACAGTTCACCTTTGACACCGGCTCAGGGGCGGCAGTGATCAACAGCGGCTACCCGCTGCCTGAGGGCCAGTGGACGGAGATTGTGGTGGATCGGGTGAAGAAGGGTGCCAAATTGATCATCGGCTCAACTGAAGAGTCAGTTGCGGCGGTCGTGGTAGAAGGTCAGGCGCCAGGCCGGACGCACGGGCTGACGCTCCTTACGCCGCTGTACATTGGCGGGTACAATCGCACCAAGGTGGCACTTCCGCACGCCATCTCCTCGTCATCGTCATCATCGGTTGCTGGCATTAACCACTTTGAGGGATGCATTGCACAGGTAAGGGAAAAAAGAGAGAAAGAGGGAATATTTGCCATGCTTAAGTATTTTTTTCTCTCACCGCTGTACAGCTGGAGATCAATCAGAAGGCCATCAGCCTGCTGCGGGCTCACGTCGAGGCGGTCAATGTGGCCAACTGTGATTCGCTGTCAGCTGTTGGTGGTACTGTTTCTGGTACTACTAGCTCTGCTGGCGTCTGCTCCAGTGCCCCCTGTCTCAATGGTGGATCCTGCTCTCAGCTGCCGAATGAGAACAGTGCTAATGACGGTGGGAACGGATACAGCTGCCGCTGTGAGGGACCGTTTAGCGGTAGGTGGTGGTGGTGGTGGTGGTGGTGATCAATCTTGATCGCCAATTTGCTTTACTTTTTTTACTAAATTGCTTATTTTTCACGCAGGAAAAAATTGCGAGATAAAGCAAATGACGGCGGCAAATCCCTGCAGTCAGTCAGAAGATGAAGATGAGGAGGGGCGGGTGCTGCTTTGTGCCAACAAGGGAGAGTGTGAAGTGGAGCCGGAAAGTGATGCTAACGATGGCACACTTCGCCGCCGTTGTCACTGCCCAATCGGTTTTGGTGGAAGCTCCTGTGAAGAGGAAGTCCTCCTGTTGAATCCGCACTCTGCATTCATGAGCGGCAGTCCTTCCTCGCCTTTGACAACTCCTACCTGACGCAGGCGAACCAGGGCTTTGAGTACCTGCGGTTCAACCTGAAGACAAAAAATGAAAACTCAAGTTCCGAAAACCGTTTCAACCGTTTACTAGTCTACTACGGCCAGCCACCGGAAAGCACCAATGGGCGTGACTACCTGGCGGTGGTGATCACCACCGACGGCGGTCTGGTCATGCTCTACGAGCTGGGCAGCGGAGAGGGCCGGGTGATATTTTCACCCGCAGATCAACTGCCCTTGCTCAACGATGACAAGGTCCACCTGGTGGAGGTGAAGTTGACCGGAAGGGAGGGCCAGCTGACGGTGGACGGAAGCTTTCGGGCGAGTGGGCGCTCTACAGGGGCGCTCACCGTGCTGAACGTCGATGCGGACATCTTTATTGGCGGCGTGGTGGACTATCGAGCGCTGCCGAGCAGTGTGAAGAAGGTGCTGGTCAATGGAACGGTGGACAGTCAAACTCAAAGTCGGTTCAGCGGCTACAGCGGCTGCATCTGGGACATCACCATTGGCCGGTCTGATGTGCTGGACCTGAAGGAGAGCTCCAAACGCTCTCGAAACATTGCCCCCTGTGATGCGCAGTCGTAAGTCATCTTTTTGTGTGTGTCCTTTAGGTAGCTAGCTAGCTAGAAAATGACTTTTGTCTGGAATTTGAAATTAATTTGGGACCCTTGTTTGCTACCACACCAGTGATGAGACCACGACGACGACCTCCACAGACATTGGAGAATGGTTTTATAAGGCCATCAATAACAATAACAGCAGCAGCGACGATGACGACGACAACTCAGTTGACAACTAGCTGAGCTTTTTTGTTTGTTTTTTTGCCAACCAGTCAGTGCACAATCAATCATTTCTCTCTTTTTCTTACTCCTTCTCGCGCATATTATTTTTTCTTGTCTTCATCTTTTTTCTACCACAACAACATTGCATTTGCCTTTTATTCTTTTCCCCCTTTTCCCTCATCCTCCTCTTTTTCTTTTTTGCTACATTCACTGCAAACATTTCAAAATGCTATCACAACGCTAACACTTTTGATACTTTTTTACAGCTGTAAAATACTACTACTAATTTGACAAATCATTTGCTTCTTTTTTGTAATATCTGATTATTTAAAAACTTTGACAAGTTTTTGTCAGTTCAAAACAAAAATGAGACGTTGTTTGAAATTCTGGTTTGGATTATAAAATGAAAAATTCAATTGAGTTTTCAAATTATTTTTTATATTTTTCGAAATGAAAATAGATATAGAAAATATTTTTAAAAGTACATCATTGATTTAATTAAGGCTTGTTTGCCTCTATTTTTTTCTGACAGTACCCAACTTGCTCATCAGCGGATGAGCAAAAAAGTTTCCCCAATATGATTAGATTATTGATGATGGCCTTTTCTCTATTATTTTGATGCTTTTCTAATAACTAAAAACGAGTCTGCTCCTCTCTAGAGCTCTACTACTGCATGTGTCTGCATGTAATCGGTGCTTTTTTGCCAACTTCACAACCACACACAGCACTGCCAAACAGTCATCAACTTTTCGATCATCTTCAGTTCTTTTCCAGTACTTTTCTTCCTTCGTTTACAGCCAAAGTTGCAGTATCTTTTACGAAAAAATCACCGTTACCACTACTACTACTACCACCACCACCACCATCATCATCATCTTAATCATTTAAAATGCACAGTACTTTTCTCTATTCCCTTTGTGTGTAGCATTGTGTACCGCCCAGCGACTTTACTTGCTTTCCAGTGCAATTTCACTACCATTATTCTCTTTGCATAGATAATTTGCCAGTCAGTTGTGTTTATGCACAACAACTCGCAGGCTTTTACCCTACGTCAGCTGGCTTTTCCCAGTGGCTACCACTTGACTGTCTTTCTTTGAAAAGTACTTTCATGTTTTTTGCTTTTACTTCAAAGTTTAAATTTAGTTTACTCACTATGAATGCCTAGCACTAATCGAGGATTTTAAACTAAGTTTAGCAAGAGAGAGGAAGAGAAAGAATAGAATAGAGTCTTGTTCAAATTGAAGGCAATTTAAAACAGTCGCGCAAACAGAACAACAACAAAAAATAATAAGATAGATAAGAATCACAGTTAAAGAGGAAGCGGCTGAGTGGTTTAATACCTTTACCAACTTGCCAGCATTGATTTTCTCTGCAAATTTTTGTGTTTCGAATCAAACTACACTGTAGCTGCAACTCTGTGATGGACCCAAAATCATCAAAAGTTAAATGGAGGAAAACGATGCGCTTGTTTGCGACATTTGCATTACTTCCATTTGTCCGTTTGGGTAGTGTGGCAGTGCAGTGCACTAAACTACCTAAAAGACACATTACTTTTTTGTGTTGGTGCACACACTTCAAGAAGAAGAAGAAAAAGAAAGATGAGGCACACTTTAGGTGCATACAAACGCACACTTTCCATGCGTCATCCAATTTGCCACCAATATCACCGCACACCACCACCTTGTTTGCACCAAAAGACAAAAAAAATAGTCAAAGAAGTAGATGGAGAAAAAAGAGAGAGTGAACAAACTGATAAGCTAACACTACAATTTCAGCAACTCTCAGCAACCACTTTCACTCTATCTGTGAGAGTGTTCCAAGCCAAAAAAACCAGCATCGAGTCCCCTTGGCCAATATCGATTCGATTTATTTCACTTCACTTCTAACTACTTTCACCAGCAGCAGTCTCAGTCTCAGTTTGCAAGTACTGCCAAGTACAGACAGTGAGCAATAAGTGGCCACTGTTCTGTGCTGCAGTGGCTGTCTTTAATAATTTAGCAACCACGACGGCTGCTGCTGTTTCTGCTGCTGCAGTGAATGCTCAATGAACACACAGCAGGAAGAAAAAGTGTGCCAGCACTCGGAAGAACGGCAGCAGCAGCAAAAAAGTTGACGGCGTCAGGGATGTGGTCTGGCTTTAATTAAAATTTATGATCTCAATAACGAAATAGTAGCAATAGGAGTAGTAGTTGGCTGGTAGGTAGGTAACAACATCATCAGAGTGTAACAGAGAGTTATTGGCTGGAGTTTGTGTGTGTGTTTGTGTTGCTTGGTTGACTTCTTTGGATGGTTGGTTGATTATTCAGCCAAATTTTTTTGGGCACCGTTTTTACCATTTTGCTGTGTGTTTATGTTGGCCAGTCAGTTTGTGGGGAAGGCAGCTCAGGTAAGGCAGTTTAATCACCAGTCATCATCTCCATGAATTCTGAGGGCGGATTAGATAGGTTGATAAGGTTGAAAAAGATGAAAACATTATCATCACCACCAACTCACCATCAAAGTCGACCGTTCCCGAGCCGTCGGTATCGATTTCGGCGATCATCTCGTCGAGCTCGTCCTCAGTCAGTTGTCGTCGAGGGCGCGCAGAATCTCCCGGAGCGCCGACGTGGGGATGTAGCCGTTGCCCTCCTTGTCGTACATGCGGAAGGCCTCGCGCAGCTCCTCCTGCATCGCCTCGGTGTCCTCCTCCACGAGGAAACGCGCGGTGAGGGTGAGAAACTCGTCAAACTCCAGTTCACCGCTGCCTGAAAATGGGAATAATGGAAATGAATTGTTGTCCAATCGGTGGTGTTCCATTTATTCATTCAACTCCTTGTCCACTTACCATCAGCATCAATCTCAATGATCAGCTGCTGTAGGTCGTTCTCCTCGAAGGTCTGGCCGAGGGTCCTCAGAATGGTGGAACCATGTTGGTGTGAATGTAGCCCTTCTTGTCGCGATCGAACATGTCGAAGGCCTTTCGCAGCACTGGGGAGAGGGAAGGGAAATGGATTGGAATTGAAAAACAGCATTAGTTATGATGATCAAGGTTATCTAGAAATTTGTTGTTTTGGTATTTTTGTATTTGGTGCATTGTTTTAGTTTTTTTTCATTTCCCTTTCATCATTTTCTCTCGACTGGTTGCCTGATTGGCTCCAATCAGTGATTGCTTATTCTACTATTCACTGAGGTTTGTCTTCCTTTTGTGTTTAAATGAAATGAAGGGCACTAACAAAAAAATTGGCACTATTGGCGGAAATAAAAACAAAAGTGCATCAGTGGTAGTGCACTAATAGTAGCAAATTGGAGGCCGAGGGCCAATTTGATCAGCATGACATTCCTTTCCATATCTGCACTTTGTATTTCTGCCTTTCTCCCTTTTTTCCTTGGCCAATCATTTTCGCCTCAAGTGTCCCTGCCCCTGTACGGCAACAAGCAACTCCGAGTCTAGTCCAGAAGAAGAAAAAGCCCCAAGAAAGAAACAGAGAGAATATTCTCAGAAGAAGGAGAAGACGAAGACCAAAGAATGCCTGCCTCCACTTTGCTCGCTAATGCTAATGCATTGCATTTGTTGTGTGTGTGTTCACTTTGGGCATTACACACTAACACACACACATTTTCGGCTGCATGTCACCGACAAATTCGCCTCTGCCGCCGCCGACCTGCTCTACTTCCTTTCCTTTCTCCTTTTCTCTCTTTTCACTACCTATTATTGATCGTGAAAGAATCCTTCTCTTTCTGCATCCATCTCCACTGCAATTCTTCTCCTTCTCTACAGTAAATCTAAATATTTATTCTAAGTCTCAGCTCTCAACAACTGTTTGGCTGGCTGCAACCTCTTCTTCTTTTATACTCTCTTCTCTATTCTGCTGCTATTCTGCTGCCGCTTTCAAATTCTGCTTGCCCTTGGCTGCTAATAACTGGCGCGAGCGCATTTTCTTGCTCTTGGTTTTCCTCTTCGTTCATTCGTTCTATTTCTCTCGTTTTCCCCTTCTCGTTTTGCTTCCATTTGCTTCTTTCGAGGGCTGCTGCTGCTGCTTTCTCTCGCCTGCAGAATGCTCTATTTTTAGACTTTCAAAGCTTTCTCCCTTTCTCGCTCTCACACTCACTTACACTCTAGTCTCGACCTCGGTGTACTTTTGCCTTCTAGGCACTGAGACTGCTGCTGCTGCTGTTGCTGCTGCAGCAGTCTAAAGAGCGAATGAATTTTCCATCCGCACCCAGCAAGTCTCAATCTTCTGGATCTGGAACCTCTTAGAGGAAACTGAACTGAACTGAGCAAAGAGGGCTTTAAGTTGGCGAGTAAGAGCTTGTCATCGACACTCACTCGTTCGCTCACTCATTCACTCGATTTGCTTGCCCGGAAAAAAGAGAGGGGCAAAGAACAAGAGGAGCTAACTTGAGGAAGGGAAAAGGATAGGAAAATGAAGGGTCTGCAGAAGAGGAGGAAGACTGCTGGTGACTCCATTGAAAGCAATTAATTTTTTGTTCAATTTACCCAATTCGCCTGCTGTTTGCCCAGAGTTGCCCAGTGTTGACCAGTGTGTCAAGTGCTGCTGCCGCCGTCGCGGCTGAATATCTATTACCAAGCACTGTAGTGCACAGCAGTGGGAGTGCTTCATCACGCAAACAACTTCACAGTACTAAATTTAGTTAGTAAAGTACTGCAGAACCGCACACACAACTTAGATCCGGTCAAGATCGGAAAGAAAGAGAAAGTGAACACCTACTCAAAAGGTAAAACTGTTTTTCCCTGGTCGTCGATAGTCATCAACGAAAAAAACTTTTATCATTTGTTTGATTCAGCCTGTTGTCCTGCTGCTTTGTGTCGTCAGAGATCCTGTTATTTGCCCACTGCTATCAACACTTTTTCTCTCTTTTTTTCTATTATATTCACGTAGCAAAAAAGAATGGAGAAGCCAAGAAAGATGGAGGCAAGTGCAATGAATGCAATGAATGAATGTGTCCCCTCAGTGTCCCACCAGTCTGCTCACACACTTTACTTCAGCAGCTAAGGCAGGCTAAAGCGGCCCGCTAATGAAAGGAAATTAGCACTTTTGACGTTGGTCTTTAGCACCAACAAAACTGCAGTAAAGGCCAATTAGAAATGTGTGTGTGAGAGAGTGTGCTTGCTAGCGCCCTAGATGCTAAAACACATAAAAAAGTTTGCTCTTTTATCTAAAAGTGTAGTTTTTTGTAACACCAAAAAAATGTGCTGGGCTCACTTCGAGTGTGTGACGACAAATTGTGCCACTTTCAAGCATCGCTAATTAAATTGACTTTCCCAACTACTACTAATGTGTGAGAGTGAAACCCGAATTCTACCCCCACCCTAGGAAATGTCAAAAAAGTAAGAATAAGAGCAAAAAGAAGAACAAAAAAATGTAAAAATGACAAATGTGTTGGAACAAAACAAAGCGAAAAATGGGCTGAAAACTTTTGTTGTATTTTGTGAAATGTCAAAAGAAGAAGAACACTAAAGAAATAATACTTACTCTGCACTTGCTCTTTTGATAGTTCTTCGACCGACTGGAGTTAACATTTTGATCAGTTGGTTGCATTTCACCACAGAAAGAAAAAGGAAGAAGCAGAAGTTGATTGTGGTCAGTAGACAGGAAAAGAGGGGGTCATTTTGGTGACGCTAACAAGCCAAAAACTTACCATTTTGGATGACTTGTTTTGCTGAAAGAAGTTAACGAGAAGAAACTAGTAACCAACAACACAAAAGAAAATGAAAAGACAGAAGTTTTGGTTAGAGGTGAAATGAAAGAAACTGACAAAATGTAGAGCAAAAACTTGCAAGAAAACACACAGAGAGGCACACCAACCTAATCGAGAAGAGAGAACGACTTCTGGGGATGGAAAAAAATCGTCAGACAAAACTCTCTAGTCTTTGAGTTGCTTGAAGGCAAGAGAATGCTGATGATGCTGCCACTACCACGACAGATGGAATTTCTCAGTGCAAAAGTAGAGGCAACCACCATCGATGCCGCATCTTCAACACACCATTTTAGGTTTCCGAGCACGTCACACACAGTGTACAAACAACAGTGGGAGGATGCCAGTGCTGCCACACTTCCTCCTCCTTCTTCACTGCTCTAAAACTAGTCTACTTTTTCTTGGCAAGCCATCAGAAGGGGAAGGGGGATATTTATAGCCACCATCACCATCACTACCATCATCCTCTTCTTTTTCTTGGTCAGAGAAGAAGGAGAAGATCGTTGATGTGTTTACTCTGTGTGTAGAGCAGTAGACGTTGATGCACTGACACACTGCTGCCGCAAACACACACGACCAGCGTCCTCGCCAAATACAGAATCTTACTTTTTAAAGTGAGAGAAATCGGTGAATCTGTGGGTGCAATCTTGCATTGCACAGAATTTTGCCTACAGGCAGAGGGAGGAAGAAAAATTAGGCGGAGAATGCCCTTTCTTCCTGCCAGCAGGCCTGGTTTTGCACATTGTGAATTCATCAGTTCGGGCACTGGTGGTGATGGTGGTGGCGCACTGACTTTGCACTGATTCGACGGCTACCTCGCTGACTTTACGATTGCAATGCACGATTGGCGATTGCTGCTGCTGCTGCCGTTGCTGATTGAATACAAAAGATACGATTCATTTGACACACTGTCAGTGTTTGTCGGTGTCTGTTTCAATGTCTTCAATGTGTGTTTGTGCCACAGTGTGCACATTGAGCATTGCACTGGTGCCTTTTTTTCAATTTTCAATTTTATTTCTGCCTCGATTCTGTTGACACACGTAGAAGCACAGACGTAGAATTTCACCTGAATTTGAAATTTGGCAGTGATTCGCGCAGCTGTTTTTTCATTTGAAAAAACCCATTTTTTCTGTCCGTTTCCCTTTCACTGCACATTTGTTCTGAATTCAGTGTAAACAGAGAAAGAGCTACAAGGGCTGCTGGGGCAGCACTTTTTCTCCCGTTTCTAAATTCAAAGCCATCCAAGCCAGCTAGCTCTTCCTACTACTACTTCCACTATCCTAGCAAAGGTAGACTTTGTTAATTAATTAAAAGCAAAGAAAGACTCATTTTACCTCTTTTCATCAGTGTGGAAACTGAGAATGAAAAAGAGGAGTACAACTGTGAGTTCTTTCTATTGATTTAAGCTCTTTCTCTTCTGTTTTCAAAATCTGTTTTCATTCTTCACCTCTTTCTCTTCTTCCTCCTTTTTTCCATCAGTACGATACAAAGTTTCACTCTACCAAAATGTCGATAGTTAGCAAACAAGCAAACGAGCAAGCTCGCCCTTCGTCAGCAAAAATAGATTCCTCTTCCTCCTGTTCTTCTTTCTCCTTCTTCTACAACAGGAAAGAATCGCCCGAGCACATTTATACGTCAGCAGAGAGCAAACCGAGGCAAACCGTTCAGTCTCCATTAGGGTAATTGTGTTAGGAGCCGGAGACTTTTGGCGAGGAAAATTGTCAATTTGCTCAAATGACTGGACAGGTGCTGGTAGTAGGGCTGCTGTGGCTCTTGATGGTGGTGATGGTGATGGTGGTGGTGGGGAAAAGGGGATGGGCACGTCTAAATTGAGCCAATTTTCCAGGGGAGAGAAGGAATGGAAAGGGGCAATTGTGTGTTATTCGCTTTTAATTAGTCCTCCTCTCCCTGATGTCTCATTTTCACTGTGGTCTCATGCTGCTGCTGCTGTTGCTGTTGCTGCTGCTGATATTGCTAGTCAAATTCCCTCTGACTTTTGCATTTAGTTCTCGAGGGATTTTAATTTGAAAATCGTTGAAAGCGGCTGGTGGCAGCTACAAGCTTGCTAGCTTTTTGATTTTCTTCTTCTTCTTCGTTTGCCTCATCTTGTTTCATTTGTTGGATACAACAGTACTGTGCAGTTGCTGCAGTGCAGTCACTAAAAGAGTTGACACACAACTCGACGGGCAGTTTGAGCTGCTGTTTTCAAAGAGTTTTCTCGTGTTTAATTAAAAGATTTTCTTTTTACTCTTGTTTTATGCTTCTTTCGGTTTAATTTGAGCCAACTGTACGACAACTGTCACTGCAACTGCAACTACTCCTCGCTTACGACAACTTGCAATTAGTCAACTGAAGAAAGTGGAGAGTTTTTTCCTCGCTGCAGTCCTTTTTTCACATTTGTTGGCCAAAAATTTTAGTTTTTTGCATAAAAATCGAATTTAGATTGGGAGAGCTTTATCGATTTGGATTGGCATTGACGTAGAGCACACACGGTCAATTCTTTTTTTGGGCAATCATAAAAGTTGCCCCCTTCCATTTCCTCCCTTTCCTTTTCTATTTTTGCTTATTATATTTGCCCTTCAGTTAATTTTGGCCTACACACACGATTCCACGGCTGGTCATTCCTTCTTTCTTTCCCCTAATAATTTTCAGAGAGAAAAAATGAAAGGAAGAAATAAAGATTGCCAGTTTGCCTGCATATTTCCCTGCATTTTTTCTCACTTGAATAAAGCCACAGCTGCTCAACAGCTGCCGAGTGCAATCTCAATGTGCAATCGATCACGAAAGAACCAACTTGGGCTCCCTTTCCTCGGCTTCCTTTTTTTGTGGGGGTTACACTGCAAAAGAATTCAATTAATTACCTGTTGTGGGGCAGCAGCAACGGCAGTGGCCTCCCTTCTCAACCGCAAATGAGGCATACACTTCTTCTAGTCTAGGCTAATTTGATTTTTCTCCTTTGCACCAGCAGCAGTCGCAGCTAATCTGTCGACTGCTGAATTTCACTTTCACTTTCACTTCTTTGCTTTGCATTCAGCCTGTGAAAGGAAATGGAAAAATTAGTCCAGCGAGCAAAAGAGGGGAGAATAATTGCCGATTAGTGTCAGTAGTAGGTAGCGGGTAATGGGAAGTGCTAGATTGGTTCTGAAACTCACTCGCTCACTCGCTCTCACTGCATGCACTTCAGACGATAACAAATGAATAGGTCCAAAGTACTAAAGCTGACTGAGAGTAATCGAAACTGCCTGCCTGCCTGAACCACAGTGGTGGGCACACAGTGCAGTGCATGCAAATGACAGGTGCCGAATTGCAGTCCGTTTCATTTGTCACTTCCCTTTCTTCTTCTTTTCTGCTTCTATTTCTGCTTCTTTCGTTCTTCCTTGGTACCGGTCATCTAGCTGATGGTCAGAGACAAAAACCTCTCTTTCTCTCTTTCTCCTTCACTTGCACACACCTGCAGGCTTCTGTCCTCTACTTGACTATTTCTTTCCATTCAGTTGTATTCCAATAGTTTGTCTCCCTCCTTCTTTCCCCTCTATCTTTATTTCCCTTTCCCGGACCTTGTGCCCTCACCGTACAGTGCAGATTCCTTTTTTTCTTTTTTGTTCTTTCTTTCTACAATTGGCGTCCGGGCAATGAAGCGTGATGATGGCGGCTGATGGAGACTGCAGACGTCAGCGGCAACAACGACGACGATCAAAAGCAGCAGCAGCAGCAGTGATCTATTTGCGATCTCCTATTTGATCGGCTCTGTTTTGGTCTTCTTGGTTTTCCTTAGGTGAACAATAGGCCTTAAATTTTCTTTCCCTTTCTCTTGAAGGTGCTGGTAGAAGAAGAAAGAGAAGAAGTGAAACTAATAAGATTACGTGCAATAATTAGTGAGTGAGACAGACAGAGTAAGAGTGAAAGTGAAAGTAAGTGTGGACAATCGGATGATGAGTGGTGATGGCGATGGCGATGAAAGTGAGAGGAGCACCTCTTGAGAGTGTCCGTAAAAGTGAAGAGTAAAAGTCTTCTCTTCCCTTTCATTCCATTCCATTCTATTCTTTCTCCCCAATGACGCAATTTTATCGCCACCAACTCCTTCCTTCATCTTCTCCGTTGCATCCTCTCCTTTTTCTTTCACTCCATCTTCCAATTAGCCTTGGTCATAACATTCTCTCTCTATCTTCTCTTTTTTCCTATCTGGTCAGACAGATTCCTGGCAATCTTGCTCAATGTGTGCCTGTGCAGGTCTGCTGGCCAACTTTTTCCTTCCTTCCTTCCTTCTCTCTGCTAAAGTGAGAGAGACGTCTGAATTACAGTGTGGCAAAGTTTTGCGTGTTGAGAGAGAAAGAGAAAAAGCCTCGACCACTACCTCTGCCTTTGGTAGTAGTGTCTTCTGTTGTGTGTGTACTCGCTGGTGGTCGTCGTTTGCTTGGTCTCTCTCTCTCTCTCTCTCTCTTCTCTTTCACTTCCAATTTCGGTTTGCTTGCTTTTGGTCGCCGGGCGCCCAGTGCAGACGCTGCACTTGACGAGTGAAGACGGCTGCTGCTGCCGTCGTTGATTCTCTTTCTCCTGAGCGCCCGACAAATAACGTCCGTCCGTCAGCCTTGGCAGCTCAGCTTTTGAATGGAAAGAGCGGGCGCACATGTGTGTGTGCTTGTGTCTGTTTCCGATTGACATTACCGCTGCTGCTGTTGAATTTTTCAGCTGAACTCTTCAATTGTGTTTGCAAATGTGTTAGACATTCTCGATGATCATTGCCGTCTTTCCCTCTTCTTCTTCTTCTTCTTATTTGCCCGGGTTCAGCAGCACTCAAAACGAAAATTTCAGAGTAGACAGAGTTGATTAGAAAAAAGTGGTATTGAATCCAGTTGCTTTCTTCTGCATACCTTCCAGTACTTTTTCTTCTTGGAAAGACATTTGGCTACCTTCTTTCGACGCCTCCATTGCCCACTGCTGTTAACACATCATTGGCGTCTGTGATCATTGCCACCAGCAGCAGAAGAAGCAGGCACTTGCCGCCTCATCTGCCCGAAGAGCAGCAACAAAGAGCAGTGTGTCTGCTCCTGGAGTGTCCAAAAATACCCATCAACTGCAACAGCAGCGAATGCCAAATACTCTGCTGCTCTTTTCCTCTATCTACCAACTCTAAACATCTCGTGTGCCTGTGCCCTGTCTTTTTTATTACCGCCTTTCCTTTGCTTGCTGATGTTCACTGGTTTACTGCCTCATAGTACACAACTCGCTCTCTCTCTCTCTTTTACAGTTGCCATCAACTCCATCCAGTTGCATCTTCGTTACCGCCGACCGTACATGTGATGTACAGATGTTGAGCTAGGGTGCACACAGTACAAACACAGTCGGCAGTACGATGGACGGCAGGCCACGGAATCAGCAGAAGCAGAATCAGAATCAGAAGCAGCAGACAGGCAGGCAAGCAACACGGCGGAAGGTGATGTTGCTGAGCTGAGTCAAAACGAAGAAGAATGTCTTCGAGTTGTCTTCTACTTCTTCTTCTGCAGTCTCTTCAGGCACGCACTAGGCACTCTCTTTCTCTGTCTTGAACCATTTCCTTCTCCAGTCTCCCATTCCTCTAATTAATCGCATCCTTTGCCTGTTTGTGTGTGTGTGTTTACTGTGCCTCTGTCTGTCTGTCTTCTTCATCTTCTCAGTGACTTTTTCGGGTGAACGAAAAAGAACTGGGGGAAAGAGAAGGAGAGAGAAAGAAAACTAAAGCATCGACTGTTTACTGCCAGCCGAGAAGAAGAAGTAGAAGGCGAGGAACAAGCTGAACCGTCTTCTTTATTATTTGCTGCTGCCGTTGTTGCCGTCGTGAATCTTGGCTCGTGAAAAGCATCTTCTTCAGCATCTTCAGCAACGACTGCTAACGCTGCTCACCGTCGCCGTCGTCCTCCTCGTTTATTGCCGCTGCCGTGTGCTGTGTGTGCCAATGTAAATATAGACAGTAGTCAGAGTCAAACACACACACACACCAGCACAAACCCAAGCACAATGAAGTATTGAGTGCGAAGAAGAAGAGGCAACGAAGAAGGCGCCAGCAAAGGAGGCTACTGTTGATGCTGCTTTGAAAGTGATTCACAGCAACACCGAGCCGAAAGATCAGCAGCACCGTCAGTTCGACCGTCCTCGAGAGGTGTAATCTGAAGGAAGAAGAAGGGGAGAGAGAGAAAGTGAAAGTGGCGAGGTGAGTGGAGCAACAGTTCAATTTGGTAATTCATCAATGCACAGCCACACATCAATTCACGCCAACAATCCTCGCCTGTCGACCAATTGGTGAGCACACACACACACACACACATCTCCTGTCGGCCCAATTGTTGCCCAAGTGCTGCGCTTGTTTTTTAATTTAAGAAAAAGACGCTTTTCACCAACTTAATCCTTTGTTTGTCTTCTGTCGCTGACTTGATTTGATGATAAACCTTCACCTTGACTGTCAACCATCACCACCACCTGTCACAGTCAGCACACTAGCCCTCTACAACTCTTAATCCGACTTATCAGTCAAACGTCGTTGAACTTTCCTCATCATCTCCCACTTTTTCTTCTTTTCATCAACAACCACTTTAGAGCTTGTTTGGCCGGCACTTCAAAACTGCTTCCAATCCGGGGATTCAATCTCTCAATTACAGTTTAACACTACCCACGTTTATCTGCCACCAATCATCATCTTCTTTGGCAATACTAATCGACCTTCTCAATTTTATTTTTTCTGAAGACCACTGAACGGCAAAACAAAAAAAGCAAAACCCTAATACGAAAACGACAACGGCGGCGGAAAAAGCAGCACGGACATTACCACAAAAACGGTATGCACAATTGCCATCTCTGCCACCAAGCAATTTGGTGCTCTCTTTTGCTTTTTCTAGTTTTGCAACAATTGCCCTCACCACTGCTACCGTCGGCATTCTTTTCCCCTGGTCCCTGATGCACTTTGAGAGCACACAGCGTGCCCGGGAGATGAGAAGTGGAAGGAAAGAAAGAGCAAGAGAGAAAGACTGAAGAGACCACCGCTTTCCCAACATACAAACACTGAAATAACAGAAATAACACATAGACGCAGACCAATACAAACACACACAGGCAGGCAGTAGTTCTGTTGCAGTTCTTTGCAACCTCATCTCGCAATTAGTGTCTTTTATAGCTCGTTATAGACAGCAGCAGCAGCAGCAGTACAAGAACCACCAGCAACGTTAGAATCACCCCCCTCCGCCAGTAATCGGCTCAAATTGCAATTCGGTAGCACAGACACACACATACACATTTGCCCCACTACCATTCCCTCCTTCTTTTTGGCCATTTATTCCCTCCACCACTTTTGTTGTGTGTGTTGCTGCAAAGCCATTCGATCGTCGTCCGATCAAAAACCTGCACATTACCGCTGCCGCCGCCATCTCAGCAGCAGTCTCTGCAGAAGTCAGTTCAGTTCACTCTCAATTGCAATCGTAAACGGGCACCTTCTTTCTCCCTCTCTTCTCGCTCTTCTCTAGGCTTCATTTATCCGAGTGCAACCAAACGAGACTCTCACTTTCTCCAGTTAGTGGGGAAAGTAAGGCAGAGAGTAAAGTGAAAGTGAGAGCAAAATGCGATTTAGTAAACCAGATAAACTGCATCACAGGCAGCACAGCAGCAGCTTTTCAGCTAACTGGTATTGTGAATTATTAAAATTATTAAATTGCTGCTTTGTACTTTTCTTTTCTTCCCCTCTTTTTCTCTCGTTGGGTGAATAACACATAGCTGACACTGGGCGCGAGAATACCGCAACTTCTGAAGCAGCAGATCCTTTTGCAAGAGCCGAGCTGGCCTCGTGGGCACCACTAAACACACACACAAGGCGCACAAACGGCAAAACTTTAACTTTGGCTGAATCAATTTTGCTTCAGAGGAGAGAAACCACCACCAGCAGCCAAGCAAGCATCAGAAAACACAGAGGAGCATCAAGAAAGGGTGCAAGGCAAGGAGCAGTGTGCAGGAACGGTGCACCAACTGCTGCATCATCATCATCATCACCATCAACTCTAAACTCTTCTAAACACACTAAACTGCAACTAAACTACAGCAAAATTTAGAGCAACCACCGTTCTCTTTTCAACTGCACCCAAATGGTACGTTAATTTGTTGAGCATTTTCTCTGCTCTTCTGTCGTTGCTGCTGCCGCGATTAGCATTGGGCACCAAATAGCATCAGTGTGCTACCGTCAGTTGCCTTTCATCGCGCTATATAAATAAAAAGGCATATAAAAAGATAGTAGCGGTGGTAAGGGTAGTAAGGGAAATGTAAAGTAGAAAATACCGCTGCCGGTGAGTGCTAAATTTTAATATACTTTTCCTATTCTCATTCTCTTCTCTACTACTTTTACTATCATTGCACAAAACAAGCTCTTAGTAAGTTTTTTGGTAGCGGTTTTTTCAAACAGAATTTTTAAACTTTACTTTTTTCCTTACTACCAGTTTTTCTCTTAAAACTCATTTAAATTTAAATTGCGCTACTTCAGATAGCAGGTAGCAGTAGTGGTGTTCGTTGTAGTGGTGATGAAAACTTTGAACAAACGCTATCATGTAGTAAGGCTCAACCTCTCTCCCTCTATCTCATTTTTTTGGTCAGCTTTTTTAATCGGTGAGCTCAGTTCAACAGGAGGAAAAAGAGGTGGATCTAAAAATAGTTGCCAAATAAAGCTCTTTTTTGTGTAGTTGTACAGACACCATTAAGCTTTGGGTGCTGGGTACAAAAAAAATAATATGGCGCTGGACTACTTTCTGTGTCACACCAGTGCGTTCTGAAGAGCTGCTGAATAGCTTTCTTTCAGAGAAGTGTTATTCTCTCTTTAAAACTGCTTGAGGAGTAAAGTGAGGTGGAAGTGCACACGCAAGCTTCACCTTGAAAGTGCTTTACAAGTGGCCATTAGAGCCAAAAGTGGAAGAACTCTAAACTAATCTCCCCTCTACAGTTCCTGCCGTTGAGGGTTAAAGCTTCCTTTTTCTATTCACTCACTATCTATTTTATTATCATTGCCCGTTATTATTAACTTTTTGTCTCGATTTTAATTTTAATTATCAAGCAGTCTTCTATGACTGCTAAAGAGTCCTCTTTGTATTGTGTAGTGCTGCAACCGTAGAGCAGCCCTGGCCACTGTTCATTGTTTGCAAGTGCATTTTTTTCTTTTTTGAAAACGGAAGACGTCATATTCAGTGCCTGGAATAATTTTGCTCTTGTTTTGGAAACAGCTTTTTTTATTGACATAGCAGAGCAGACGAGACGAGACTGGGCCGGCGATGACGACCGTTTTTGCGTTTTCTTCTTTTTGTTCCGGACGCGAGAATTAGTTCCATTATTATTATTAGTGTGCCAAGTGCATGCACTGAAAACAAGTGCACTGTTTTTAGAGTTTGAGAGCACTCACTTGCTCACTCACTGCAGCACACATTCAACTAATCAAACTCAATCAAATCTTGCTTCACTTTTTTCATCTTCACTACATTATTCTACTAGAGCCCTTTTACAGCCTAGACAAACAAAAAAACAAAAAGAGAGAGACAATTTGCGGATTTATGTAGCAGAAACAATGAGAAAACAAAAGATGGTAGCATCTCACGTGAAAGGTCGCAGGTGCATTGCCATCATCATCATCATCATTGCCACTTTGCCATTGTCATCCTTATCATCGTCACTCTACTTTTCATTTTCTTAATTTGAAAGTATAATTCTATAGAATGTTTTAGAATTGTCCTTGAGACACACTCACTATTGCTAAAAGTAGTAGACAAAGACACAAAAACTTTGCTCTTTCTGCAACGGATCGCTTTCTTTAGACTTTACTTAGCGGCGGATTAGTTTCGATGATTGATCTTCGTTGTTTAACGAGCAGGGCAACTGGGGCAACGCAGATAGAGGGGGTACATGTTTTTGCCTATAAAAAGTGTGTGTCTGGTCCCGATATTACAAAGTTTTTTAATTAATACAGACGCAAGTTCTTTTTCCGTGCCCAAAAAAGGAAAGAGAGAGAGAGAGAGAGAGAGAGAAAAGATGGCAGACGAAAATTCTCAATGCGCCAGACTTTTTTTCCAGTTTGGTGCTTCCCTGCACTATTTTTACTTTGCACAGAAAATAAAACTGTCTTTGCCGTTAGAATAACGAGAAAAATTTGCTATTTTAAAAACGAAAAGTTTTTGAAAACTAGTGCACAGTGAAAAGCGGGGGCTTTTTATAATGGCGCAGTCATTGTTGCTGTTTGTGTAACTTTGCAAAGTCAAAAGTTGAGGATTAGTGTCAGTTGTCGCTCTGCTTGTCATTCTCGTTGTTGTTGCTGCTTTCTCGAACAAAAGAGGAAAAGGGAAAGGTCAGACCCTATTGTGACTAGCAATTAGCGGTTTTGGAGGGTTCCCTATTGTTGTTATTATTGTTTAGCTTTTTTTCACTCTTCATTCTTTCTCTTTCTTCCTGTCTATCCAAATTCTATTGACTGACAGCTGACAGCTGCTTTTTCTAGGCTGCTGTCCTCCTCTTCTTCCTCTCCTTGTTAGTAGTACCATCATTCTGTCACTCACAGTGTTGTCCTTTCCCAATGATGATGATTATTATTATTATTGTTATTGGTGTCCGGCAGACAAACTAGAGCAAAAGAAGGGAGCAGAAAAAAGCAAAAATGATTTGCTCACACAATGAGCTCATTAATGAGCTGCTGCTGCCGCCGCTGCATGTGACCAAGGTCGTTTGGTCAACAACAGCAGCAGCGTGCTAATGATTGTCAAAAAAGCGATGGGAGGGGGAAATTAATTAATTTTAAATGACATTTGGAAGCTGCTGTTTTTGGTCGACGGTAGTAGTTTGTGCTATGTGTCCCACTTTTGGTCTCTGTTTGTTTGTCCCTGCACTACTATTGTTGTTGTCCACTCACCGTGCATTAATGCTGCCCAGCTGCTGAAGTGTGTGGTGGTGCACACACCGACTGTAATTAGCACTATTTGCCCTCTATCTTTCTTTTTTTGCTTTTAGCAAGAAAAAAACAGATTAGAAGCACTGAAAAAAAGAAAACGAAATGTGAACCTCTAGTGCTCGCTAATTAATTCGGCAAAGGCCAAGGTTGGGCTGGTCGTTGGTTGTGGCTGGAACAAACAGTGGACATTGGCACACAAATTGGGACCGGATTCTCTGTAATGCTTGTGTAAATACACAACCAAACACACTTGCGCCTGATTACATGATAGCCACTAATTAGATCGATTGCGTGTGAGAAATTGTTAGCACTCTACCCGTGATCACCACCACCATTATCACCACCGACAGGTTTGAGGCCACTAATGGCCCATTACTGCCCACACTTTACTGCCGAACAGTTCGGAACACCAAAAAAACTGCAGTTCTGCTTCACAAGTGTGCACTGTACTTGAATGTGTGTTCCAGACAAATGTGAAAGGTTTCCTCCTTTTGTTGCTCTTTCTCTTTTCGTTTGGAGTGTCTCATTATCGCAAATCAGTATCTTCTAGTGTGTTACCCTCTACCACCAGAACCAGCACTCGCTGTCATTCAATCGAAAAAACAAAAGAGCAAGTGTCGAACACTTTTGGTACCCTTTTTATTTCCAAAAAATGCTGTCTGGAGTACGTGAGTAGAGGTTTTGTCGCCGTCGCCAGACAAAATCACCAAAAAGCAAAAAGTGATTTTATTATGCTCTTCTCTTGATGATTACCATTCATTCACCCACTTCGCCTATAGGCGGAATTCAATTTGCACGCTACTGCTGCCTCAATTTGAAGGTGACAGTGTTGTGATTGTGTGGTGATTGCGGCCAAACAACAAAAATGTTGGAAAAATAGACACAACAAACACAGCCAGAGAGAAATCAATCAAATCAGAGCTGCCAATTTGCCGTGCCCTTTCGCAGCTCTAACTACAGCTAATGTTCTACTGTGTTTGACTTTCAAATTTTGTTTTATTTTTTTCTTTTTAAGGCTGAATACGGACTCTCGGAGGAACAAGTGGCGGAGTTCAAGGAGGCCTTTATGCTCTTTGACAAGGACCTCGACGGGCGGATAACCGCCACCGAGCTGGGCATTGTGATGCGTTCTCTTGGGCAGCGGCCCTCGGAGACGGAGCTGAAGAACATGGTCACCATGGTTGATCAGGATGGTAAGTGAGAGGTGATTAGATGATTAGATGAGCTTTTTTAAACCCAATTTCTGATAGGCAACGGAACCATCGAGTTCAACGAGTTCCTCCACATGATGTCCAAGAAGATGAAGGAGACGGACAAGGAGGAGGAGCTGAAGGAGGCGTTCCGCGTCTTTGACCGCAACGGTGACGGCTTCATCAGCGCCCCCGAGCTTCGTCTGGTGATGACCAACTTGGGGGAGAAGCTGACGGACGAGGAGGTGGAGGACATGATCAAGGAGGCGGACCTGGACGGAGACGGACTGGTCAACTATGACGGTAGGTTTTTGGAAGAGTTTGAAAACCGCTTTTGAATGCTAATCTTTATTTTCAATCAGAGTTTGTCACTGTGCTAATGGCGCCGAAGCACAGTTAGCTGTGCTCAGCGGCAGCAATTTTATCATCAACTATATCATTGTAAATCTTTTTTGTCTGCATCCTTCTTACTTTTGTGTGTCTTGCTTGCAATTTTTCCCTCTTCCCACGTTGCCTTCACTTATTTATTACTTAGTGGCTATTTTTGTTTGTATCTTTTTCAAGTATTATCTCCTCCTTCTTTTGCACTGAGTATGTCGATGTTGATCTAGTCACTCTGATGTCTTATCTTCACCTGTTTCCTATTACTCCACCTGACTTCTATTCACTCCTGTGTTCTTCTTTCACTCTTGAGTTTTTTCTTTTTTTGTGTGTATCCACTCTTCCTTCTCTTTTGTTGCCTTTCCTGTGTGTTTTTCCTTTATTTTCCTTTGTTTGATTCACTTTCTTTGTCTTTTCACCCTCTTCTTCCTTTTGTTATGCGTCCTCAAACACTTGAGACTTACCGGTCTTTATATTTGGTCTTTTACTTTCATTCACTCCTTTCTCACCAGCACTTGCTTCCTCTTGGGCAAACTGATCACCACCACCAAAACAGGGCTCAATTGTTGTTGTTGAAGTTCAGCCGAGTTCTACCAGAGTTTTATCACCACTCCGCTATTGGATCATTATCATCATCTTTTCAAAGCGACCATCACACCAAAAGGATCTTGAAAAGTGCTGCTGATCTCCACCCTCTCTTTCTTTTTTTGGCGGACAGAACTTCTTCTTTTTCTTCTCTTGATAACGATATTACCTTTCTATATTTTTTTGCAAACTCAACCTTAGCTTCTGCGACCATTAAATGCCTTTCACCCCACTTTTCCCACTTTCCCCACCCACTTACCCACTTTCTCTTTCCCTCCCAGTATATTATTTTTGTCATTTGTATAAAAGGAAACAAAACCACACAACCGATACAGGATACTCACCGACGCAATATACAACAACAATCTGAGCTCAACAGTGATGAAATGGTATATTGTGTTACAAACAAACAAATAATAAAAAACAAAAAAGTCCCATAGATTCACCCTCTTTTTCATCATATCTTCAACAGTGTTGTCGAGCGATCACCTTCCTTCCCAACTCCCAACTTTCTCCCTCACCACAGCCGGCCACCATTTCATCACCCTCCCAATCACCCTCCCCATTACCATAACCCTCTCATCATCTTTGCTTTTATTTTGCTGTACACTCGTTACTTCAAAAAATGATAACAATAATATAAAAACAAACAGAAAAAACACTACAAAACACACAATACCCTCTCTGACTTTCCCCAAAATGTCTCCATTCTCTCTCCTTCTCTTTCTGTTTCCACTGTCCAAATAATAAAAACAGTCTACAAGGTAATATTCCTTCCATTGTGTCCTTGTTTTTGTCACAAATGAATGAAAAAGTGCGCCCACTTTTATGACCGAAATTGCTTGTGCCGAGTTTACCCAATTTCCCAATTAAAAACAGTCTACAACTCTCAATCTACAACTTCTTCCATCTTTTGCAGGCACTTCTCCACTTCTCCACTATTTAATTGACACTTTTTGGAACGAGTTTGTTGTACAAACGAGGATGTTACCCCTCAGTGTGTGACAAGGACCGTCGTCGTGCATTGTACAATTCTTGCTGTACGAGAAATAGGAAGGGAAACACACACACACACACACATTGAGTTCTAGTAATTAGCTGTGTATGTATGCTAATTAGAGTGAACAGCAGCTCCCCAGACGGCCATCAGCCAGCAGCAGCAGTAGTCTGTTTGTCGGTTGTGTGTTTTTCATTTTTGAGAAGAGAAAAACGGGAGAATCCTCCGCGGTGGCGGATTCTCTCTCGAGAATTCTCTTCTTTGCTGCTGCTGCTTCGCTCGAGCGCGCGCTCGAAAAAGAAGAAGAATTCTGCTGAAGACACAGCCACTACGAATGGCGCCGACAGGCAGCTTGAAAAAAAACAGCTGTACGACCTCTACTGTTTACCTCTTCGAGATTGTTGTTGTGGCCTTCGAAGTTGTTGTCATTGTTCTGATCTGAAGGGTTTGCGGCCCTAGGACGCGGTCCGCCCGGTCAGTTGTCATGTGGTGCTGGTGAACAGACTGTTAGCTTTGAAGGCAACAAAATAATACTCAAACGTGCAAGTTTATTTATTTAGTCTTTTCTCAGTTTCTCTCTCCTGTCTGTGATATAAAAAGTGCACACACTAGCGGTCATTACAAAAAAACTGTCTAATGTCATTTCGGTTTCCTATCTTGGCAAGCATCATCATCGTCAACGCCAAAGATTGGCGCCTCTTTTTGCATCACCAACTTTAATCATCACCAAACTAAGGAAAGATATCAGCGCACAACTAACAAGTGATCACATTCTCAGTGTCAAAGAAGACTGAAATCTTTAGTCATTAGTGTGTGACAACAACAACAGCAGCCAAAACGGCGATGCGAAATCGAAGCAACTCAGGCGTCCGCCTGGACTACTACCAGCGAGTCGTCTACAAGACCATCCTCAGTCACCAGGTAAGTCACTTGATTCTGGGTACTTTTAGGGTACAGTTTTAGTCCAACTCTACCATAAACTCTCCTTCTTTTTCATCCCTAGGACCCCGTTTCCGGTCTGCTGCCCACCAACGAGTCGCTGAACGACCACGCCTGGGTTCGCGACAATGTCTACTCGATCATGGCGGTGTGGGCGCTGTCGATGGCGTACAAGAAGAACACCGACCTGGACGAGGACCGGGCGAAGGGCTACGAGCTGGAGCAGAGCTGCGTGAAGATGATGCGCGGCCTGCTGATGGCCATGCTCCGCCAGAAGGACAAGGTGGAGGCCTTCAAGGAGACGCAGGCGCCCACCGACGCCCTCCACGCGAAGTACTCCGCCGGGACGATGCTGCCGGCGGTGGGCGATCGCGAGTGGGGCCACCTGCAGCTGGACGCCACCTCGCTCTTCCTCCTCACCCTGGCGCAGATGACCGCCAGCGGCCTGCAGATCGTCTTCAACCTCGACGAGGTGGCCTTCGTCCAAAATCTGGTCTTCTACATTGAGTCCGCCTACTGCATACCGGACTACGGCATCTGGGAGCGAGGCGACAAGACCAACCACGGCCTGCCGGAGCTCAATGCCAGCTCCATTGGTGAGTTCGAAAACGTGGAGTGTTTTTGTTTTTAACTCCTTTTCTCACAGGAATGGCCAAAGCCGCCCTCGAGGCAATGAACGAACTGGACCTCTTTGGCGGCCGCGGCGGCCTCCCTTCCGTCATCCACGTTCTCGCCGACGAGGCGCAAAAGTGCCACGCCGTCCTCGAGTCCCTCCTTCCGCGAGAGTCCAATTCGAAGGAGGTGGACGCCAGCCTCCTCTCCATCATCAGCTTCCCCGCCTTTGCCGTGGAGAGCCGCGAGCTGATCAAGGTGACCCGGGATGAGATCAAGACCAAACTGCAAGGCCGCTACGGCTGCAAGCGCTTCCTGCGGGACGGCTACAAAACCGCCCGAGAGGATCCCCGCCGGCTCTACTACGAGCCGAGCGAGCTGAAGGCCTTCGAGAACATCGAGTGCGAGTGGCCGCTCTTCTACTGCTACCTCATACTGGATGGGCTCTTCTACGGCGACGACGAGGCGGTGGAGGAGTACGCGGAGAAGCTCGATGCGCTGCTGATCAAGACGGAGGACGGGCTGCGCCTGGTGCCGGAGATGTACGCCGTGCCGGGCCACCTGGTGGAGAGCGAGTACCGGCGGCCGCATTCGCAGGAGCGCATTCCCATCGGCTCGCTTCCGTTCATGTGGGCGCAGTCGCTGTACACGGTGGGGCGGCTGCTCAAGGAGGGGTTCATTGCGCCCGGGGAGTTGGATCCGCTCAATCGGCGACTGTGCACCGAGAAGAAGCCTGATGTGGTGGTTCAAGGTAAGTGTTTAGCTTTTTGGAATATTTCTGACTTTTTTCCCTTTTAAGTGGTCATCCTCGCCGAGGACGAGAAGGTGAAGGAGCGCATGGCGCAGCACGACCTGGCGGTGCAGACCATCGAGGAGGCCTCGCCGCTTGAGGTCCAGCCCGCCCGCCTTCTCTCCAACCTCTACACCTACCTGGGGCAGAATGAGAAGCTGTCGCTGTCGGGACGCATTTCGAAGGAGGTGGGCATTCTCGCCACTAGCAAGCTCTACTCGCTGCAGGGCCGCATCTTTGCCTTTACGCCGCAGGTAAGTGCACTTGCTAGCTTTTGGCTGGGTTTGTGGATGTTTGTGAGAGGATTTTGTTAATTTTTTGAGCCACTCAAAGAACCTCGACCGGTTGAACTTCTACATCGTCAACGATGTGAACCTGATGGCGAGCAACTTTCGCAGCGCCGTGCACATGCTCAAGAGCAACTGGCGCGAGCTGGGCCGGCCGACGCTGACGCTGATCATGTACCGGCAGTTTTTGGGTAAGCGCTTTTTTCTTTTAAGATTGACAGACTGTTTTAATGCTCTCAATTCCCTCCTCTTTTCAGAGAACGACAAAGTGCCGCTGTCGATCATCTCGACGCTGAAGAAGATCAAGAGCGGCTACCTGCACGGCACGCGGGTGGTCTTCGGCAACCTGGAGGACTTTCTCTCCACCTCCTGCATCTCCAATCTCACCTTTCTGGCGAACATTGAGGATGGCGACAATGAGAACCTCAATCCGGCTGGTGCGGCTCTTTCTCGAGCACGAGCTTAGTCGGCCGTTCTTTGTTCGTCGGGTAAGTGGTAGCTTTGTGTGGTTTTTGTCGGTGTGAAATATGACACCTTTGTTGTTACACTGCTTTTCTTTGCAGCTCACTCGCCAGCAGTCGGTCTCGGCGAAGCGGAAGATCAGCATTCGCTCGCGAAAGTCGGGCATCTCGGGTATCATCAAGCGGACGCGGTCGATTCAGGTGGATCAGTATGATCCGGGTAAGCTTCTTCTTTTCCGTTTTTTGTTATCATTAATTAAAACCACTTTTTTGCATTTAGAAATCATGAGCCTTCGCGCCTCCTACGAGGCGAGGAACCAGCTGACGCCCGAGAGCGCCTCCAATCCCATTTCGCCGGTGCACGAGCCGGTGTCGCTGTACCCGGACGAGTACGAGAGTGAGATGCCCTCCTTTGACCACGCCGGCGGCTCCTCGCAGCACATCAACAAGATCAACAAGCTCTCTGACCTGACCATCACCGAGGACCTGACCGACGACGAGCTGGTGAACATGTACAAGGACTCGGAGGTGCTGGAGGAGCAGGCGGACATTCTCCACTACCTCTTCTACAACAAGGGCCTCGACTTTAAGACGGGCAGGACGCTGAGCAATGGCTCGGAGGAGTCGGTGCGGGACATGCTGAAGGAGGTCTACGAGAAGGCGTGCACGGAGAAGCGGTGGGCGCTGGTGAGGCACTCGGCGGGCATGCTGGGCAAGCAGGTGGAGGACCTGAGCAAGTCGGTGGCTGATTTGCTCGTTCGACAGAAGCAGATTCACGGTGGGCATGCCGCCGCAGTATGAACAGGTAAGTGGGGAGTTTTAGAATTTCGAATTTTAACTTTTTTTACTTCTTCAGACCATCGTCCGGCCACTGCCCGCGAAGGAGCTGCGGACTATAATCGACAAGGCCCACCTCGGCGACCAGTGCACTGCGATGCTCACCCAGGAGCTGATCATCTACCTCTCGATGTTCATCCGCACCGAGCCGCTGCTCTTTACGGAGATGCTCCGCCTGCGAGTCGGCCTCATCATTCAGGTGATGGCCTCGGAGCTGGCCCGGGCGTTGAAGTGCGATCGGTGAGGAAGCCTCTGACCATCTGTTGAACCTGAGTCCGTATGAGATGAAGACGCTGCTGCATCACATTCTCAGCGGAAAGGAGTTTACAATTAGGAGTGGTGGTAAGGAGTGGTGGTGGTGGAAGTTTGTTGAAGTTGTGTGTTTGACGTTTGTCTTTTCCAGGAGCCAGCGGCCGCATCTCACTAATCAACGATCGAATGCTCAGTCGGCGAAGTGTCGTCGGGGGCAACCTGCACGAGAACGACGCCGAGGAGTTTGGCTTTGAGAGTGACCGCCATGGACAGTGGCTGCGAAGGCGTCGCCTCGATGGGGCACTGAATCGGTGCCCAGTGGCTTCTACACTAAAATTGGAGCGTCCTGGAGAAGGTGAGTGTTGTGGTGTTGTTTTGAATACCTAAACTAACTTTGCTTCTTTAGTGCCCGGGCATCGCCATTGAGGGCCGCATTCTGATGAACCAGCTGACGAAGGAGATGACCCCTGGCGAGCTGAAGTTTGCCCTGCAGGCGGAGCAGGTGCTCAACTCGGTGCCGCAGCCGGAGTACCGCCAGCTGATGGTCGAGGCGATGATCGTCCTCACCCTCCTCATCGACAACGTCCCCTCCATCAGCAGTCTGGGCCAGCAGGTGATCAACGTCGAGCAGCTGGTCCACCGGGCGAATCGCATCTTTCTCGAGGAACAGGTAAGAATCGGGAGAGGGTTTTTTGGATCGACTTTTCATTGAATTGATGCCTTTTTGCAGGTTCAAGTGGACGGCGACGCGACGCTGTGCTGCGCCGCAAAGGGCAGCACCTCGGAGTTTGCCGCGTACTGCGGCGGGGCGGCCAACATTTGCCAGCACTTCTACGACAGTGCGCCCAGCGGCAACTACGGCACCATGACCTACCTGATACGGGCCACCACGGAGATACTCGAGTGCTGCCTGCCCAGGGACAGCATCGACTGCAAGGTCAGCTGAGGAAGTGAGAAACACACACTCTCTCCTGAATGGCTCAAATCGAATTCTTTCACTGGTGTTCGATGTTAGAGATTAGTCTTCTACTATACTGTTAGCATCATCATCATCGATCCAAATTGGCTCACATTCATCACCACAACTACCATTGAATCTCTCTCTTTTTCAGACTTGAATCTCTTCCCACCCTCATCCCCTCCCTCCACTACCTAAACTTGTGCCAAAACCAGATTACCGCTGTTCAACCAACTTCTAGTGAGAAATAGAAAAAAGTTACGACGATTGTTCAACACGAGCTTCCAAACGGTGGTGGTCAGCATCGGCAGCAGCAGCAGCTCCATTAAAAGGATAAGGGCAAGAAGAGAGCAGTGGTGGTAGCGGTAGATCAAAGAGCAAGAAGAAGAAAAAATGTCGGCTGTACATGTGCTCGTTTCTCTCACTCGAGCTTAGCTGCTGGTGTCGGTCGGTTGCCAGTGGCAGCAGACTAATGAATTGCCTCCCCCTTCCTTCTCTCCCTTTCTATCGATGTCTCCTCTTTCTCCTTTGCCTACTTCTACCCCGTTTCAAAGTCCAAGCAACATGTCAATGGGAGATCGAAGAGAAGATCAGTTACCACCGCTGTAACGTAGCTGAGCTGCTACCACTTTTACTACAGCTACCATCGCCGTTGCCGTCAGCTGATCAGACAAGAGAAGAACAGGAGGTGGAAGGTGAACAGGTCCTTACACAGTACCACAGGTTACCGTAGTAATCGGATCGAGAAGAGAGGAGAGGAGACTAAATCGGCGACGGCGGCGGTGACAGTGCTGGTGGCGCCTGTACAGACACTCAGTCAGACACCGACAGTCAGACAGGTGAAACGAGTTTAGACGGGAGAGAGGAGCAAAGTACTTCTACCAGTACTACTGCTGTGTCCATGACAGAGAAAGAAGAGGAGGAAAAAACTGTCTCTGACGGTGTCGCTGTCTGCAGCAGCAGCAGCAGCAGTGACTAACGTTGTCGAAATGCCAGCAGTGGGCAAAGATGAGCTGCAAACCGGAAAGGGAAGTGCTGTCAACACGAGGGGGGGGGGTGCTGAATGCCAGTTAAAGGTATATCGAGCAGGAGCTGCTGCTGCTGCTGCCGCTGCTCTCTCACGATCAATATCAGTCCCTGAAATTGGGTGATTTTCTCATTGGCAAACAATAGCAGCGCACCAAAGCACAGCAACGACAGTGCACAATAGTGTGAGAGAATCTCTGACTGTCTCTCTCTCTTCTCCCGTTTCGATACCGCCTCTTTTTCGTCACCGTCTCACTCACACACGTGGCTTGCTTCGTTCACCGGTGTGTTGTGCAACGGAAGTGGTGACGCAATGGTGGCCAGTAGTGGAAACCGATGTCTTACGATGTTGATGCTCTCATCTTTCTGTTTAGTCTGTTTACTGACCATCACTCTTTTTCTCTTTCTATCTCATGTATCTCTGGTATTTTGGCAGCCGGCAACGGCAGCCTTCTATCTCACTCGCTCTCTCAATCGCTACATCGATCCATCGTAAGGGAGATTCGTCGGCGGTGGACTGATTTTTTCGAGGATTACAAAATGTTGCTAGTTTTGCCGCTACACTTTGAGCCGCGTACAGGTTACAGCTTTTGTGCGTGGCTCTTTCCCGTGAAAAGCACGCTGACAGCGGCTTCATAACATTTGCCAGCCCCCTGCAAAAAGTCAGCCACCTCAGAGAGTGACACCTAGCGCAGATCAAGACAAACAGATCTTCCCGGCAGCCCGCCTGCCGCTGCTGCTGCAGTGCAGAGAACAGGCGCCTCTTGCACGCCTGCACTGCTTCCCGCTCTCTTCCTGACGTGCGTCTCTGTTTCCAGTGGGAGGAGCCAATGGCCGGCGAGTAGCACTGGGAAAGGCGGCCGAGGCGATTGAAACAGACAAAGCAGGCGCTCATGCTCTCCTCACACTCGGCGCACACTGCCACGCTCCTCGCTGGCTGGAAAGGAATCGCAGAGTGAAAGCGAGCAAAAGCAGCAAGTAAACCTTACCGACCAAATCTTCTCCGCTATCCGCTATCCTTGCCCAGAGGTACAGGATACACACGTTCTAAATACTTCACCCCGGACTCCCTATCTCAATTGGAAGTATCCCCAGGTAGGTGCCCCGCCTCCGGAAGGAGAGCAACAACAACAGCGGTCAGATCGGCGGCCGTTTGACACTCTTCTCTATGACGTGTTCCCTTCTTGGCTCACCTTACACTCTTTCCTCCTTCCTCCTCTCCCTCACTCCCTCCCTCCCTCCCGAAGACCCCACTCAGAACGCCACGCAAGAACGAGGGTCCCCGACAGGCGCAGAGTACCCACTAGCCCCAAGATGGCGAATATTCCACCAAATGAGATGCTGAACGCCAACGCCAGCATCTACCAGCCGCAGGCGGCCCAGCCGAAGATCGGCGGCCCGCAGGCGCATCCCGGCGGACCGGGCCAGCAGCAGTCGCTGCCGCCGCACATGACCGGCATCCGCGGCCAGGCGCCCTTTCAGACCTACATGGGCCCGGGCCCGAACCGGGTGGCGGGCATGCAGCCGCCACACCGGCCCCAGTACGCCGCTCACCCGCCCTCATTTCCGCCGGCGCTGGTGCACCAGCAGCAGCAGCAGGCGGCCGCGCTGGCCGCCGCCACCGCCGCCGCCGCCTCTCAGCACCGCGGCAACAATTCGATGCAACACCCCAACGCGGGACAGGTCAACAGCTCCAACAGCTCACACCGAGGCAACAACTCCATGCACCACAACTCACAGGTGACGGCGGCGCAGCAGGCAGCGGCCGCCTCCGCCGCCGCCGCCCACCAGCAGCACCAGCAGGCGCATCCACACCAGCAGGCGATGGCGAATCACCAGCAGCAGATTCACCACCAGCACCCGCATCAGCACCAGCACCAGCATGGCGGTGTGGCCGCGGCGAACCTCTCACATCGACAGAACGCCGCCGCGGCGGCCTCGGCGGCGGCCCTCCCCAGATGTCCATGCAGGCGAACCGAATGCCTCCGATGCAGTACTACACTATGCCGTATCAGCATCCGAGTCACAATCCAATGCAGATATACCTTCCATCACAGCAGATGATGGTAGGTGGACTAGGACAAAGAGTACCCGTAAATATACCCTTTTCTCTTGTTTCCTTCTTCTTTTATTGATATCTTTCTTTTCACCCTTCTACAGCCCTATGCTCATCTTAATCCCTACCAGATAGAAGTTTGTAAGTGTTTGCTTGTTGTTTTGCTTATTATTCGTTATCATCTGACAACTTCTCTCTCTCTTTCTCTCCCTCTACACACAGACCAACAACAACTTCAACAAGCCCAGTCGGCACGTGGCTACCAGCAGCAGAGCCAAGCACCAATAATGTCGAACAATATTCCGCCAAGTGAGATGATGAACCCGAACGCCAGTGTCTACCAGCAGCAGCAGCAGTCCCAGCAGCAGCAACAACAGCAGCAGCAGCAGCCTCATCCGCCTCAGATGCAGCAGATGCAGCAGCAACAGCAGCAGCCGCCTCAGCAGCAGCAGCCGCCACCGCCACAGCAGCCGCCACCGCCGATAAAGTATCCCGAGCCGAGGCCGTTGACACACAACAAGCCCAGACAGATGGCCACTGTGCTGGATGAGCACGGCAATGTGATTGATCTGATGAAGTTTGAAAAATCGAAGAGCAAGCCACAAGCCACTTCGAGCAGCACCACCTCCGCCACACCTACAGCCACCACCACCAACACAACCACCACCATCAGCAACAACAACAACAACAACAACCACCACAACCACCACCACAAACAACAACAAAAACAACAACACCAACAATTCTCGCAGTAGTAGCGTTTCACAGGAGAGCAACAATGAGGAGGTACAACAGTTGACCAATGCGACAGCGACGAAGAACGCAACGTCAAAAACAGTAGCAGCAGCTACTGGTGAACCACAGCAGAAGCCAACCGCTGCTACTCCTGACGAAGAAAAAACGGTAGCAGCAGATGCCAAAGTGATCAGCAGCAGCAAAGCTACGACGCCGCTCACTAAAGCTGCTGCTGCCGAGCCGGAGAAGAAGGCCCAAAATAGTGTTGTTGCAGCCGCCACTGCTGAAGAGAGCCTGAAGACTAACGACAAATCTGCTGCTGCTGCGACGACGACGACTACAGCGAAAGCCGCGACGCCGCTGCCGACCTCTGCAGAGAAGAGCGGTGGCAGCAGCCGTGGCAGTCGAGAGACGACGCCTTTGCCGCCGCCCACCACCACTGAAGATGGCGATAATTTGAAGAAGGTGGTGAAGAAGATGAGTGCCATCGCCATCAGTGCCCCATCACCCCCCACCGCCGCCGCCGCTGACTCCCCCTCTCCCTCCATTGCAGCGAACGGTGATAGTAATGATAATAGTGCTGCCTCAGCTTCGGCTGCTGCCACCGCTGCGGCTGAGAAGGAGAAGAAGGAGGAGAGTCTGCTGAAGACCAGCGACAAATCGGCGCCGACGACTCCGGCGATGACTACGACACCGACGACAACGACGACAGCGAAAACGACGACACCGCCGTCGGCAGCAGCGACTCCGTCGCCGCCGACCTCTGCGATGAGCAGTGGTGGTCGCAGTCGAGAGACGACGCCCGTTCCGCCGCAGACGCCCACTGCTGAGAATGATTCGAAGGTGGTCAGTGAGAGTGGTGCCAGCGCTCCATCACCGGACACCTCCTCTTCCTCGCCGCCTTCCGTTGCCACCGCAGGCAGTGATGGGGATAACAACAAAAGCGCCGCTGAGGAGGCGATGACCACAACGACACCGACGACGACCACCAGCACTTCAGAGGCGACGACGACGCCCGGCTCAGCGGCCAGCCTCTCGCGAAACTCCAGTCAGAATGGACCGAAGGTGTACGAGCGCGATGAGCTGCTGAATCTGCGCCAGCACGCCTCTGATCACGCCATCATTCTCTCCAATCAGGAGAATCTGAAGGATATTGTCAAGAAGGTAAGTCGTTGATTTGGTGTCATTCAAATGATATAACAAACTAACTCATTTTTACTTCCACTAGATTGGCAACAACAAGAATCCCTCACAGGCGGACATGTTCCTGCCTAGCTTTGCCAACTCTGGCGGCGGCGGTGGTGGTGGCCGCTCCAACGACTCCTATCGAAACAAGTCTCAGGTGAGTGGTTTTGTGTTTGTTTACCTTTTTTGTGAGCTAGAATTAACCATAAACTTTCTTTTGTTCAGACCCAGGCCAGCCGGCGGCCCAGTCAGCCGTCGAAGAACTACCAGGACCAGAA
This sequence comes from Tyrophagus putrescentiae, assembly GCA_024499935.1. Lineage (NCBI taxonomy): Eukaryota > Metazoa > Arthropoda > Arachnida > Sarcoptiformes > Acaridae > Tyrophagus > Tyrophagus putrescentiae. The sequence continues at coordinate 10,470,881 of JAMZRA010000002.1, read as the reverse complement.
GTCGCGCAAGATCACCTCCACGTCGATGCACTATGGGGAGACGCAGTACAAGCCGGCGGCGAACGCCTGGCGCCCCGGCCAGACCAAGGCCGACGACCCGGTGGAGGCGGAGACGGAGGCGCTGCTGAAGAGCGTCCGCGCCATTCTCAACAAGCTGACGCCGCAGAACTACCACACGCTGCTGGAGCAGTTCAAGGCGCTGAAGATTGACTCGCGCAACCGCCTGTCGCGCGTCATTGGCCTCATCTTCGACAAGGCCGTCAAGGAGCCCTCCTTTGTGGTGCAGTACGCCGGCTTCTGCAGCGAGCTGGTGCACATCAAGGTGGTGGAGACGAATGAGGCCGGCGAGACGGCCGACGTCAAGTTCAAGAACCTGCTCATTGAGAAGTGCCAGGAGACCTTCTTCCGGGAGATGTACTCGGACATTGAGAACTACGAGGAGCGCCAGCGGGAGATTGAGGAGTGCACTGATGAGAAGAAGAAGAAGGAGCTGGAGGACATCATGGACGACGACAAGAGGTTATCCCGCCGGCGGTCCATCGGCAACATCAAGCTCATTGCGGAGCTCTTCAAGCTGAACATGCTCAATGCGCGCATCATGTTCAGCTGCATTCAGAAGCTGCTCAGCCACCAGCACGAGGAGTACGTGGAGGTACTGTGCGCCCTCATCACCAACATCGGCGGCAACCTCTCCAGTGCAATCAAGAACAAGCCCAGTGAGCAGGAGACCTTTGACGACATCTTCGCTAAGCTGAGGCCATTCAGCGGCAGGAGGAGGGCGCGCTGAAGGTCAGTTCGCGCATTCGCTTCACCATCCTCGACCTGCTTGATCTGCGGAAGAACAACTGGATCAGCCGGCGGAAGGTGGAGGGCCCGAAAACGATTGCTCAAGTGCACGAGGACATGGACCAGGCGGAGCGGAGGAAGAACATGGAGGCGGCGGAGTTTAACAAGAAGAAGCGAATGGGTAAGTGATTGTGTGGTGGCGTTGGAGTTCGATTTGGTAGCTAACATTTTTTCTCTCTTTTTCTCACAGCTCCCAATCCCGACGAGTGGCAGCAGGTGAACAGGTCACGGGGCAAGAGCGGCCCCAGCATCAGCCAGTCGAAGATGAACGTCAGTGGCTTTAATGCAATTAAGGACTCCTTGTTTGTAAGTAGTGGTGGTAGTGGTTTTTGGTTAACACCCAGTGAATAATTTGTTTTGCAGAACGCTGTAAAGCCCACCCTGTCCACTGGCTCGCCCTTTGGTGCCTTTGCTCACGGTAGCCACGGTGGCTCTTCCAATTCTCAGAGTCGCAACTCCTCGCTGAACTTTGACAAGGGAGGCGGCGGCAACTCTACAAACTCCGTTCCGGTAAGAGCGATAACCGGCTTAAAGAGATGATGAACTGCTTTCTTAACTCTCACTTTTCACCCTTAGGATGGTGATAATAAATCTGAAAAGCCTACTGAAGCCCAGAGGAACGCCCAGAGGCTGTTTGAGCTTTGCATGATAGGCGAAGGTGATATGGCAGACGCTAAGGGGGTAAGTGGTAGTAGCCGTGCAGTCGAGAGAGTTGCTCGCGAGCTCGAACCTCTTACTCATGTCCTCTCTTTCTCATTAGGATGTACTTGATGGTGCACCCGCTGAGATGGTCTCCAAGACTTATTGTGCCTTAATATACAAATGTGTTGAACACTACATGTTAAAAGGCAAAAATGACGGTAAGTTTGAGACTGTTGCACACCTTTTCTTTGTTTGTTTTATACACTAAACCACCAACCATTTTCTCCTCTTCCTCCTCCCCCGACTATTTCTACAAACAGGAACACTCGCAGATAAGCTGCTGAGTATTTGCGGCTTCTGCACAGCGAAGGGCCAAAAGGACATGACCCTGACGGACATTATTTGCATAAGTGCCGATGTGTACCGTGATCTAGAGTTTCCACAATGTAAGTGCACAACTGTTTCACTGGATTTACCACCACCAACACACCAATTCACCCTCTTTCTTTCTTTTGCAGTCGGTCTCCAAGATGTTCTTGACCTACTGAACGATAACGATGTCACGCCGACACCAATAATCATGAAGTGCTACCAAAATACCAAATTCAAGAGCCAGATTGTCAAGTTAGCATTTGAAAAGTTCTTCCAAGCGAGAAACGTAGCAGTGCCGCCACCACCGCAGTAGCCGCTGCTGACTTCGCCGCCCTTGTTGTTCTTGTTCTTCTTGTTGACGTAGTGTGGTGGTCGGTGCAGTGTTCGGTACTATTTCTACCCGACCTGACCCCTCCACCGCCACCTCTTCCTTTTCCTTATTTTTTCCTCCTCTCCTCCTCCTCCTCCTCTGCGAAGATATACTGTTATCTCTTCACTGTTTTTTGATGAACACTTGAACTCTCTCCTCTCCTCTCTCTCCTCCCACTTTTCTACTGTCATACACACCACACCCACAACACACCACCAACAACAACTCCACACACACACAAAGACGCCCCAATTTTTGTGCTACATCTACTGCGCAGTGTCCGTTTCCCATCGGCAACAACCACCACCACCACCACCATCGCTGACTGACTTTGTGGTGGCGGTGTGTTTGGGCGACACTGCTAGCAGCTGTAGCAGCTAACCCACAGTTCTGTGCAACTTCTTGACGGTCCGACCAGTTGTCGCCCCACACGTCATTGCACGCTTGCATCTTTACGTCGATGTTCTCTCTCTTCCTCTTCCTCCCTCTCTCTGTGCTCTTTGTGTGTGTGCACCTTACACTCTACACTAGTTTTTTATTATTTGAATGTAATTTTATATAAAAACAAATAATATATTTATATGATTATACTACTAAACGTACCCCCTTCTTCTCTTCTCTTTCTTTTTCTCTCTTGAATCCCCTCCTTTTCCCTTCTTCCTTTTTGTTTCCTCTCTCTTTTGTCAGAAACCGTAACCTTTATCTTCTTATAATCATCATTGATTACAATAATTATTATTTAAACTTTTGTCCAATCAACCAATCAAACAATACAGTGTAGTACAGGCAAAACTGACACTGGTTGTGTCGATACGGGGGCATGTAAAAAGGAAAAGGATAAAACTTTTAGGAGGACTTGTGGTAGTCTAGGGCTGGTGGTGTCACAGGGAATGCCGTGCAACTCACACGGGTAAATGATCTTTCTCCTCTTTCAACCTCTACTATGCTTTTTCACTCTTGGTGCCGACTGAATCCGCTGAGGTGCCATTGCCATTTCCATTGCCATTGGTCTCCGAGAAGACGCCCACATTGCCCAGGTGGCTGACGCTGCTGAGAATGTGGCGAATGTGAATCTCGACGTTATTCTGAAAGCTCTCCACGTTGGAGTCGGAAATCTGGCGGCGAATGGCGGCGATCGTCTCGAAGATGGACTGAAACTCGTAGCAGCTGACCTCGCTGTCGCGAAAGCCGCGCAGGTGGAACATCAGCGACATGAGGTTGACGATGAGGCCGCGGGTGCGGTCGCCGCCCACCCGAATCAGCTTGCTCAGCTGCTCCACCAGCGACTTCGACTCGAGCAGGCACTTCTGGCTGACCACATCGGCTTCAGGCTCTTCAGCTGCCGCTCGTTGGCCACCTGCAGGCTGTAGCTCTGAATGGCGCTCAGGTGGCGGCCGACGTCCTTGTTGATGCGCTCCAGCTCGAGGATCGACAGGGCGTAGACTTCTTGAAGGCGAAGGAGATGCGCTCACAGTGGCTGGTCATCCGTTCCACCTCGGTGTTGACCGCCCGCAGCTCGTCCACCTTCTTCCGCTTCAGCGTCAGCGTGCGACTCGCCTTGACGAGCTGAAGGAGAAACTTGACCGGGTAGCCGTTGATGGTCGGCTCGGGAGCCGGCTGGGCGGTGGTGGCAGAGGTTGAAGTGGCGGTGGCTGAAGAGGATGAAGATGAGTTGTCGCCGTTGGAGTTGAGCGGCAGCTGGTGCTGTCCTGCTGCTGCCTGTGATCCGTGGCTGAGAAGGTGTGATTGCGGGTGACTGTGACTGGAGGCGGCGGCACCACTACCACCTTTCGCCTCTCCTGCCGAAGAGCCGCCATTCTCCACGAAGCGATTGTTGATCTGCCAAATCTTGCGCGGCTTGTACTCAAAGGAGGTCAGCGGGGCAAAGACCGGCGGGCGGATGGGCGCCACCTCGTAGTCGGGTATCGAGAGGCTGCCCACGTCGGGCCGGCTGAAGGCCACCCGGTAGGTGCCGTTGCTGCTGTCGATGCCCTCGATGGTGCCGTAGTAGAGGCCGTCGAAGACGCGCGCCAGCGCCGCCACCTGGGTGCCCACCACCAGCGGGTGGGGAATGTGCTCCGGGAGGTCCTTGAAGCCGCCCGCCTTCAGGCAGGCCACCTTGTTCTGCTGGAGGTGGCGAATCTTCGCCCGCTTGTTGTTCAGCGTCTTCCGCTCCTCGAGGAAGAAGGCCGCCGAGCAGCGCCGTGGCTTGCCCAGCAGCCGGCGAATCTTCGACCACTCGGCGCGCGTCAGGTAGCGCGTCCGCAGCAGCGGCAGCGAGTCCCGCAGGCAGATGCTGAACTCATTCTCGTCGAGGAAGAGCGTCTGGTCGACGTTCCCGTAGAAGAACTCGTGGTTGACCCAGTTGTGCGCCTTGGGCAGCTTCAGCAGCGTCTTCAGGCTGGTGGTCACCGCGGCGCCGATGTGCTTGTTGAAGCGATTCGCCTTCGAGGGGCTGCCAGTGTTGCTGGTGCTGGTGCTAGTGCTGGCGTTATTGCTACTGCCGCTGTTGCCGCTGCTGCTGTTGTTGTTGTTGTACTCATTCTGGCTTCCTCCTCCTTTTGAAGATGAGAAGGAGGAGGAGGGCCCAAAGACGGACACCTGTTTGCCTTTGGATGATGATCCCTTGTTATCAGCAGCTGATGTTGATGTTGATGAAGAGGAGGCGGAGGTGGAGGCGGTGCCGGTGTTTGTGATCGTTGAGTTTCCGGCGGTGGAGGTAGACGACCCCGACGTGGACGGCTGGCTGGCGTACAGCTGACTGATGCGATTCGAGGGGCCGAAGGAGGTCTCCTCGTCCTCGTTGTAGATGTTGCGATTACGCTTTCGGTTGCGCACCGGATGGCCGACACGGTTAGAGGTGGTGGCCATGGCTTCTACTTCTGCTAGAACGGTGAGGCTGTTGATGATGATGCTGAGGGCTCTAATTAAAATGCAAGATGAGGAGGTCGGGCGAAACCTGATAAGGGTTGAACAACCAGAACTGTTCTTCACCAGATGAGAATCCTGCTGAAATCCCGCTCAATCAAGTGAGTTGGTGAAATTCGGCTGCAAAACAACTGGCGGCCATTTCCACAGCGCCAGCCCCCATTCGGACGGCTATTTCTCAGAACCGGCATTCTTATTTTTTATTTTTTCAGCACATTTTTTTGTTGTTTACCAAAGGTACCACTAGATGTTCCAGTTGCAAACTGATTTTTGTATTAACATTTTTTATTTCTTTTTAGATACAAGATACAAGAAAAATGAGGAAGCAGTGAGAGAGGGAGAAAAAGCAAGCAGGTGCCAAGCAAAAAAGGGGAATATGGCGAAATAAAGGATGCGAATATGGCTAAAGAATGTCAGCGTGAAGAAGGATGAAAAGTGGAAAATGGAAGTACAAGACAAAGAAGTCAGAAAAGATCGTTCAACAAAAAACGAGAGGAAAACTGAGAAGATGTGTTGCGGTGGCGGTGGTAGCATTGAAGATGAGAAGCGATGGATGGATGATCAGGAAAGAAGTGAAGTGATTTATCCACCAAAAAAAGTGTGGTTATTGGTGACTGTCAAAACTGGTCATTGGCCTTGAGGAGAAGAATTCGAAATCGACGAAAATGAAGATGAACTTACAGAAAGCCTAGTTGTACTTGTTGAGCATCTCCAGCACCTGTGCGATGATGTTATCACGCGCCGGGTCATTTTCCAGCGAAGGATCAATCAGCAGATTTTTGCCCTTCACCTGCTTCACCACACGCAGATTGCCAAAGTCGGCCACTGAAGAGGAGGAGCCCTGGTCGCCACTACCAGCACTCGAGCCCTTGCTCACAAAGGACATCTTTACGGGATTCTCTGAACTGCCAAAGGATGACGACGAGCTGTGGCTTCCAGCGTCGATGCTGGAGAGCGGCGTCAGCGAGGATGACCCCTTACCATCCTCGATGATTCGAATTGACGAAGGCACCTCGTACTGATTAGAGTTGATCACCTGGTGCTGGGGCTGGTGATAATGGCTCGGTGAAGAACTGGCATCAACATACTTTGAAGATTTGGCCGGCCGACCACCTGAGGCGGGAAATGGAATTGCCGTGTACGACTTTGACTGGCGATCCACGAGCTGATTCGAAGTGGCGGACTTTGGCAGGTGCTGGTGGTAGTGATTGTGGTGCTGGTGGTGCTGGGGCTGGGAAGAGTGCTGGTGGTAGGGCTTGTGAACCAGCTCATTACCACTGGCCATCTGGTACGACTTGGAGGCCTTCTGCACGTTCTCCATGTACAGCTTCGAGAAGGAGGCCGGCGTGAAGGCCGCAGAAGAGGAGTGGCTGCTCGGAGTGGGCGTCGGAGAGCGAGGCTTCGAGGCGGCAGCAGCAGCGGTGTACATCAGCTGAGATTTAGGGGGTGATTCGATGGCGGCTCGGTGGTAACCAGCTCCTCCTCCTCCCTGGTAGTTCTCCTTGCTCGTCGTCGTGGCAGTCGCCGAGACCTCGCCATTGGAGGCGCCGTACTTTGCCAGCAGCTGGTCAATCTTTGACGGGGCCTGGTTTTGGTTGGGGTTGCTGATGCTGATGCCTGCTGGCTGGTAGCCCATCGTCAGGTGGCGGTATTTCTGGTTTCCAGCAGAAGCTGCTGATGTTGATGATGGTGATTCGACGGCCGTCGATCTGGCGAGGTAGTTGTTGATCAGCGAATCAGTGGTGCTCTGGTAGTGGTTATTATTTCCTGAAGGACCAGTCCGGTGGAGGTCTTCCACGTAGCCAGAAGAGGAAGAGCTCGAAAGGTGTGGAGAGGGAAGGTCGTAGAAGCTGGTGGGTGACTTCTTTTTAGAGGGAGAACTTGCCTCGTACTTGGACTTGATTGCCTTCATGCTGTACTTCACGCCCGGCTTGATGTTGCTGTACTTTGAGCTGATGTCGTACGGGTCCACTTTGCCGTAGGAGCTAGAGGAGCTGCTTCCGCTATTTCCACCTGTAATGGTGATCAGCGAATTGCCACCACCACCTCCACTGTGATCATTGTTTTCATTGTAGTCACCGCCCATTAGACGGCTAGGTCGAAGGCCGTAACTCTCCTCCTGTTCAGCTAGCGACTTTGAAGATATTAAGCTGATGCTCGGTCGGTGGTTGGCGCTCAATGAGGAGGAGGAGGAGGAGGAGGTGGCGGAGTAGGCGTTTGAAGATGTGGGTCGCAAGGAAATGGCAGTGGGTGGGGCGGAAATAGCCGCTCGACTGCTCGAGCTGGAGAGCGAGTGGGAAACGGTTTCCGGAAGGTGGTTGCTATTGCTGTACAGTGACTGAAGAGAGCGACTGTTGCTGCTGCTGCCTTCATTTCTGATGCTGTGTCCATTGTTGTTGCTGGCTCCCGGCTTGACAATGTCCTCCTCGGTGAGGAAGAAGGCCTTAGGGTCGCCGTTGCGCTTGTTCAGGTAGAAGTAGTTGGGCGATGAGTCACAGGGAATGGAGTCCTGGTGGCGGGTGCACGTGAAGGACATCTGATTGAAGACGGTGCCATTGACGCAGGAGAAGGTGTGCTTCACAAAGGACTGGTGGGAGTTTAGGAGTGGGGAAATGGAGAGTAAAATAGAAAAGAAAGGGAAAAGAAGAGACAATGATTAGAAAGCAGTTGTATGCATCAAAACGGGGCGCGTTGGGGCATTAGCATTAATTGACTCTGCTGCTGCACTGTCCCCTCGGTAATTGACATCTACACTGCCATTGGCAATTAGTGTTCGTGGTCACCACCATCACCATCACGGCCATCACCACTTTATTCTTCCGCTTCTATCTCCATCTCCTTCTTCACCTTCTGCCTTTTTTTCTCGGCCACACGCTGACCGCGCGCTCATTTGTGATCTCTAATTGCCTCCAACTGACTGACTGAACGGATGCTCACCAACTGTGATGTGATGGCACACGTAGCAAACATACGCACATACTAGCCTTTTCTTCAGTCTTTAGCTGTCCCTGCCAGTAACTGTCCCCTGTTCTCAACTTTCACCCCGTGTCTACCACTTCTACTAATTAGCATCTTCTTCTTCATCTTCTCCACTGCACTTGTGGCAATTGTGATGAACAACAAAAACACACACAGTCTATGCAGATGAAGTATTAAGTGAAATGAAATGTCTGCAACTACAGCTAAGTGTGTGTCTGTTTGAGTGTGTGTATTATGTAAAACACTGCCACTTTCAGTTTATTATGCGCTCAATTGGCAATTTGCCTGTCTCTGCTGCCTAAATTGGCTCAATTAAAGTGCGCACTGGTAATTGCTGCAAGGAGAGAGAGAGAAAAAAGCATGCAGATTGTTGTTGCCTGTTTTCTCGCTCTCGGTGATGAACAGAGTGTCACACACACACTTTTGAGGTGATTTCTCAAAACACCGATAAAGATTGTGTGTGCTAATGTGTGGCAATTTGAAAAATGCACGGCTCTTTTGTTTATTTCCAAAGTTGGTACTTACCGGTTTGTCGTACGGACTGTTGGCATTCTCACAAACGTGGTAGTACTGGCAACTGAAAAGGGTGATGTGTATAATAAGTGAAAAAGATCGAATTTGGCATCTACAAACAAACGAACCCATAAGTGACGTCGGCAAAATAGCCCTCGCTGTTGCACACAAAGTGGCTGCTCACTTCATCGATTCTGTTTGGCTGATAGGTCTCCTAGAAAAAGAAAATAGTAATGAAGAGATTAGAAAACAGTAAAATTAAATTACAAAAAAAACAAACAATAGATTCAATTAAGAGCCAAATGAGAGTTTGTGGTATAGTAAGAAAAGTAGAGTAAAAAAGTTAACAGTGAAAGCAGTGATTAGCTCAGTACAGATCTTTTTTCTTTTTTAAATTTCTCCTCATTTCCTCTTTCACGCATTCCTACTTCTTTTTTGCTTGGTCGTGGTAATCACCAGTTTTTACCTGTCGAATTGTGAAAAGTGGTAGAGGGAAATGCTGCGTATGCAATGAGATCGATGCCCACAAAGTCAAGAGAAAAAAGAGAAAACAAAGAGAAAAACAAAAGCAATTAGCGTCAATCAACAAAGTAGCAGAAAAAACGCTCCTTCGCTCTATCTGTCTCAAATGACTACACTAATTTGGGTCGACTAACCGACGTCGTAATTTTTGCAAATGTGCCTCACTCCCTTGGCTGTACTGTTCAGTTTTGTTCTGTTTCGTCAATGAATGCAGTGCACTGTGTGCTGGTAATTCGAGAAGCACGTGCACTTCGATGCTGAACTTCTTCTTTTTCTACTTTTCATTTTCCACTGCTCTGATTACTTTTGTTGGTGGCCTTTGTTCAGCAGCAACAGCAATGACTGCTAATTGCCAGTCGTCCAGTCGCCTCATCTCCTCTCAGTAAATGCTCTGTTCGTCATTGTCAGTAACAGTGGTTGTAGCACTGTTTTTTTGTGACACAATGAGATCAGTCAAAAAACAGGTGAAACAATCTGACTGCATAAATGCTCTCAAATAAATGCTTGGATTTTTAATCTAGATTATGCTGGTAATGCGGTTGGTGACCATTGAGCATCAGCAGCAACAGCCACAGAAGCCACAAAAACAGTGCACTGGACGACGACAAATCGGACAGTGACACAGAAAGATTAGAGCGAGAGAAAGTTCAGATTTAGACAGTTGTCCATCAGCCTTCTACTGACTCTGTTTGCTCTTGAGCTCTTTGGCTGGTGCAAGTAAAGCAGAAGAAGCAGAAGAAGAAGGTGCTGAGAGAAAAAAGAGAGCGAAAGTGAGGGAGATAATTCAATTAGTGATGCCTCTTTGCGCTGCCTTTGTATTCAGACGGTGTTTGCCTTCTTCTTTTTCTCCTTTTTTATCTTTTTCATTTTTTACTAGTAATAAGCCTTTAGCCTTGTAATCAACTGTGAAAGGTGTGTGTTTGCAATAGTGTGCAGATCAAATTTTGTTTGCATCTGTCTTTGCTCAGTGGCTTCGGGCGAATAAAGCACCAAACAATTGTCATGCTTCTTCCGCAGCAGCAGCAGCAACTGTGGCTACTGAAAACAAATCACCAGATGCCAAAAAGAAGGGAAAAAAAGAAGAAGACGTCAGGAAACGGATTCGCGATAATTGGCGGTAAATTGAGGGCAGAAACTGTGGAGAGGAAAAATGAGGGAGCTAGGTAAACTGGTTGACGTCTGCCCCTTCGTTGATTGAATCTTTCAGTCGCATTTTTATTTTCATTTCCATCTCACAATTGAAGCGTTGTCGATATATCGTCACTTCAAAGCTGCTCTCATTGTTCCTTTTCCTTTCCGTTTTATGAGACTGTCTGTCTGTCTGTCTGCTGACGGTAATTGCCCGATGCAAATTTGACTGTGTGTGTGTGCAAATAAAACACACAGCAGTCACTTTTGTCTTTGCACATCTGCTGCATCAATACTGCATTTTTTATTTCCTTTCCGTTTCCAGGAAAAAGGGAAACTGAAATCAAAACTGACACCTGTTGAACATTATCATATTCTCGCCAAAAAGACTTTCCTGCATCATTCTAAAATCACGTTTTTAAACTCTTGCTCTCTTTTCCTGACTGACAGTTAAAGTTAAGGGAAAACTGATAGTGTTGTTACTCGGTGGACACAGATAGAATCACTGTTCAAGTGAAACAGACAGGTGACATTTAACGATGAGCACCACAGGCAAAGAATGTCACCTGGGCAATGGGCAATGGGCGAAAATTGAGCAGCGCATAAACATTCAAATGACTGTCTGCCTGTAATGTCTCAATTTACTAGACAGACTGAACTGAAAAAGAAGCAGTTCATTGGCAACGGCACACTTTGCTGTGTACACAATAAAAGATGCGCACTGGCACCAGACAATAACAAAAGCTGTTGTTGTCTCTAAATGAATGAGTGCAAGAGAGGAAAGGAAGGTGGAGAAGAAGAAAAGCCCCTCACCGGTTGCCTAATTGATATTAATTGCCACTTTGAGCGAGTAAAAGCAGCTTTTAATTGAGGAAAAAGGAGGAGAAAAAGTGCTATAACATCAAAAGATGGCGAATAGTCCGTCAATAGCTGTCGATTCAGTAAGTCAGCACTTCATTTTGACCTTTTCATTTGGACATCATTCCCTCCCTCCGCCTCATCACGTGTCATTACCACCCAACAATTAGACGCTCTTACATTGTCCTGTCCGGAATCGTACAATACTTTGCTGCTGCTGCTTGGGGTGATAAAAAACATGATGTACAGGACTACAGGCTTACGAGCAGAACAAGGGAGAAGATGTTGCTGCTTCTGTGAAAAGTGTGTCTATCACACACACACACACGCGCAGACAATTGCCGCACGACCAGACGTGCAAACACAATTGGCCAACAGACTGACAGACTGACTGACGAAGAGAAATGCGATGTGAAAGAAAGACATTAGTAGTGGTGGCAGTGCTGGTGGTGATGATAAAAGATCAACAAGCAGAGAATTAACGGTGGGAACCACTGCAAACTAAGAACTGGCCTAGGAAAGAGGAAAGAGGCACTTGTCACATCAACGTCCGATGTTCAGTGTGCCGCCAAATATGAATAAGCTCCTGGCCGGTAATTACCTCCTCCTCCTTTTCCTTTCCGCTAATTGATAATCGCCGTGATAATGAGCACTGATGCTAATGAGGAGAAGAGGAGGAGGAAAAGTTGATCCTCTTCAGCGCACGAGATTGTCCTCGTGTGCTCGTGTGTTCTCCTTTTGTGTCCACACAACTTCTTTTCTTCTTTTTCTTTCCCATGTTTACTGTTAGGTAACCGCTACACCACCACCGTCATCAGTACTTTTACTATCACTTTTACGGCTGCTACCTGATAATAAATGGAGCTAAAGAAAGAAAGAATGAAAACTGTTTCTTTTTTTGACCGTGTGTTTGACAATGAGCAGGCCGCCGGTGCATCGTCGTTGCTGCTGCTGTTGTTGCACTTAAGTTGGCTGACAGACGCCATTAGAGTCGCTCTTTGAATCAAAAGAACTTCTTCGTTTTGCTCTTGCCTTTACTTTACTTTTATTGATCGATAGATCATTCATTCAAATAAATAAAAGGCAGTAAAAGTGGCACTGCCCAATCAATCAGTGCTGTAGAGAGTGGTAGTGGTAGAGTGGGCAAACAAAACAAAGACAGGAATGATCTCCTTTCCTGCCAAAAAAGATCCACTTACCTCTTCGCTGCTAGAAGTAGTGCTGCTGCTGGAGCCGGCGTTTGTGCTCTCGTACTCTCGGGACAGCTGACTTTGGCAGCTGACTATGGAAAGGGAAACGGTGGTCGCGAAAAGACTGAGCCAAAAAAGGCTGCTGTTGCCGTTTTGATGGGCGCAACTTCTTGATTTGGGTGGCATTGTGCTTTGGGTTGGTTGGTTGTGAGGTGGGTTGATGAACAAAAAGGTTGCTGGTGATGTACTGGTCACCCGAGCAAAATATGTTTCAATTGGCACACAATTTTTGTTTCTGTCAGACGCGTTGAGTCACAGACGTCCGTTCAGTGGTGCGCTTGAAGTTCAAGTGAGTGGAAAAACTGGCAAGTGAAAAATGCAGATTTTCTTCCTGTCTAAGCAATGCACTGAACTACTGTGATTGAGAACAATGTGCAATGCTGTACTGCACACTAAACTCTTCAAACTCTTTCAAAAAAATGTTGATGGTAATCAAATCAGCCAATATTGCTGGAAGGCTGAAAAGATGAATGACTGTGAAGCTGATGGGGTGCCAGCTTTATCTCCTCATCGACCGACATTCGGCGGTTATGAGCTGCTGTGGCGGTGGTTGCACTTTACCGTTTTTTAGTGCGAGCTGTTTGACAAGCGAAAGACAAACGACAAATACCGAAAGTTCAACGATGTAGTAGAGGTGATTTTGTGTTCGCTTTGTTCCTGATTAGAGCGCAGTCAGTCAGAGAGGCAGAGAAAAGCAGAGTCGGAGGGGCAATTAGCAATCGATTAGCGACAATTTGTATCACTTTCAATTTCTGCTGCTGCGGGCGGCAACGCACAAGAGAGTACTACACTGTCGTTTCAAAGACAAACAAGGCAAAGAAAGAAAAACAATGACAGAGAAAGTGGCGACAGTGGGCGAATTACTGGTGGTGGTGATGGTGGTGGTGGTGGCGGATGTGTTTGTTTGTAAATGTCGACAAGAAAGAGAGTCAACGAGATGATGTTAGATGTGAACAGAGACACTGCTTCACACACACACACAGCCAACTCTGTTTTGCTGGCACTAATTGAGCAGCTCACGACACAGGAGTCTGCTGTACAACAGAAAAACCGAACTTCTTCTCTGAGCACTGAACTGAACAGATGACAGATGCGACAGAGTTGGTGGCGGCGGCTGCAATTACCAACAAAAGCACGGGCACTGTCTCCGTCTCCGTCGTCTGATGTGTCCGTCGTTTTCAAAGTTCAAGCGCAATTTGCCTTCGACGATCTCTCGATGAAGAAAATGGTTCAAAGTGGTCGTCGTGGTGGCGGAGGGAAAAAGGGAAACCGAAGAAGAAGAAGAAGATGACGATGGTGTGACCGCAACTGTTTGTGTGAGAGAGATGGTAATCGTAATCTAAAGTGATGAATGATTGATCTGTACAGGAGAGTGAGATTGTGTCACACTAAGTGTCACTGATAAAAACTGCTGTTGCTAGTGATCATCGACGACGTTGCTGTGATTGTGATTGAAATAATGGTGGTGGTGATTGTCTAAGATGAAGATGAAGTCAACGATGTGCTGTTAAAGTTACCGCTAAAGTTCAAACAGGCGCGTGCGAGAAAAACGGTGCTCCGAATGATATTCAAAAAAGACGGCGACGATTCCGAGGTGAGGCGCTTTTATATTGCCGTGTGTCTTCTTCTTATGTCTTCGCTTTCTCTTTTCGTTGTCGTTGTCGTTGTGGTTCTCCCGTTCAGTCCGTTATAATTAAGAAGCAGCAGACGCCGTAGTAGTCTACTGTTGCCCGAGCTCTTTCTTCAGCAGTGGGCGAGAAAGTGAGAAAGTCTACCGAAGAGTAAAGAGCAAAGAGAGCTGCTTTCTCTCTCTCTCTCTCTCTTTCGTTGTCTTTGACAGTGAGGAGCACGGGAGAAAAGAAGGGAGAACAGAGACGGGAGATGACTGTGACCATGTGGATCCGCTCACTCGGTGATCATGACTGCGTTCTCCCTCTCCCTCTCTCCCTTCTGCTTTCAAATGATGATAATGAGACAATGATTTTGACAAATTTGACGATGACGATCGACGGCGTATGAGGACTGATGATTGTTGACTGATCGTGGTGGTGGTCAGCGGTTTTCTCCCACTTCATCTTTTTTTCCATTTTTTTCAACTTTAGAATTTCAATTCAAAGTATTGAGCTGCCGGTCTTTTTGTTAGAACTTGTTGCTGATGTTGTTTTCAGTTGTGTTTTGTTTACGCAAAATGCAGCAGCTTCAAAACGGATGCTAAGCAGAAACCAGTTTGTTATTGTCATAGAGTAAGCTACTTCTTTTTCTGCAGACTTCCACCACCTGACTGAATGTCTTCACATTTTATGAATGGGTAAATAAAAAGAAATAAAAAGAAAGGCATGAACAAAAGAAAGAAAGTGACATTACTGTCAGGGCTACAACGTGAATGAATTTGTGTGTGTTTGTGTACGTCTGAATGAACACACATCTACTTTGTTTGCTACCTCAATGAATTCAAATGCTGGATTTTCAAGAATACTAACTCGTTTCAGCACTTAAATCACCGTTTGTATTTAGATTAGAGAAGACAATAACGGACAAAACGAAAAATCCTAATTAATTATGCGCTAATTAACGAGCACTATAGTCATAGATCTGAAGGTTGCTAAAGACGTGTGTCGCTTTATATATTTCTTGTTCTTTTTTGTGAAATAGACAGAACGACTAAAAGACAACCGACCATTTGCTCGCTCATTTCACTCTGTTTTTGGGCTTGTCTCTAATAATCTTTTTCTGCTTGTTCAACTTGCAGCATTCAGCTCATCTTTGATGCGCCAATTACATCAGGCAATGAATGAGTGAATGGATGAATGCTTATATCTGAGAGATTCATACCTGCTATTGTAACACCAAAACATGGCTGATTTACGTGTATGAATGTGCTCTTCTTTTAAAAAAAGATGGTGGCGCCCAGAGGAAGAGGATGGCGCAACACAGTGACATGCACTACACTATGATGAAGGAGTTTTTGCTTTTTTTTCTTTCTAAAGATGGAACTTGTAAAGTGAACAATGTTGTGTGATCGATTAGTTTTGAGTGCAAAAATGCGCCACACACAAAAAGTTCAATTGATGCAACTAGTACTGCTGAAACATCAAGATGAGTTTTTTGCTGATTAAAATAAAACGATATCAAGCAGAACAAGTTAAATCTTTTAAAAATATTTTGTTTGAACAAAAAACTGCGAAAAAAACTGCATTCAATATAGTTCTCACTGGAAAGCATTCGCCCAGTTTTTTGACAGTAACAGGAAAAAGGGGCTGAAACAAAAAGAACAGCAAAAAGAACAGGCGTTAATCATAAATTAGAAAAGCGGAGACGCGTAGACGCATTCTCATCGTGATAGCTAGTAGTTAGGGGAAAAACGAGTAAATCATCGCAAAGCATCTCATTTTCCTCTTTTTCTTAGATGACAACTGCTAACAAGGTGCCTGTTTAAAAATAAATTGTAAAAAAAATATTTTGTCATTTGTTTGTTATCAAATGACCAGTATAGCACCCTATTTTTATTTCTCAAGTTACTAATCGAAACAACTATTAAAAAGATTAAAAAATTTAACTTTTGATCCTCTTTTTTCAGGTTACACAAACCATTTAGGGTAACAATTGGTGCACAAAAGGCAGATGCAGGCACTAAAGCTTTTAAACGGATTGTACTGAACATTGCAACACACACTCACACAAACACTGACTGACAGAATCACTAATGGCTGATGGTTAGATAATAGAAAGGTGAAAAAAAAGTGTTATGCACATCAGCGCTAAGGATTAGCATCAGCCGAAGCAGTGTCGAATTAGTAGCAATGCCCAATTAATGTCACAATTTAGTAGCAGCCTGTGCCTGTCAACTACACTCAAAGTGTTTCTAATGTAATTGGCACTGTAATAAATAGTTTTACTGTGTGTTTTGCCAGTGTTCGACATGGCACCACCATCCTCAGCATCATCACCACCAGCATCATCATCAATGCGACCACCTGTTGCACCATCACCACATCAGCAGCGGCAAATGACGATGAACTGTGGTAAAGTGAGCACTGACATCAGTGAAGTGAGCTGGGCGATTAAAACTAGATCACAGTGTGTGTGCTGTAAAAAGAATAAGAAGAAGTAGAAGAAGTTGTTGTAAGTACTGCTAAAAACTCTTGCATTTTAGCTGTTTTCTTCTTCATCATCTTCTTTTTCAGTATTGCAAGTGCAACATGTAAACGGCTGGAGTGCAATTGTTTTCTTCATCTCCACTGCTCTTCTTTGGCACATTTCACTTTGTGTGTTGTTAAGTTGAAGTGTTACAGTTGGCAGCCGCGCAGTGAGGTTCTTAGAAAGAAGCAGTGAGTAGTGCTGGTGGTGGTGCAAGGAGCACAATATAATACAAGAAAGGCAGAAGTAAAAAGAAGTAAAAGCAGGCCGCCGACTTTTTTATGTCTGCTAAATTACCGCCAATTAATCGTCCCATTAATGGTGGCGGTGGCGGCCCCAGTCCAATTTGTGACAATTGAGCTAGAAAAAGAGAAAGGGAGAAGATAGGGCGCCCTTGAAAAAGAGTGAAAGTGCACTTTTTGCAGAGTTGTAAAAGTTGAATAGTCTGGATCATCGGCGAATCCTCCTTCTCCTTTCAATGTTTTTAGGCAAAGCAGAGATCTCTTTCTTTTGAGCAATCAAGCAAATCACACTATGATATATCCCCTAGTGAACATCAGAATGGTCATCAGCAGCAGCACCACCAATGTCCATCATTACCGGCACATTACATGCGGCTCTCACTTTTTCCCTCGTGGCACGCGCTCTGGCAGAAGATCTGCTAAAGATGATCGGCAGCGGCGGCGGCCAATTATCATAACCACCACCACCAGCGTCAGCAAGCTCGAGCACAGTATGTGCCTGTGTGAATGTGTCCTGTCGTGATCTTTGTTCTGTTCTCCCCTAGTTAGTTGGCTAATTTGTCAGTAGTGACCACTACCGAAGAAAAAGAGAAGAGAGAAAGAGAGAGCAGTCATGAACTAATTAATCAGTCACTTGTTGGGCAGTCACTGTCAGTGGTGGTTGTTGAGCAAAGACAATGGACGACAAGAAGAACAAGAGCAAAAGCAAGAACAAGAGCAGTCAGACAGACAGACAGTCAGTGTTGCTCCCTCACTGTGACATAAGTTACGATCTGCTCATCTCTAGGGCAATGTGGATCAACACAAAAGAGGATCACCTCCACCTCCACCACCAGCAAGCCACATCAAAGCTTGCATCCCAGACACTAGACAAAGTCCACCGCCACCACTCGCCATAGTCTTTGCGCCAGGACCACGGGGGCGAATGAAAAAGGATAAAGAAAAGAGGAGGAGGAGGGCAGCACATCTTCAGAAGAAGTCAACTCACTAGTCAACTCCAACAACTGACAAACTGTCTGCTGGCAAATGTTGACTGTGATAGTGATCTTCAGCGGCGACGGCGGCGGCTCTTCCCAGCTGAGTAATTGAATTGTCCGGCATTGCTTGTTAGCTGTTGCTGCTGCTGAGGGATGCTCGGACGACGACGACGGCGGGTTACCTGACTGGCACAGGGACACAACTGCTCTCTCACTCAAATTATCGTCTCTTCAGGCGGCATTGTTGGCCATGCTGATGATGCAGTAGTTTGCTGTAGGTCTTTGCCTGACTGCCTGCCTGCTCTCCTCTGATCATCTTCAGCGGCACCAGCAGAACACGGCGCGTGATGATGATAAATAGCTGATGCTGATGCTCGATTGTCTCCCCTTATTTTTCTTCTTCTTCTGCTGCTGCTGGCCAATTGTCAGCCTTTTTGTGAGCACCTCACCTCAACTTCTCACACACAGGCCGGTTATCTATGCAAATTATTGCGCCACCGCCAAACTAGCAGTGAAAGTGCAATAACGGTCGCCAAGTTCGCTCACTCTCTCTTTTTTTGCGCCCTGCGATTTCTCGGGAATTTGCACTTGCACACATATTCACACTCATTTGCACAGCATTGCCAATCTGAAAAAAGAGAGTGAAAGTGAGTGAGATTTCGTAGGAGGAGGTTTGGCGGCAAAACTGTCTGCTAGGCGTCTGTTGCTGCTGATGATGATTCAAATTCACGACTTTTGCCTGAAAGTTTAAGTTGAAGAAGAAGAAGAGCACTTGCACATTTTGCACATTCTGCCTGACCGCTGAACGTGACTGCAGTCAGTCACAGTAGTGCGATTCTCAGGAGCAGATTGCAGGGAAAGAGCGGGCAGTGGCCGAGAATGAACGAGAGTGCCAAGGAGTTAACATTGAAAACTGACTGCAAACTGCAAAGGGCAATTAGGGAGAAAGTAGTGTAGGACACTGCCCGAGACTGACTGACCGTTAAATGGCTGACTGGTCAGCAGAAGATAAGAACATCTGCTCTTGCTCTAGCATTCTTCAACTAGAGTTAACCTCAAAGGAGCACAAATTCCAGATGGCACTTTTAGTGCTCTAAAACATAACAACGAGAACAATACCGACTTTAGAGGAAGAGCATCGGAAACAAAAGGTGCTCTCATTTTGATGACCAAGAAGTAAAACATGCAGCAATTGAAGATTATTATTAATTGCCAATTACTTATTGTCGAGCAAAAGCAAAACAAAACGGAACGCATAAAATGCAAATGCAGCTTTCACAAGTAGTTTGAGCAGATGAGCAGAGATGATGCATCACGATACTCATTTGGTAGTGCCACTGCAGTGTTAGTGCATTGCTGGTGGCATTTGTATGCGGGGCTATAAAATACTAGATAGATAGGAACATCAGTGACTTACAAATTGGCGCCTTTGGTTTCAGCTTGCTTGAGTGTTTGTGTGTGTGTTATGATTTGCTGCAATGAGATGTGATCAGCAGTGGCGGCACTTCCACCACCACCCGACACCGTTGAGGAGATCGTCGGATGCAGATTAGTGCCTGAATGAAGGTAGTAAAACAGCGATGGACATTATCTGCTCGAGTCTGCAGCAGTGGCTTGAAAAGCAGCTACTGAAGCAAAGCAGTGAACAAAACAATGGCACTCAGCAGCAGTCAAAGATCGATGTTGATAATTGGCCAGTGGCGACTCCGGCGACTCTGGCGCTAATTGCCGCTGTACAGCAGAAGCTTAGCTGTGCTCACGAGCTGTGTGCATGTTGCCGCCGTTGCTGCTGATGCTGCTGCTGTCAATCACTGCTTCACATTCACGAGCAATTAATTAAGTGCGGTGTGCTGTGTGCTGTGC
This sequence comes from Tyrophagus putrescentiae, assembly GCA_024499935.1. Taxonomy (NCBI): domain Eukaryota; kingdom Metazoa; phylum Arthropoda; class Arachnida; order Sarcoptiformes; family Acaridae; genus Tyrophagus; species Tyrophagus putrescentiae. Next base: position 10,451,254 of record JAMZRA010000002.1, on the reverse strand, counting down.
ATTCATCGAGGTGAGCATCATCATCTCAGTTCAGCCCCAGCATCAGAATGTCTCCGTCTGGCTAATTTTCTTCTCAACTTTCACTTTCTTCTCTAGCATCTCCTTAGCTGCCTGCACCCGTTGTTAACGATAAGCATTAGTACAACTGAAAAGAACAGCGGCAGCTAAACCTATTAACTGTGATTGGACACTAATCCAGTGTGTGTATGTGCGCTGCGTCGCTGGTTTACATCAACGTCACCAAGGAGGGAAAAGGCAACTAGAGGGCAATAGGAAGCAGTGTCTGTGCAGCATCCCATATGTCTGTCCACTGCTCATCCGGTGTGCTGTTCTTCTTCGAGGAGCTCTTCAACAGTTCAGCTGACAGATGGTGACACCTATTGATTAGGTCTAATGGACTGTGTGTGTTGAGGAGGAGAAAAATCAATTGTGTCTGCAGCAGCAACGTCAGCAGAAGATGCTGATGTTTGATGCTGTTTGATCGGAGCATCTCACTTCTTTGCTCATTGTTCTCTGCTTTTCCTTTAGTTGCTGTTGTCACAAGCAACGGGGCAAATTAATCGAGCTGGGGGAGGCGAATTAAGGAGGAACAAGGTAGAAAGTGAAAGGGAAAGTTTGTGGGAGAAAAAACTGCGACACACAAACTGAAAACTGAGGAGGGAGCTAGAAGATCAACGAGAAAAAAGCGATTTGCCACCATTATAAATCTTGGCCACTTTAACATTGCACTAAATAGGGAAAATTGCTATTCTTTTTTCCTTTTTTTCTTCCTTCCGTCCTTCCGTCCTCCTTTCTGAGGATTCAACCATATTTAAAATAAAGTGAAGTTTGAGGTACAAAACAAAAAATAGAAGTTGGGAAAAACTTTCAGTGTGACGCTACTAAAAACATGAGCATTCATTCAACTTTTTCTCCGTGTACCGTATCACAAATTCAAAAAAGCACTTTTGAACAATAACAACAACAACTTCAGCAGTACACACACTATTCACTTTTCACTGCCTCGCCATTTGTTCGCCCTTTGGCAGCACAATATTGCACTTTTTAGTGCAGCTACTAGATGAAAAACATGCACTAAAATACTTCACCTATTCACCTGTTGCTGCTCATTCAGATCGCCTGAAAGGAGCGAACAATTACCGGCGGTGTGCTTGCGCTTGTGCATTGTCGTCGCCGTTGCCGCCGCTGGCGGGCAAATCTATCTCAATTTGTACAGTGCCGCTGTACAGTGTGCGATTAACTACGTTGCCTGGCTTGGCTGTCAATACTGCTGCTGACTACTGAGCAATCAATTACCGCACCGGTACAGTAGCAAGTGCCGTTAAAACAGCAGCATGGTCACAGACAATTGACCACCAACGCTGACTGATCATCGGTGAATGTCCAACAATTGGAAGTGGTGATGGTGGTGGTGGTGGCGATGTCAGTATTGACTGTTTGAGTAGCAGTTCAAAAGCGTAAGCAGCATTGGCTAACCATTGATAACGCATTCATTCATTTCATTTGCTCGCCTTTCGTCATGCTCATCTTTTTCTTCTTTTGGAGTTGGCAAAGTGCATTAGTGTCTTATCCCCGTGCAGTTCACAAGCAGTTTAGATGTGGATGTTTTGCCGTTGGCAGTTTCAGGCACCCGTAAAAAACTAAACAGCTTTTTCCTCTTTCATCGGTTTTCCATTTGAGGTAAAAGTACACAACTGTCGTAAACTACTACTCAGGTGAAAACTTATGAAGAGGAGGAGGAGGAGGAGGTGAGTGTGGAGTTGTTATAAATCAGACAAGCGCCCCGGCGGTTGTCGTCTTCAGTGCCAGTGCACATCAACACTTTATTAGGTGCAGTTATAAATTACCCCAATACCACGTAAATGCCTGAATACACACACTAGAAAAAAGAAAAAGAATCTAGTGCAGAGCAAGCAGTATCCACAAGTCTATTGACATTCCAAGTTAAATCGTGGGATCAATGAATGAGAAATCTAAACAGACACAGGAAACAAAAAGCAAATGAACAGAGCGCAGAAATCACTGCAAAAAAGCACTGAAAATCAATTTAATCTTGTAACATGACGACTGTCCATTACTACTTCTACTTCTTCTTCTGATCTCTGATTACTAACTCTGTTTGATTTAGGTGCCACTTTAGCAACAGACTAGTCCTAGACAATCTAGTTAGAGGAGGAGAACTGCACTGCACATCACGATCACCTCAACAATCTAATCAGCTTAGAAAGGCGGCAGTGTGGTGTGTGTGTGCTGCCAAGCTCGGAGAATCGAGAGCGATGCTACTTTTGAGCACTGACATTACCTCATCCCTTTTTTCTACCACCACTTCTGTTTTAGCCAATTCAAATCGGTTTCCTTTTCTAGTTTTAGTTGTTGGGGCACGTTTTAGAAAAACTTCAACAGCAGCAGCGACGTTTCCGCTGCTCAATTTAGCAGCCGAGGAGAAGGAGGCCTGTGATCGATCACTGCAAGAAGGCAGCAGCAGAAATGAGGTGAACAGTGGCAGTAAAAGAGGCATTACTGAAAAAAAGAAAGAAGAAGAAAGGAAGAAACTAATGTCCGCCTAATTGCCGCATAGAGAAGAAGAAAAGTATAGCAACTAATCAGCCAGTCAGAGTTCTCTTCGCTCATTTACATACCAAAATACCACCATCACACTACCATTTTGTGGCCAGCACAACGACTAAATGTCACCGACTAAAGCAACACTTTCAGTATCAGCTAACGACATCATGTGCTCAAAATCTTGCTTGCTTTCAGCTTTCTCCCCCACCTACTACTCAAAAGAGCGGCACATCACACAATTGTAGAATGAAGCACCTTTTCACTTTTTATTTTTGAAAAAGGCAGATAACGTAAGGGGAAGATGGCAGGATTGACAGGACAGCACACACAGTTGAGGTTCAGTGTCCATTGTTTTCTACTGACTCACTCTTTCACTGGTCATCCCTCTTTCATTGACACAAAGGTGGTGACAACAAGAGGATGCTAAATCTGGTTGACCGATTGCTTATGAACTAGATGACTAGATGTGCCTTCCGAGGACATGACACTTTGCTCGTGTGTCACCCCACTTACCTCACCTCACCTTACCATACCAGCACTATTATTATCATCACCACCATCCAATCTCTCTAATTGTTCCCTACACACAGGTCAACATGCTACAGCTACTACATTTTTCGCCCTTCATCTTTCCTCCCCCTCTCCTTTCCTCTCCATCTCACTTTCCTTCTTTCCATCTCGCTCACTCACCGAAAATTAATTTAGTCGGCTAATTAGCGTGCATAAAATAAAAAGGAAAAAGATGAAAGTTGAATACTGCTTACTCTCTTTTGGCTAACCAAATTCACTTTCAGTTTAATGCTAAAATTAAACTCACCGCACTCCCAAGTAGTAGAAGAAGAGCAGCAACTGACTCCCTGAGTTTTTGTTATTTTTAAAAAGAAGGCAAATTAGGAGTGTGTGTGTGTGTGTGTGATTGTGAGCGCGCTGTTTTACAACACACATACACACACATAATCACACAATCACAATGACAATGGCTCAGTGGCAGCAACAGCAGCAGCAAGAGCAGCAGGTATTGTCCCCTCCACTTTTGACGCCTAAAAGGATGAGCGAGTAGTGAAAGTGCAGGCACTTCTAAATGGACACTTGCATCACACTTTTTTGGTAGGCAGACATTTTAGCGGCAGTTTCACATTCACGATTTGAACGATCTGAAATCAGTTGTTGTTCTGCCCTTTCCATTGTTGTCCTGCGATGATGATCTAATATCTCTTCTCCTCTTCACTGCAAAGTGATCTATCTCTGGCATTCCCGCAGGCTTTCCCTGGCGTGGTGCCTCTGCCTGCTTGCCCAGCAGATCACCGCTGGTGATGGCACTGTCTTCAAATGATGTAATCACAACGAAAAAGTGGAGATTATTTGCCGCCTCCTCCTTCTCCTCCTTTGGGTAGTAGGTGAAGGTTGAATGCTCCAATTCGATCATTACTCTACGCAAACAGTAAAAACAGATCACTCAATCAGAGATGTGTTGCACAAGAAGGAGGATAGATTGAACGAGAGAGGGGGAATTATATAAGATATTTAAACGACGAAGATGAAATGTGTGTGTGTGTGTATGGTTCACTCACCACCACCAGCATCACAAAAGGGTAGGGAGAAGGTGGTGGTGGTGGTAGTAAACAGTAGTGAAAGTATAAAAAAGAGGTGCAGCACCAAACTGATTGGGGGAAAAAGCGGGAAAGAATTGCACATAATTGAAAAACAAACAGGCTAAAAAGTCACAAAAGCCAAGAGCCGGCAACTTAGTCACCTCAGACAAAAGACCCAAAAGCACTACCAAATCCATCACTTGATCACACCGAAAGAGGTAGTGTGCTGATAAGAAGGAAAAGCTTTTTCTTTACCACAACCAGGACAACCTCTTTTCAACTGCTTCGATGGGCATTAGAGCAACAGCAAAAACTTCACAACTTCGGCCACTAAAAAAGCAACTCGCCCCACGCCTCCTCACTCCAGTCCCATGATGTGATTGACGCACTGCACCGCAAAGAGAATGACCGGCTGCCAGGCGATCAGATAGCGAATAAAGTCGAGCAGGTTTCCGTAGAGGTAATGCGGCTTCTGGAAGGGCAGACTGGCGAACAGTTTGTTGAGATCGACCTTCTCCCGGCAGAAGGGACACACCTGCTTCTTCCCCACCAGACACCACCCGAAGATGCAGTACTGGTGGTAGATGTGGCCGCAGGTCAGCGTGTACGTCTTCTCTGAAATGGCCGGGTCGAGGGTAGGACCGCTCCCACTGCCGCCACCGCCCTGATTCCGATCCTCATCCTCGTAGTAGGCGGCGGTGGCGAGCAGGCCCGCCGTGGAGGAGCTGCCAGAGAGCTGCGGGCCGCCGTGCGGTCGTCCACAAATGGCGCAAATCTTCGAGTTGAGCTGCTTGCTGGGCAGGGCGCTGCTCGGCTGGTAGTAGCCGATGTTCGCCGCGAGAATATCCACCAGAAAGTCGGTAAAGTCGCGCGTCAGTACGCCGTAGTAGATGCCGTAGAAGAGCATCAGCACGCCGACGTCCAGCGTGTACATCGGCTTGATGCCGAGGAGGACGTTCACGCCGACCAGCGTCAGCATCACCACCGTGTACCGGTGACGGCGATCACCGATGAAACTGAATAAAGGTAGAAGAACCAGCGGTAGACGAGGCGCGGAATGGAAGTGCCTTGCCGCAGGTTGAGGTTCTTGTTGAAGAGCGGCCGAAAAATGAGCGCCAGCGTCACCAGCGAGATGACCGACCAGATGCCGACGAAGCGCCAGTAGTGATTGTAGGCAGAGAGGATGAACGGTATCAGCCACATGCCTGGGTGGTGGGAAATGGAAATTAGAAACTGGTGATGATGATGATGACGCGAAGACTTCTAATAAAGACACTGACCAAACATGGACACATTTTGATATGACTTGAAGCTCTTTTTTCGCCAGTAGATGAGCAGAACCTGTCCCAGTGCCATTGCTACGAGCAGCACCAGCATCATCTGGGCGTGCATCGCCTCATGGCCCCTTTGTGGTGGAAATCGAAATTGAGTCAGTTGTTGTTTATCTAAAGAGTAAACTGTGAGTGCACTTACCGGTGCTTTTCGTGCATAAGCAGGTGCTCCTGTTTGATTGGATAAACAAAAGGTACTTTAGTATTTGGTAGCTGCCTGTGTAGAAGCCCACAACAGCTTACCTGCTGGCTCTTTGGAAGTGAACTAATGTTGATCTTGGTAATGTCAATACCGTGGTAGACGTGAGATCCATCATCGTGCTTCACCTGGTGCACCTCAAAGCCCTGGTGGTGGTGATCGTGGTGATCCTGGTGATCGGCCATCACAGACAGACAGACTGACGCACCTTCTTCTTCTTCTTCTTGGTTGTTGACTTGACGTCAGAGGAGGGAGGGTGGTGATGAAGATGAAAGTCGGGCGACGACGGCAACGGTTGAGAAGATGAAAGAGAGAAGGTTACCGTCAAAAGCGCAAGTGTGACGTTGACTGTTGACGACAGAAGGCAGAGGAGACAGGCAGATAGGCGGCACAGAAGCACGTAAACGTACTTCAACGTGCTGATTAACAGGGCAGATAACAAAGTCTTCTAGGTAAGTTTTGAAGACGAAAAAGTGCAAGGTTGCAAAATGTGCGAGGGCGGAGGGGGATAAGGCGAAAAGTTGTACGAAAAGTGGCTTCAATAGTTCGGGTGGTGGAACACAAATCTTCCTCCACCTTCTTTTGGCCGGGCGGCGATAAAAGCTTCCGCTGTTCTAGATGCAAAGAATTGAATGCTTTCACAACCTAGATAGCATCATTGCAGTAGTAGTTGAAGTATCAGCTGCTGGAACCGTTGATTAATCTTCTGGATCAGTGATCCAAATCCTGGTGACTAATGAATTTTCACAGCAGCAGCAGCAGCGGCGGAGGCGGCTGCAGAAAAACACACACGTAAAAACATGAAGAAAGTTGACGGAAGCTGTGTCAGCTGTAGACGAGCAGTTTTTCGGTAAGAAAGTTTTAAAATGTTTTTCCCTCTCTAATCTCTTTGAACTTTGCGTCACCCTCTGAAAGAAGGTTTTCTTTTGTGGTTGACAGCTTTTGTAGATTTTCAAGAAACAAAAACATAATTTGCATTGTGACAAAAATTAAAGTCATCTTTTGTCTCTGAGAAGAACTTGCTTCGATGTACACTTTCCATCTCCAGCAGTTTAGTTTGGCGGCTCGGCAGATGTCGGCAGTGGATTCACAGTTCAGAGGATTGTTGTCGAAATTCACTGGAAAGCACTATCTTTCTTACTCGATCACCAACATCACCATCCAAGTAAGTTGACCATCTTTCTTTATTATCTCCTTATGTTATTAGTTTGCTCTCCCCGCATTCCAGTAGTAGTTGATCCTCTGCATTATCATATTGCAGCAGGCATCTATTACCTCATAGAGAGGCAATCAAGCCAGCAAAACAAGCATCCAAAAGAGGCAGTAAAAAACACAGCAAATAGCACACACAGTCAATCGATACTTCCTCTTACTCCGTTTTTCCTCCTTTCTGTCCACACGTTTTTGTTTTCTTGCCCTGCTCACTCGTTGTGTGTTGTTGTACTTGATAGGGAGTTCTATTGATCAGCAAAAGTGAGACCTCTTCGCACTCATTAGCGAATCTATCGGTTTGCAATCAGCAGCCATCTGCCACGGCGCATCTTTTGCCTCTATCTTCTTTCCCATTAACTGTGCATATACTTTCTTTACACTCTTCCGAAGAGGAATAAGAAGAAGAAGATCTAATGTGTGATCGATTTCGCCTGCTCTGAAGTGATATCGATCGACGTCGCCGGTATCACTTTAGGTCCTGGAGAGTAGTGGAAAAGAAGAGGAAAAAAAGATGGCACTGCTTTGTTGCTGCTGTTAGAGCTTTTGCTCATCTCTTTTTCTGCTTGCATATGCTTGACTTGCTTGAAACTTCAAACTTCAAAAACTGACAAACTTTTATTTTAAAAAGTCAAAGCTCAAAACTTATGCCCATTAGAAAACTACTGTCCATTGTAGAGTTTATTTTTAGTTTGCTGTTGTTGCTGTCTTTTCAGTCCAATTAGTCCGATTCACTAGTTTGTTGCTGTGTTGGTTGCTTTTGCATTCAGGTGGACACTAGAGGGTTCTTTTCTTCATTTCTGCGCTTTTTCTACTTTGCCATGGCACCATGGCAAGCCAAAATCTCTTTCTCTCGCCCGTTTCGCTCTCTAATCCTCAAACACAAAAGACTCAGCTAAGCACAAAGAGAACACTGTCCGTTAGACTACTTTATGTTTTTTTCTGTTCAACTACAAGAATAACAACTAAAAATGAATTCGTAGTTTTTCCTCTTCCTCTTTCTGAACGAGCCGTCGCTAATCCGCTGGCAGCAGAACGCAATTTGATTTCAATTAATGGCAATTGTCAATTTAATGCCCATTGAATGAGATCATTTGCTCCGCTTCTGTGTTTGGTTTTAGCAGCCTGCCAGTCCTCTTCTTTTCCTTCTTTTTGGTGCAAAACCTCTCCTTCTTTCTCCTCCCGTTTCACTTCTTATGATATAAAGCCTCCTTTCTTTCTTGAAACTCACTAATGCGAGGCAATCTTGTCGAAGTGAGTGAGTGAGTGGAAGAACCAGAAAAATTTACCAAAAACCTACCCAAATCAGCCTAGCAGCAGCAGCCCACTCAGTCGAAGCGAATCCTCGAATAATGGCGAGGAATCGGAGAAATCGCTCCACTCTGTCGCAATTATCAATTGTGTGCTTTATTATTTTTCATCCTTACTGCCACTACTACTTTTTTCATCCTCTTTCATTCATTTCCTTCTCCTCTTTCTTCTTCATCTTCTCAAATTAATTTGTCCAAGTCGCAGCAGTGAGCTGGCGAGAGTGCAATCAAATGAAGACATCTCTTTTTTTCTCTCAATTTCTCCCGAAGCGAATCCATTACCAGTTTTGTCTGGTTGTGAATCCTTCTTTTAATTGATTCTCGTTCTCGTAATGGCATACAATACTACTACTGCTTTTTGCTGCAATCACAATGCTCTTGCAAGAATCAAGAGAATATTTGCTTTCAATTAACAGCAGCAGCCTTGAATAGCAGAAGAATCACCGTTCGCTCCACAGTAAGAGAAGAGATATGCAAATTGTGCAGTGTCACACTAGGCTAGAACAGAATATTCTTGGGTTCACTTTTGCTCAAAGGAACACAGCAGCAAAAAAACAGCGGGTTGTCAGAAAGAAAAGCTCCTTTTTCAACTCTGATTCAGTTTGGCTACAATCAGCCACCACCGCCAGCATATGTGCTACAAGCGAAGAACAAACGATTAAGTGTCCGTTAATCAGGCTAATTGCCCCCTCCCTGCCTTGCTTGCTTGCTTGCCTTCTTTGATGGGCTAAAACAGAACAGTGTACACTTTGTACACAGTCGATTGGACACGATTTAGCTTTTAGAACTGGAACTGGTCGATTGACTTTGCCAGAAGGACGAAGAGCTGAGCTAGCCAACATCAGCTTTGGCAGTAGCTCCTTCTTTTCCATCCAGTTTGTCCTTTTTCTGGACTTTGAATGCATCGATAATCGACACAAGTTCATTAAGGAAAGAGGCAGGAGAGATTAAATTAAGTGGACACACAAGCGCACGAAACGAAACTCTGGGCACAGACCATTGGGCACTACCAGAACATTCCACAAACGGTTGTTGTTGCTGCTGCTGGCCTAGCTGAGCGTTAATTAGCCAAAGCAATCGAATTGGGAGCAGAAGAGCAAGTGAGTGAATGAGTGAGTGTCTGTTGCTAAGTGGCGCTCGAGGAATTCCGCCAAAGTGGCAACTTTTTTGGTGTGCTTGTGTGTGTGTTTTTGTTGCTTCTTCTTTTCAGTTTTTTTCTGGTCGATGTTTACTAATTAACAAGGGAGAGTGAGAGTGGGTCTGTTCATTATTTTGGTAAGATGCAAGTGCAAAAATCTGAGAGAAAATGATAGAAAGTTGCCTAGAGAGCCCATCTAATCTTTGTGTTTGCAGGGCACAAAAAGAGGGAGAACGCATTTGCTGTTCACTTGTGCACTACTACTGGCAAACATGGCAACTAAACATGGATTTGCAATTTGCAGCTTATTTTAGGGTGGGTGTAGCAGCGAAATACGGCGAACTGACACTGCATTAATTGCTCGGGGAGCAAAGGCATCTCCAGCACATAAGCCATTGGCATTCAAATGTCGATAAATTGCCAAGAAATGGAAGCTAGTCGAGCGCAACACAACTTTGACCAGGACAAATAGAAAGTGAGAAAGAGAGAAAGACAAAGTTGAAAATATTTTGTCTCAACATCACGTTTAGTGCTGATGCTGATGCGGTCGTCGTCGTCGTCCATTGTTTTCCTTTCCTCTGCTCATTTGCCTCGTTTTTTCGTTTTTTCCATGGTTATTTTGCTGCCTTTTCACGGCTTTGTACATGCGTGTGTGCGTAAATCTTTTCAGAGCCCATTTTTTTCCTGGTGGCTAATTTTCTTCTCCACACAAACAGCACTGATGTCAGAAGCATCAGAGAATCAGCATCAGTATTTGCACTACCGGCCAGTCGATTCGAGCTTTGTCCAAGTCTGGACTACAGCAGCAGGACTTTTTTGGGCGCCGAAAACGATGACGACCAGACGACGAGGAAAGCAAATTTAAACCGAGTGCAAATATTTGCCTAGGCAAGAATTGATTGCCTATGACTAGTCTCACTACTGCTGTTCGGCAATCGGACGAATAGTTTTTGGCTGGTGAACACTGTTTTGTGAGCAGAACAGTGCAGTTCGACTTCTCTCTCGTTTGATCTGACTTCACTTCTAGAAGGCTGCACTAATGAAGGAAATGAAAAATTGTGCCGTTATTAATAATCGAAGTCAGTCAGTCAGAGTGTTTGGCTTTCCGAACAGAATGGGAAGAGTGAGTTTGCAGAGTGGGCGAAAGCTTAACTTTTCCCTCTTTTCATTCTCCCTTTATTCGATGAATGTTGAATGTGTGTAGTCAACACACAAAAACAGTCAAATTGACGACTGGTCACAGTTTGTAGTCTGAGTATTGATGGGCACTGCTCACTGTTCACCCCCTTGGTCTCAACCAGTATTTGTTTTCGCAGTCAAAGAAGCAGTTCCAAGATTCTAATAAGAAAGTTCGCCTCCCTTTTCACTTCTCCAATCACTATTTTTCTTCTTTTGGTGTGTGTGTATGTGCACAAACATCTTCTGACTTTGTTTCTGAGTTTTTGGTTGGTCGTGTGTGTGTGTGCACAGGCTGCACTTTCATACATTATTCAAAGCAGACTGTGTTTGTGTCTTTGATTGGGAAAATGAAAGAAAATAGTGAAAATGAAAGTGGTAGAAAGGGGCCAAATTAATAAGCATTCTGATGAGCATACTGACCAGCTTTTTGTCTCTCTATTTTTCTCGTTTATTTTTCTCTGTTTGCCAGTCGTAAATCGGCCGTAAAGTTTGGTATCAGTACAGTGCTGTATCCTTATCAACGCTAGTTGGGAATGCGCTCAGTTGACCACACAGTGTGGTGATGATGACCACGATGTGCCTACTACTGCCGCCTAATCATCATCAGAATAATAATAGCGGTAATAATAAACAGCAGCCTAATGTTGATGGTTTTATTTAAAAAGGCCACTGCCCCAATTGGCCCTAGACTAGTTGGAGTTCATCTCTCTTTTTTTCTTGCTCATTTTGTGTCTGACTTAATGAGCTAGTGGTTGAATGGCTAAAAGATGAAGGACGAGAGAGGCAGAGACACAGAGTTCAGCCATTACAATCAGCAGTAGTATAGTAGTCTTATTTGAGTATTTATTTGTATTATTTATTTGCCCAACTTTTTCTTCTTCTTCTTTTGGTTCTTATTCTTTTCCTCTTCTGCCATAATAGGCAATTATAATTGGCGACCGGGCAGATAAAAGATTAGATGCTGGGGCTAGACTCGTCGTCGTTGCTGTCGTTGTCGTTTGATTCCCAGCATCAAACCAAAGACTAACCAACAACTAACAAACAAACAAGCTCACAAATAAGCATTCACTCGAGAGAAATAGAAGAGAAAGGGAGACCGGGGATTCAGTTGGGGGCGAGCTTCAGCTCGGAGATCTGCACGGTCTATTAAATTGACAATGTAGATGAGAAACTGTTGCAGTTGCTGTCGTAAGGAGCAATTACAGCAACAACATGTTCGTGTAGTTTCCTCCTCGTTTTTTCTGTTTTGGTTTGGTTGTACTTTAGCCTTTTCTCCAAATCTACGGCCTACAAATCGTCTGCCCATCCTTTCTCTCGCTCTATTTGCCCCTTTTCCCGGTAATGGTAATGTCGATTCATTCTTCATTCATCTTCTATCATCCTTTTATCATCTTTCATTCTCGACAGTGTTCTGTTCCCAGCGCTAGCACCTGCACCACCTGAACATCGTTTGTGAACCTGTCAGTCTATTTTGGTACAATCGTTCTTTCGAAAAATGATGCTTCCAAAAGCAGCAGTGTGCCCTGGCTCACCATTTAGTGTGATTGATAATTCAATTAGCTTGAGCTGTGTGTGTTTTCAGAGTTGGCGGTGTGGCATTCGATGTGTCTCCACTTGCTGCTGTTGCTGCTGTCCATCAATAACCACTACCACCAACAACAGGAAAACTGGCCATATGTCGTAGTGCAGAAGCAGTACAGCACGCACTTCTGTGCAGCAGCACTACTACCATCACTTCGATTAATCACTCCTTTCCGTGGTGGTGGTGGTGGTGGTTTGATGATCAACAGCAGCAACAGCAATTGGAATCGCTTTTAATTGTGAGCGGTTTGACCGGCTGTCTTGGTTTCCTTCTGCTGCTGCTGCTGCTGTCGGTGCGTTTTTCTCCAGTTTAGTTCCACTGAATAATTAATCTACTGCTTCTGATGTAGTAGACTACTAGATGTTCCCGAGATGCACATCGACAAAGATTTTTTCCCTGCCCTGTCTCTTCAGTTTTGCCTCACTCGCCAGATGCCATCTTCTCGAGGAACGCAATCGTCTGTGAGAGAGTTTGTCTGTGTGTCTGTCTTTGCAGTTTTCCTCCAGTTTGGTTCTTCGGTGCTCAAATTTTGCACAGTGAAAACGAAGAGTAAAATTTTATAAATTATTATTGCCCAGTGATAGATATTGGCTAGGCCAAGCCAGGCAAAGCTAGGGCAAAGAACGATAAATCACCAGCGATGCGGCAGCGGCGGCGTCGGCGGCAGCAAAAAGTGGGCTAATCTGCACACAAACATCGTGCAAACAGACAGACGGCGGAGAGGAGCACCCAACTTGGGCTTGTGCTTGCTCGCTTGATCCATAATGTCCATAATGCTTAATTAATCATCGGCGGTGCTGCTGCTGGAACCAGAGCAGGGACTACCACGACGACGACGACGACGACTGGCGAGCGGCCATCCGAGACCGTCTCTCTCTTCTCATCTCTCATTTGTGTGCACTTCTGCTTCTGCTTCTGTTGTCCAAGATGTTGAGATTTGAGCACACTTTAAAACACAACAGCCGCCGCTGCTGCTGTTGCTGTGTTGGTTTTTCACTGCTTTGCTTTTTTCCCTCTCTCTCTCGTTTTGCTAGCCAGCCAAAAGCTCGTCTCCTTCGTCTTCTGGCGGAAAGAGATATCGTTGCAGCCAGCCACCCAGCCAGCACACTGTGTGATGGAATTGTAAAATTAATTTTCTTTCTTTCCTCTGGCTCCCTGGGTTTCCTTTAACATTTTTTTTAACTTTTCTAGTTTTAAAGTCAGTTAGACTTTTGACTGTGACTGAGGTTGGTGTTCCCTCTCTCCACACAGACACAGACAGACTGGCTGGCTGGTTGGCTGACTGAGTGACTGTGCACAGCCACTCAATTAAATGCCATTTAAGTGTGGGATACCCTCGCATTCTTCTTTCATTTTCTTCTTTTCCTTTTGGTTCTGGAACGTTAGCTTTAGTGGTGGTAGTGGTAGTGGACGGGGGGCACTTGAAAGTGTAAAATAGACGAGCACCAGCGCCAGCAGCAGCATCGGTTATTAATGTCTGCCTTTTGGTCTTGCTCTGTGTACTGCACTGTGCACACATACTTTTGGTGCCCAATATGGTGCCTAGTTTTGTTGGGGGCGAGAAAAAGTGCACATTGCTCAAATGAAAGAAAAGAAGTGCCTTCTTGGTGGTGGTGATGGTGGTGGCGAACAATCGTCGTCGTCGTTGAGTACTGCTGTGCTCGAATTGAAAATTAAAACAATTCGATCTCGAAATTATCAAATTACGGAGCGAGCGCTGATTGCCTCTCGGTACTTCCTGACTGCTGCTGCTGTTGTGGCTGCTGCCTAGGCACAGATTGCCTGCCAGCTAGACGGCTGCTGCTAAACTTTTTCTTGGTACTCATTTTCTAAACTTTTTTCTTCAGTTTTAGTGTAGTGTGCAGTTTAGAGTGGAGTGGGGGCAATTGAAATTAAAGAAGCACTCGCTCTTTTCTTTCTTTTCTTTCTCTTTTCTCATTCCGTTTCTCATTGCCTCATTTTGCCCTGCTGGTGCACCACCACCGCCGAAAAGTGAGCGCAACTGGGCGACGTTGACGTTGCCGCCAGTCTGATGCGGATGTTCTCTCCCACTCTTCTCGATTTAAATTAAATTTGCAGCCGGAGTTGAATCAAGGCAAGGCAAGGCAAGCCGAAAGTCAAGTCTAATTTTACATGGCAACAATTTTGACATGTTTCAATTAAAAAGAACTTGATAAGGGAGGAAAGGCTCGTGTTTCATTTTCACTGCGTAGTTTTTGACTGGCTTTCTTGCTGCTGGGTGATCCAGGAACTGTTTGTCTGCTCAGTTGTGTGTAAGCTCTGCTGTGATTCCCTGAAGAGCTGCCACCATTGAGTTTTTTCAGCAAGGGAGAGGGAGACCGATTGCAGAAGCTATTCCAGAAACAGTCATTGAAGAGAGCACTGTTCAACGATTTTTCCGCTAAAGCTTTTTTGTCTTCTCTTTTAATTTCAATTAAACGGTGAACTGCTGCTGCTATTTTACTGTGACTGATCACTACTGGCACTACACTGTCAGTCTGCTGTAATGACCATAAGGAGCAGAGTGATAAGAGTGAGGAAGAGAGAGAGAGATAAACGAGTGAAGGGCCTCTGTTCTCAACTTTTTTTGCTGTAAAACGAACTTTTAAACTGGTCATTGAGAGGAAGAGATAGAAGAAGATGAGAATGCGCGCTCATCCTTGCTGATGGTTTGGAGCATTTCTGTGCTTTTGTTTTTTCTCTTTTCGGTTGCTTCAATTGGAAAATTAAAAGCGATAAAAGTTTAATATTGTTTGAAGTAGTAGTAGTATCCGTGGAAACTGTATTTATTTATCTCTCGCCCTGCAGCTGCAGAAACCATCGTCGTTTCAGTGGCGGTCAAGAGCACTCAAACAAGAATCAATTTAGCTAATCAAAACGGAAACGGCCAAACGGCCAAAGCGGTGCCACTGCTGCTGTTCTTGCTCTTGCTCTTGCTAGTGCTGATGATGGCCATAAAGCATTTCTTCTGCTGCCTCTTCCTCGAATTCTTCTGCTTCTGTTGGTGCTGGTGCTGGTTCTGGTGTCGGTTTCTTCTCCATTAGAGTAATTATAATAGAGAAAGGCAATCTCATTGATGGACTGTGGCCGAGCGACTGCTGCAGTTGCTGCTGCTGCTGCTGCTGTTGGATCGAACCATTATTTAATTACTGCCTTCCCCATCTTTGTGCCTGTCTGCTCCAACTGCTTCCGAGCACACTGTACCCAAAATAACCTTAATAAGTGCGGCGGCAACTTCAACTTTCTGCTTCTGTTGTTGTCAGCGGGTGGCTTGACTTCTCACTTTTACTTTTCTTGGCAGCTAGGTGCTTTGCAGTGTAAGAAGCGAACGTGAATCGTTACTTGCTAATAAGCAATGATGATGTGATGATGCTGTTGCTGTCATTTGCGCAGTGTCGCCAAGCACTGTGCAGAATTACCTTCAGACTGTAAGCTGTGTGAACCTTATGTTCTGCAGATTCTGCAAACTGTCTGGAGCCAGAACTCACGATGTGTCCATTTTGGCGGCAATAATCGACAATATGTGATGGCGGCCGCCCTCGTTCATGGCCAATGACTGACTGACCACCACAGACCAATGACTGGCACCGTCAATTGGCACTTTTTCTTCCTCCTCCTCCTCTTTATTATTATCCCCCAGAACTGCCCGCCCATTAGCATGGCCATTATCAGCCACTGACCACCAGCACTGCTGACGATCAACAACAGCAGCAGCAGTGCCAAGTCACCGACAAACCAGAAATACTTCTTTTTTGCGGTTTTCTGGTGATGTTCATTATAATTTAATACTACCGACAACTACTGCTGCTGCTGCTAATAATGAGCAATAGAGCCAGAGCTGGGTGGTGGATTGTCCTATCAATGGAGTGTGTGTGGCACTGGCAATGAAGTAGTAGTCTCGTGCTGCAGTCGCCAAATTATCCTTATTATCCGCTCTGTGTGTCTGCACCACACACACAAACACTGAAGTCGACCTAATAGCCCAATCGTAGTAGTGGTAGCTTTTCCTCCTTTAGGATCATTAATAGAGAGCGAAAAGCCCCAGAAAAAAAGAAGAATGCTGTTGCTAATAAAAGAAGGAGTAGTAATGAAATTAATAGACTGGCAGATGCAGCGGCAACAAAAGCAACAAAAAAGAGAACGAGCTTATTCTTTGCAGCAGCAGCAGCAGCTGTCGATTGGCTCAAATTAATTAGAGCGGATATACACAACCAACATGGAGACACTGTTTCGCTTTTTTTGTGCCTAGCCTAGCTACCTTCATTTTGGCGGTAGGATCAAAAGTCGTGTCGGGAACTTTTACTTTACTTGCACTTTGTGATAGTAAAACACCGACTCGGTTCCCCTTTCCTCCACTCTTTCTTTCTCAATCAGCTCGAACGTGATTTTTCTCATTTCGGTGTCTTTGAAAAACTTTTCATTCATTCATTCATTATCGACGTGAGCAGTGCGTTCCAAATTGTTACGCTGGAGCTGCCTGTCATCTGCTTCGGTTTTTGCATTTCTCTCTTTCTCTCTTCTGCTCGTCTGTCAATGTGATTAATTAATTAGTAAATTAATTTATTATGGAAATTTGCGTTTACCGAGCAAGGCAGGCAGGCAGGCAGGAAATTACCTAGAACAACAGGGAAAACAGAATCCAATTACGAATTTTGGCAAAACAGGCGGAATATTTGCGTCAGTTTATATCAGAGAAAATGACATTTTTTGCTTGTAGCGTTGGTCATGAAGGCACCCAAACACGCACAGTCACATCATCAGCCAAATCATGCTCAATGGAATGGAATGTGTGCTCTGTTGTAAACTTTAGTTTTACTTTTTTTGTGTTCAAAATTGCTTACACTTCTTTTTAATTAAACACACAAACACACACAAGTTAAAGTAAACATAATTGCCGCAGCCGCCGCCACAACTTCATACAGGCACGCATAATATTCAATCAAGCGAACACCGACTTTCCAACACCAGTTAATTACCCTCCAGTTAACCGCAGAAAGAGAAAAAGAAGAAGGAAAAAAGAAGTTTGCAACGGCAAAACATCGATCCAGTGAGAAAGAAAGTAATAATAACACCACCGGAAAAAAAGTGCAGTTTCAGTCCGTTTTCAGTTCCCACCATCAGCACTGACGGAAGTTGCACTGGCAGACAATTTTGCGGTCGTTGCGGCTTTACTTTTTGAAATTAGCCAATCTATCTATCCATTTCTTCCATTCCTGCCCCTGTCAATATTGACATTCAGTAATATTTTATTGGCCTTGTTTTGAATCAACTTTCCGTCTCTTTTTTCGCCCCCTTTTCTGCTCCCTTTCTCCATCTTTTTGCCCTCAGTTTGCTGCCACCGCAAGCAGTTTTTCTCTCACTCACTCAGTCTCCCAGTTCTTAATCTGTATGAATAATTTATTTCAATAATGTGGTCTTGGTGGTAGTGCTGCTGGTGCTGGTGGTTCCCTTTCCTGCATATTAGCTGCGGCGTCTTAATCGATCCAGCCACTAACATTCTCTCTTTTTCTCTCCGGGGTAAGCCAAGACTACTACCACCAGGCAAAGTAAGTCAGACTGCTGCTGCTGCTGTTGTGGCTGCTGCCGTTTAATAATAAATGGCTCTGTATTTGCAATCGATTATTTTAATTATGCTGCTCCTTCTTCTTCTTCTTCTTCTTCCTGAACTTCTCTCAGACGGCTGCTGCTGCTGCTGCCTCCTCGGTACATTAGGCCAATTGGCTTCTGCTTTTTCTTTTTCTGGTTTTTTCTGGTGCATGTGTGCTGCTGCTGTTGTGTGGAGCACATGTGTGTGCATGTTTGGTGGTGGTGGTGGTAAGGCCGACCGATGACATGACCGATGATCTTCACTAGTGGGCAAAGTCAATGAAAGAAAACTGCAGGCAGGCAGGCAGACAGACAGGCAAACTGATCGACATCGATTAGCCGTGTGTGTGCGGCTGGTTTTTGGTAGAACAACTCGGTGCAGTGCGGTTGACCTTTTCGATCGCCAACAATTAGCGCCTGAATGGATGAGAGGGGCAGTTGGAGAAGGAGGAGGAGGAAAGTTGAGGAGAATCGATATTTGGCCACTAGGTTGTACACTGTCCCTGTTTCAGACGCTTTTCTGAGAAAACAGATCCTACCTCATCAGTATTTTGTTTGTTTGGTCGTGGCAGTGCGGTATTCACTTTTTTCCTCTCCAAAGAAACAAAGAATTTGAATAGCTGCTGCGTGAAACTCGCAACTAACTACTCGACTATGCAGCTCAACTCTCAACTTTTTTAGTGGTTAAAAATGTTAGAACAATCGATTTGTAATACTACCCTTTTGCCTGATATTAGTTGCAGGAAAAAGAAAAAAGAAAAGTAAAATGTCAATTCAAAATGCACGAGCGAGCGAGCAAAAAGGGGTCGATTGAGCGAAACGAGGCAAGCAGGCTCACTTTTTTGCATGCATCCATTTATTCATTCATTTTTTCTGTTCTGTTCTGTTCAACTCAATTGAAGTGTTTCTGAACTCTTTTTTAATTTACTTTCTCCAGTTTTGTGAACGCCATCAGCCGCTGCGGCAGCCAATATTGAATCGGTTGCCGAATAGAACAAAACTAAATAACGGCAACCGAGCACTGTTTCTTTTTTTAGTTTTTCCTTCATTCACTCACTCACTCACTCTTGGTTCATTCATCTCAGGCAATTATTCTTTCTTCTTTCTTTCTTCCTCTCCCTCAGCTCCATTTTATATTATATTATTGACTTAAATTATTAATATTAGCTCCATTAATAAATAATGGCCTTCCCTTTGCCGTTGCTGCTGCTGCTGTTGCAAATTTTGAAACTCTCTCACCCCTAGACAGACATTTTGACGTGAGACAAAACAATAGCTGGCCTCGCAGTTCACAGCCAATGCTTTTGCCAATACACAGTCATTTATATTAATTTTCAAAATAGACTCGCTCTGGAGCTACTGAAGTTCGTGGTGGTGGTGGTGGTAGTAAAACTGCCGTAGAACTGCTGTTTGATTTTGCCGTTTCCCGACAGAGAGAGAAATCTAGTCAGTCAGTTGGACTAAATGATGCAAAGTCTGCAACCGGTCGATTAATTGCGATCGATTACTCAAAGAGAAAAAAGAGAAAAAGGTTGTAATAGGGGAGCACCGGTGGTCGATTTTGTTTCCACCGTCATCATGATTTGCTTAGCACGAGCATTCCTTTCTTTCTCTTCACAAGTTTTTTTTCACGTATAGTCTAGCCTGTCAATTAGCTTCGACTGCAAAAACTGGCGGTTATTGATAGTAATCGTAGCTGGAAAACGGTGATTTTTGAATTTTTTGTTTTTTCTTCTTTTGTCTTCTCCTCCTTCCGCCCTCTTTTTGTTGTGCCTTTCATTGTCTTTGTCGTTGTCTTTTTCTTTTTTTCATTTTTCTATTCTTTTTATTGCTCATTTAGTTATTATACCACCACGACTACCCCATCGACCGATGAAATAATATAAAAATTAAAAATGATAATAGAAAGGGAAAAATGAGCCACGCTTTATTCTAATGACAACGACGTCGACGACGATGACGATGACATTTAATGTGGCTATAATAGTAATCACTATTGCCATTATTAACGGAAAAAATGATTTTAATGAGTTGTTTTATGTAAATGTTAGCTTAACACGCTTATTAACCATCATCATAACGGGCAAAAACTGCCAATGATGATGAGAGAAAAAGTGAAATTAAATGAGAAGCTTCTTTTGGCCACTGAACTCTCTTCTCGGTGACTTATTTGGCGCGAAAAAGGCGCGCACTCAAAGTGTAAAGAGGAGATTGGCGTTCCTAAGATGGTAAAAACGGCTCTTACATTTGAGGATGCGGCAGACTAAAGCAGGTCGAGGTGATGGAAAGAGAAAGAAAGTGAAGCAGTCTGTTCTTGCAGCTTCTCTTCTCCAAATATATTTGTTTAAATCTCAATGTACCAGCATTGTACTACCACCTTAAGCCCTGTGATGTCAATTGGTGTAGTGTTCCACTGCCTCTTCTTCTGCTCTTACTTACTACCATTAGCCAATTAGTTAATACCACCTAGTGAGTGCTCCTCTGTGTGTGTCTGTGACTGCGTGTGCCAACATTGATTGAATTACCCCGACACAGCAAGCATTGTGTTTGCAGCAAGCCCAGCCAGTGCACACAGTGTTCTCGTCACTAGTTCTTACAAGCAGCAACAGCAACCAAATCCAAAGATGGCAAATTGGCTTCTCCCGACCTCCTCTTCCTCCTCTTCATCCTCTTCCTCCTTTCATTCTTGTCGTCCTCCTCGTCCTTCACGTCCCTCACCAGAGCCACCAGTACAAATGGCAATTTAAGTAACTCAATTAGCCAACAGCAGCAGCAGCAGCGCAGCAGAATCGACAAGACCTCGTTTTCTTCTTCTGTTGTTGTTGCTGCTGCTAAAACCGCTGCCGCATCCAAGGATGCTGCTGCATCAGTAGACAGAATTGAACTGTGCATCGATCAACTTGTAAACGACTTGGACGGTCTAATTCAAATTGGCTGCAGTGTCAAGCGTCAACTAATCCGCCAGTGGGCCCAGCAGCAGCAGCAGCAGCAGCACTGGCTGCGAGAGGGCACTGCTGACAACAGCATTTCCAGCAGAAGCATCACCTCACCAGTCTCCAACGACGACATGATTAAAATTGATAGCAATCCAATTAAAATTGATGATGTCATCGGGCACATTACGCAAATGGATCGGTCTGATGATTGCACCCGAATTCTCTCTTTCTCTCTCGCTCATTTTTGTTACACTTGAACGGAGTCTCACTCTATCTGCTCACTGGCGAGCCAATATGCTAGTGCTCAGTCAGTTTGCTGCTATCTATTCTACTAACTACTACTGCTGATGCTGCTAGTTTATTTATTTATCTGCCTGTTCCTAATTTCCATAGACACACACACACGCAAGCAAGGCTGTCTGTTCAAGAGAAACTATTGTCAGTTGAGGGAAAATTTGCATGAATGTATGTGTGTGTCTGTGTGTTTGGTCCGCATCAGTCGATGCTGCTATTTTGGTGATTGATTAAAGATTGCCTCTGTCACTTTATCGTTCTATTTTGTAGTCAGTCGACGACGACAGTCGAGTCTGCTCTGCTCTGGTCGGGTCTGGTCTCTGAAACAGTGTCCCCAACTGCGCACAGACTATCTCTCTGCTCACTCCTCGGCGCTATTACAAGTTTAGTTTTAATTTCTCTCTCCCTTGCCACTTTCTCTTTTCCTCTCATTCCCTCTCCGTTTTGTTTGCATAAAGCGGCAATTGGCATTTGAATTGCAAATTAAATCACCGCCAGTAGTGGCGCGGTGGTGGTGGTGGTGATGGAGAATCGGCGACAGAGACACTTTCTTTGTAAAGTGCACACACATAGTCAATGTGTGCAGTTAATCAGATTGGCTGCTGCTGTCGTCTTTTGTCATGTCTACTTACTTTGCACAGAAAATGTCTTTTCTTTTTCCCCTTCTTTTTCTTCTTCTTCTCAGCAGCAACACTCAACCTCTCACTTTTTCTCTGGCGCTCTAATCTTCCCCTTCTTTGCATTTCCCTTTTCTTCCCTATTTAAATTGTAACTTTTTTGTCTCGATACAAAGTGTCAATTTGATTGAGCTTACTTACTTAGTTTAGTAGGAAGAAAAAGAGAAAGAAGAAGAAGCTCTAGTCTTTTCAGTTTTAGATTCTCAATTCCAGTGCACTTTACTTTAGTCCCCTTACTAGTCGTAGAGTACTACTACTTTTTGTGCAGTTTATTTATCTGCTGCTGCTGTTGCTGCTACAGCCACTGCCGCCGTCGCAGCTGAATAGGAAATAGGGCCATTGAATTTAAAAAGAAGAGAGAAGAAACTGCAAACTGCAAAACATTTTCAAATTTAAATTACGCCAGCGGAGCGAGTGGGTTTTAAAAAACTGAAAAAGAGAGTTTTAGTGAAAAAGAAGGAGTACTGTGCAGAAAGAGAAAGAATAAAGAACTAGAAACTGCAACTTTGAAAGGACTTTTTGTGAGCACCAAAAGCAGCAAACTGCACTAAAGTATAAGAAAACCTTCCTCACTCTTTCTCGGGCAAATACAAAATAATAATTTGATTAATCTGACTCTACTAAATTAAGGCTCACTGAACTTCAGTGCTGCTGTTGTTGCTGTAGTTGTTTTCCTTTTTTCGTCTTTCTTATCAGGATGCGGCATCTGCAGGCAATTTCCATTTAAATAACAGTCAGGGGATGAAATCAGTGGCCGACAAAGTGCACTGGCGGCCATCACCTGAATGAGAAAAGAAGAGGAGGGGGGGACTTCACTCTGGCTGATGACTGTCTATTTGCGCTTTTCAGTTGACAGTTTGTTTGTCAGAAAAAAAGAACTGCCGCCACTACTGCTGCTGCTTTGGCGACTCTGATTGTCAGCCAGTCTGACTGCTTTGAGAAAATAAACGGAATTTTTTACCCTGCACATCTGATTTACCCGAGATTGCGGGTAAACTAATAACAACCACCGCCCGGGCACATCTCTTTTGTACTTTTTTCTTGCTCAAGCTTGACCTGAGCACGACTTCTGATGTTATTGTTTGCTGCCTGCCTGCTTGTTTCGTTTTTATCCTTTTCTGTGTCCTGGTAAAGGAAAGCTCTATCCCCGTTCTACCATTCTGCACTCGCTGATGATTTATTCTCTCTGAACCGCTGAATAGAGAGAAGGCCCCGCTGAAACTTGACTCTAAGTGCACACAGCTTTTACTAGCCTAGACAGTCAATCTTGGCATCTTGGTTCTCCTGGTTCAACAATGGCGATGGGTACTATTTGAATAATTAGAATTAAAGAAGGAGAAGAAGTGCTGCTCGGTTACTTTTGAATTCTTCACTTTAACGTTTCGTTTCAAATGGCTGCTCCACATTAGAAGCGGCGGCAAAGGCAGCAGAATGCACCGGAATGCATTTTCTTCAGCGTCGTCTTCTTTCTTTCTTCGTCTTCTTCCACTTCTCTGCCTTCTGATTGTTAATTGTGAATGCCAAATGGCCTAATGATGTTTTGATGTCTGCTGGCTGCCTGCTTCGCTGACTAGATGGCTAGATGACTTCTATTACCAGTCAGGGCACTAATGGCAATTTATCTCCTCTGCGAATACACTACACCCCTTTTTACCCAAAAAGATAATTAAAAGTTTTCATGTCGTAACACACAGGCACAGAGAACTTTGAGTTGATGTATATATTTTCAGTCGTTTTAAAAGAAGAACACAAATGCAATGATTTAAGTTTAATTCCAACCCCTTTTCTCTCTTTTTCTAATTACAAGATTGCCAGATTTTGAAGTTTAATTAAACAGCTCCGTTGTCTTTTTTCTGATTTTGTGTTCTTATTCTGTTGTTCCCTTCTTTTTTTGCTAAGAAAGTGTAATTAGGGATCCATTTTCAAGTTTTATCAGCAAAAGACAAAAAAAAGAAAAAGATTTTTGTTTTTTGCTTGTTCATAGTTCCAATCTTTTTTCTCCCCCTCGAGGCGTCAAAAATGATTCGATTGCCATCAGCAGTACCAAAAGTTTTGCAGAAATCAAGGCGGAAAACTTCTTGCCTGTTTCAATCAATACTTTCGATTATGAAAAGCCTTTTAAAGATGCTTTCTACAATTTTCAGCTTGACTGACGACTGATGAGTGCTTTTATCATCTTTTTGCTTGCTCCCTTTCCTTTTTACCCCTTCAGGCGTCTTCAGTCTGAGTTGAAACAGGTGCAGAGTGCCCTAGATGAGCAGCATCGGGCAATGCGACAAGCGAGTGAAGCAGCAACTCAGTGGACGGCAAAGCGAGGTGATCTGGCTCGGCGGATTGAAGGCGATTTTAAGCAGCATAAAACAACAGATAAATTTTGAAAAAAATTGTACATTGCTCCTCTATTTTATCTGTTCATTTGACACTTTTTACAAAAATGTGATCTAGATTACTGCTTTTACTTTTGTACTTCTCTATTCAAATGACAGTTTTGGGATTGGTGAAGAAAATTGACAAAGCAAGTTTACTCAAATGCAAAACGACTCAAATAGTGAATTACGCGCTAATGGAGAGTAAGTTTTAGTACAGCAGTTTACAGCAGGCACACAAAAGTACAAGACAAATTACCGATCATCTAAAGTGCCACTACTTTAGCTGCTAAATTGCACTCACATCGATTTTTAAAAAAGTATGCAAAAAGATTTTATCGTTTTTTGCAAATTGCATCGTTTGAAAAAAACTGGAAGATGAGACACGCTCAAGATGATGGCGATAAACTAATAAAATGACCAAACTTTATAATTGCGTTTTATTCTTTAGAGACAGACAATAACATGGTCAGCAACAACAACACTACATGGCCGGTAATCGTGTGTGTGTTTCTTCACAGAAACCAATTTCAAAGTTTTCAAAAGAAAGGGGGTTCTTTTCAACACAATCTTCAAGAATATTTGATGAGCAGTGCACCTTTCAGTCATTCAAAAAGGAAAAAAAGATAGTGTCGATTCATTGATGGTCCCACTGGTGGTGGTGATTGTCCAGAGCCTAAATTGGCCTGCTTGACAAGGGGAATGGGGAAAAAGCGGCTATTCCATTCTGTATTAGATTAGCCTCCCCCTTTTTCTCTCTTTTTGGGTAATCTGCACTTAATAGGCCCATAATTGTAAATAATAAATTAGCAGAAGCAGCATCAGCAGCAGCAGCGGTACCATTATGGTGTGTTGGTGATGGCTCTAGAAAAAAGCCTTTAGAAGAGCTGCTTTTCCCTTTTTTCCCTTTTTTCCTTCTTCATTCTAGGTCGCTTCAGCTTCAGCCTCATCCTCAAATCGTCATTGGCAAATCAATTCTCATTTGCCATTCCGCTCTGTTTCTTCATTCGTTTGTTCGTTTGCTGCTGGTGCTGCTGAGCCAAAACTGGAACACAGTAGCGGCGACTGATGCTGCTAAAAGCTTTTTATCTGTCGACCAAAACGAGTGAGAGCTAGAAATGCTAGAACTGCTCTGGTGCTGGTGGTGCACTTTGCCACTTCGATTGCTTATCGATTTCCCTCTCTCCGGTTCGTTTTCTTTCCCCTCCCCTTTCCCTGTTCTTGTTCTTCTTTTGCCATGTCTGTCTTTCTGATAATGTAGCCGGTGTGTCTATCTGCTGCTGGCTGGTAGATCGATGTCTCCTGTGTTTCTCTTTCCTTTCAGGCAGCTTTCTGATGCTCAAATGACACAGAACGAGGGAAAGGGAAAGGGAGTAGGAATAATTAAACGTTGGCTCTCTCTTCTCTCTCCCATTGTCTACATGTCTGTTTGGCAACAAGAAGAAGAAGATGAAGAGAAATGGGAAAGAGGAAGAAGAGGAGGAGGAGGAAATTGTAGGCAAACAAAGAGTTTTTGCTGCCTGTCTGCAAAGTGATGCCTATCAGATTACAGCCCATCCCAGCCCAGTCCAATGTCCTTTGTTTGTCTGCTGTTGATGCTGATGCTGTTGTTCTGGCTTGTGACTTGACGAGCGAGGAAATTAATTGGAAAGAGTATACCCTCTATCTCTGATGATGATGTTGCTGTTACTTCTTCCATGTCTGACTAAAGTCAACTTTGGGACTTGTTGTTTACTTCCCTTTTCCTTTTCCCTTTTTGTTTGGTCAGTCAGAGTGTTTTTTCTGTAGAGTTGTGAAGCCGCGGCTGAAAAAAAACTGTCTGGTTTGCTGAAGATACAGCATCACCAGTCTTTGTCGAGTTGTTCTGCTCAACCAGCCGCTGAAAAGCCGTTGAAATGTCAGTGTCAAGTGGCAAATTACTCTGATGAGAAAAAGGGGAGAAAAAAGACTACCCAAAAAAAGTTAAAGTTTACTTTTGAAATTAAAATGGACAAGAGCGGAGGTGTGTAACTTGATGCGTCGTGGGCTTGTGCTGTTGTTTGCACAAACTAAAACCTTATGAGCAGCAACGCAACGCAACAAACCGAAACTGAAATGAGAAAATCCAATTTACTTAACACATCATCAACAAAATGTTAGCGGCATAAGCTGAAAATTAAATTGAAAAAAGGAAGAAAAAAAGTTGACTACTACTACTCTTCAATCTCCACACTTGAACACTTGAACCTTCTTCTTCATCTTTCTCTTCTACAACTTCAGCTTTCTTTTCCTCCTCCTCCTTCTTCTCGGGAATGAGCTCACTGAAGGCGGCCAGCTGTTGGTTGACCAGATCCGAGGCGTCCTCGATGAGGGCGCCCTTGAAGGCGTCCAGGGCGACGTAGAGGTCGTTCATCTTGGCGCGCACCTTCACCAGCATTTGGTAGTGAGTCAGCTGAGAAGAAGATGGCACATTTGAAGATTCTAGATTCTCCTTCTCGGGATTCTTTTTATCGTCACTCGGCTGATCAACCTTCATTTCACTAGTAGACATCCTTTTTGTTTAGAGTTCTTTGCGAGTTTAAGTTGAAAAAGAAGGCGGTTGCTGTTTGGGCAAAGAATGTAAGCGGGTTCTTGGAAAGAATCTAGTGAAGAAAAACAAAGTAATTACTGGGGAATTAATTTAGCGTGGATAATTGAAAAGGGAAAGCTCGAAAAGACAACAACAGAGCCTCTGTTCTTTCTGATCGGTAATCAAACGAAGAAGAAGAGTAAAAGAATGCAAAAAAAGAGGCGGAGAAGACCAATTCTCTTTTTTGTGAAAGACGCAGGACTGCCACTTTTGATCTAACTACTGATTCTAATTACCTCTAATGGCGGTGACTGACAAGGCTGAGAAGACTGAGGCTGAGAGATTTCAGAAGAGGAAACTAAAACTTCAAGAAGACGCTTACGTTGGTGAAAGTGCAACAGAAGAAGAGACGTAAGCAAACGTTGCACTCAGCTTCTTCTTTTCTCAGCCTACTGCCACGACTGATTCGATTTTAATTAGTTCGATTGCCGCTCCTGCTGCTGTTTTTGTCTTCTAAACTCGCCCAAATTCGAAGCAAATTAAATTGCTGCTGCTGACGTGGAGAAAGACACAGAGAGAAAGAGAGCAAGATCTAAACTTCAATGTCAGTGATTTGCTTTTGGCGTGCCCAGTGGCTTTGTTTTAGTTATTTTTTCTGCTGTCCCAAAACATGTTTGTTTCAGTGCAATGCTTTTTTCTGCTGCCTGCTTGTCTACGTTTGTCTCTGTGTTTGTCTCCCGTCGACACTCATTTGCCGATTGCATTTTGCTGCTGCCTCTGCTTTCTAAATGCTGTCAGCTTTCTTCTTTTTTTTGCGAGAAAAAAGTTCTGAGTAAAGCCAGTTAGCAGAGGCCGATTAGTGTGAGCAGACCAAACAGCAAAACAGCAACGGAAATAGTAGTGGGCGAGGAGTGAAAGCAGAAACAGAAAAAGAGAAAGTTAATTTGACTATTAGGCTATTGCTGCTGCCTGTAAGCAGGTTCGGCAGCAATGGCGGCGGTGGTTGCCGGAAATGGAGCTGCTAGCAAACAACCAGACAACTTTTTTTCCTTTTGCATTTTGTCAGTTGTTGTTTTCGTTGTCGTTGTCCTCGTTGACGTCAACGTCGTCTCATCAGCTTTCATGAGCTAGTAGTGCAAAAAGAAGAAACTTGATTAGGCGTCCCTTTTTTAATTGCCACCGTTGATGTGTGTCTGTGTGTGTCTGGCAGTTTAGCATCACTACATCAGTTAGCAGTGAATGACAATGCAATTTTGTCAGACTGCTAGCAGACACAGGGGCAATGCTGATGTGATTGCAGATGCAGCCTTGTTTCCTGTGAATGCGAATGTGCGTCCTGAATTTGGCATCACCACACTGGTGCAACAACTCACTTTGCTGGTGCCAATCCGGAACAGAGTGTGTGTGTGAAACAAAGAGGAAACCAAACTGAGCAACAAAGAACAACCAGAGACAGAATCTGGTACTGTGTGCAGTAAACTGGACAAACACACTGGACAATGTTGCTATTCTCAACCACCAGCACCACCACCAGCAAAGCTTCTGCTGAAAGCGAATGAGTGAGTAAAAGAAGAGAGCGTGTGCACCAAAATCTTCCCTTTTCTTCGTTCAGCATCACCGTTGCATTGTTATCTCAGCGTGTGTGTGTGTGTGTGTGCGGCCATCTCACTTCCCAGTGTGTCCCTGCCTTATCTGTGTCCAATTGGTTGCCCTACTCTCTTCTTGGACTGGACAACGGCGGCAGCAGCTAACTTAATAACGATCGACAGCGACGACCAGGAGGACACAAGCTGAGAGAGAGAGGGAGGGAAAAGCGAGCACTGTGAGAGGAATAAAATTAAGTCGCCAGCATCCGAAACTTTAGCATCTCGACAAAGGCAGCAACAGCAGCAGCAGCAGGGTAGCACTGTCCAGGAACTGTACTGTTCTGTTTCTTCCCTGCCTAGTAGTCCCTACGCCTAATGAGGCAACGATGACAGCGGCGATGTTGTCGCCTTCTGTGCGAATGCAGAAGCAGAAACAGTGCGACGCACTTGCTCATCAATTGGCCGCATCGGAGGATGCTTCGAAGCAGTCGGCAGTCTGGTCTGACTTGCTGCACTCGTGCACTGCACTTTACCATCATTTGCAAGTGACGGTGAAGTAGTCCTCCTGCTGCTGATGCTGGTGCAAGTCTACAACTTTTCTTAGCCAATAAATTATTTATACATTCATTTCAATTTATCAGCTATCTTTCCCTCTTTCTTTTTCCCTTTGCACTCTAGTTTCAGTTTAATTATTTATTATTTATCATTTTTAATATTTTTGCTTTACTCTTTCTCACTTTTTCTATTGCAGTTTAGTTTACTACCGCTCTTCTTAAAGTGCCCATCGTCGGTATCACGTTCTCGCCCTCTTTTTTTGCCAACCTCTTTGGTAACAGCACAAATGGACAGGTCGTTCAGAAAGACACATTTGCATAAAACACTTTTTTGCGTTTTTTGCTAGTTTTTTTGCCGTGCAAGGAAAAATTTTGTAAAGGCTAAAATAACGTTTCACTTTAGTTTGTTTTTTGTGTATTATGTTTTTTTGTTGTTGCTGTTTGGCTGATGTGTGAAGGGGCAAATGGAGGACTATGCACAATGTTATCGATTGAAAAAAGAGGAAAAAAATAAAAATAAAAAAGCTGCAGATGACATTTTGCTTGAAATTCAGCTGCTGCTGCTTCTTTTTCTTTTACATTTGCTTAGTCTGTATTTGTGTGTGTGTCTGTGTGTGTTAGTCCACCTGTCGGAGACAATGACCTGCTACTGGTGTGATAAGGTAATGTAAAGTCTGAAGTGACTTACTTTAAACCAACAACACACAAAAAACCTGACAGGTGCAGCACTCTTCTTTCCGTCCTCTTTCAACACGGAACCACCAAATACAGACAGCGCTTTTGCAGATAATCGTGCAGAACAGCACAAGTTTTTCAATTTTTCTTTCTTATATTAATTGAAAGAGATATCTACTACTACTCTTCCCTCTTCCTACACACTTTTTCTGCACTCAAAGGCAAAAAAAAAGAAAAAGAAAACGGCAAAGGAAGGAAACGATGAGTAGTGTGTAGAGGAAAAGAAGAAGAGTAATTCACTGCAGGAAAGTCAACACAGAGTGAGTATCAAAAAGAAGAGAAGTGGGGAGAGTGAGTTTCAGCTGCTCAGCAGCACCAGAGAGCAAAGTTTGCACACGCTAAATGAATGAGAAAGATGAAGACGAAATATATTCACAGTAATAAGAAGTAGTAGAAGAGGATGATGATTTGAATGGGAATGTGCATGTTCGCGTGTAATCGCTCACTATGAATGGTGCAGTTGCCTTTCACATGGCATGTATTTGCATATGCACAGAAAGGGAGAGGGAAAATTAGTTCTTGCACCAGTGCACTTCGGTCCGTTTATTAATAACGAAAAAATGTTTTTTTCTTTATTGAAAGCTGCAGCCAATATGTACTTTTATCTTCATCTCCTTTCGTTTCCTTCTTCCTCTTTCTCTTTTTCTTCATTTCATTTCATTTGGGTGTCATTGACATCTACATTCGGCAAAGAAAGAGGAAAGATGTCTGCCAAACACTGGCTGCTATTTTTTCTGTTCACTGTACTCAATTAATCGAGTAGTCCAGTCGTAGTTTGTCTGACTGGTTTGGCTTTCTGTAACTGTCATTGCCTCATTAAGGAAAGAGCACTGTTTTGGTTGGCGGTTTTTTTGCTAGTAAAAAACGTATCTTTCCGACGCAGATCAGGGCCACATCAGCAGCACTTCACTAAGCAAAAGAGGAACTCTTTCGGCCGATCACCTTTTTTTCTGTCCTCTCTTTTTTGGTAGTGTGCTAAAACAAACCAGTCAGACACAGTCATAGCCGCAGGCAAGCAGACAGTCAGACAGACAGAAAATAAAAGCACTTTGCGATTAGGTTTCTCCGTGTGCACTGTCTACCACACACCAGCACATTGTAAATGACGCATAAAAAGGAAGAAAAGAGGGGGTTTACAAAAGTAAGAATCCATTTTCTTAAAGTGCACGCACACACAAAGTCAAAGTCAAAATTGTAAATGTACTTTTTGCTTTTCACTCGTATCACTCATTGTCTTTCTTCAGTCTACAGTCAGCCATTGTGCTGTTGCCAGCTTTTCTTTAATTTCATGCTTCAAATGAGTGCAACTAGCGCGCATTCATTCCTCTATGCATGCCTGCCCTTGCACTAATTTGTCATTGGGCTTATTATCTTATTACACAGGCAACAATTTAAAAGCGTTCTTTTGCTCTGCGACTAGTTTTTTTGATATTCTTTGATATTCAATTTGTATTTTCTCCTCTTTTATGGTGACCACCTTTTGGAAACAATGGTCTACCATGTTCACAACTTGCATTGTATTTAATTTTATTAGCTACTGGTCAGTTTAAGTTTGGCCAGGCTGGTTGTCAACTTTGATTCTGACTTTTGAATTTGCCGCGTTTGCCATCATTTAAAAATGTCTTTTTAGATACAAACTTGCCATTTTCCTCTTCTTCTTCTTTTAAAACTCAACCTTTTTCAGCTTGAGTAGTCTTTTCTAGCAAAAATGTAATGCAGATGATGTAATGATGGCAAAGATGGATGAATGGATGGGTGAGCAGGAGGAGAGAGGAGAAAGGCCAAGGTTGACAAGATGAGGCCGCATCAAAGTTTGCCAAGTGTAAAGTGGCAGATCTCTCTTTCTCGTTTCCATTTCAATGTGTCGCCTGCCACCATCACCAAATTGGGTAATGGTCGCAAATGGTGCCCAGTCGTCCAGACAAGCTGAAACTGGAGGGTGAAAAGACAGATAGGGACTGATTGGCTGATGGCGGTTGTCTGTCTGTCTGTCTTTCTGATGTGGCTGAAAGCAAAGTGCGAACTGTCTTCTGATGTGTGATCATCATTTATAATAATTATTAACATTAGCTCAGCAGTGTTGTGTGTGTGTGTTTGTGTCTTTTGCTAATGGGCCGACGACGTTTGCTGCTTGTTGCGGCCCTAGCACTAATTAGCAGCCAAACTTGGCTTTGTTTTTCTCAGCTTGATGATCTAAGTGATCTAAGTGGTCTTGGTGATGGTGGTAGTAAACACAACAACAGCAACCGAACTGTCGTTTTAAAAGCTTGGTCAAAATGTAAGCTCAGTCGTATTTGATGAGCAAGAAGGGAAGGGAAGAAGCATTGATGCATTTGCAGGACGAGAAAACGAGTAAAGAGATGAAAGTCGTGTATGTTAAGTGAATTATGTGCCAAGTGAAGCAGTGTGCTTTTAAATGTAAGTGTGGGGAAAACAAATTAAGGAAAAAAGAAAAAGGAAAAATTGCTGATATCACAGGGTAGCCGTCAGCTGTGCATTCCCTTCTTCTTTTTCTTCCCCTGGCAACCTTTTTCATCCCCTTTTTGCTCTTAATGGCTCGAGCGCATCTTTGGATGCTGATGCAGAGTGCACAGATGCAGGGAATCCATTGTCTGTCGTTTTCCCCTCCCCTTCCCACTCTCTTCCCCTCCTAATGAACCTAACGTAATGAGCCTTGAGATAATGCAGACTAATGGATCGAGGCAAGAAGTAATTAATGAGACTTTTAATTTCTAATCTAATTATAACGACACGCAGATTGCCCCTTCTGTGCTTTGCTTTGCTTTTACTGCCGCTGCCTGGCGGCAATCAATCTGCCAATCGGCTCTGGTCGACAATGCACCAGTCGTTGTTATTGTTGTTTATTTTAAAAACAAAAACTGCTTTTTCTTGTTTGTTTTTTGGTCATGAATTTATAAATTTATTGAAGTCAAGGCAGCAGAGTTTGGTTTGGGTAGACAAAAACAAAACTTTGAAATTGTGTTTTGTTATCTGTACCTGCAAACTGTCAAAATCAAAGTAAAAGGTGCGCACTCACACACACACACAGTTTGAACAAAGTACCGGTTGACCTTTTTCTAAAAGGCGAGAAGGTAAATGGACAACTGTCAACCAGCAACTAAAAAGGGGCCCAATTTTGGCGTACTACCTCTGCCCTGTTTGTTATCGGTGATTTATAGCAACAGCAGCAGTCAACTGTCAGCGCAATTTGTCTCCACTTCACCTTTTTTGTTGGGTAGTTTGCAGACAGCAAAACAAAAAAATAGAAAAAGTACTGGAGAATCAAAGGCAAATCAAAGCTCTTTTGCTGCCATTTTCTTTCATTTTCTTGGTATTATTGATTGGCACTCATTTCTCTTTGCACTTTTGCCTTCTCTTTTTCTTTTGCTTTT